>CM036629.1:18750000-19107500 GCA_020746105.1 Trogon surrucura
TAACCAGGAAAAACCTGTGCTTTGATCTAAAGGTGGTTCAAATGAGATCCACACAGAGTTAATGCCCAAGCATGTCAAACTTCTTTTTTTTCCTTAGGAGAGAACCAAGCTCTGCTACTTCAGTTGTCTGAAAATCTCCCTATGAAAGGCTTCTTGAGTAAACGGGCTGTGTTAAAACATGTATAGGTGCTGTCTGCTATCCCTAGTATGTGTGAAGAACAAGATCCTGAAGTAGCGTGGGATTTGTATTGTTGGGTTTTGTTCTTTTTTCTTTTCTGATAATTAATATTTAGAAGCCTAATAAGCTCTAAGTGAGGAGTGGGCAGTATGGAGTATATGCAGATCTGTCAAAGCAGAGACCTGAGGAGAAGGCTGGATAATGCGGGATGCTGACGTACAGGAACATGGGTACAGCAGCAGCAGGATTCCCTCATCATTTACATTAATTGAGATCAAAGGAGTTACTCCCAATTTGCACTAACCTGAGATCAGTTAATCCGTGCATGCTTAAGGAGCGATATATTTTATATGGTAAAGGAGGAAGTGAGGGCATCATGAACACTTTTCTGGCTCATTTAAAACCTTGTTGTGTTGCTTTGTAACTCGCTCTGTGCAAAAAATCTGTTGAGACACTGTCCCAGGTTTCAACAGCAAGGAGTGCTGTGTTCTGAGTTACTGGCTCTCAGGTGAGGGAATTATTTAGGGGGAAAAAAAAAAAAAGAAAATTCAGAGTCCTTCTCGATGGTTTTCAATCATTAAAAAACTCTAGTGTTTTTAAGAGCGTGCAGGATCTATAGACCCTATTTCTGCGGAAAATTTCTGTGGGGCTATTTACTTTGTATTACTTAACCTTTTAACCCCGATTTTCATTTTGATTTTCTGTTCTTTCTGGAAATGCTGGTAATTGTCAACCTAACTTTCCAGGTTCCTGAGCAGCAGTATTTCAGTTATGGGTCAGCTTTCTATAAATAATGTTTGTGAGATGACTGCTCTGCAAGACCATATGCATACTTCTGAAAAGAAATCAGTGAAAATGGTGCTAACAATCAAAGATAATTAATAGGATCATTAAGACTGATAGATTTTATGACTGCCTATAAAGATGAAATATAAAACAAAATTAGTAGCCTTTTGAATTTAAAAAGAGCTCTGGTAGGTGAAGATGAAGCAAAATTGAAACATCTGCTGCTTGCAGGTAAGGTTAAAATAATCAGCATTTCACCCTCCCGCTGCAACAAAAAAATACCTTTCCCGGTTCTCACCCTGGCACTCCAAATCTGCCACTTTATGTTCCCTGTTAAATTGTTTACTTTCCATGCACTTTGAGAGTGGAAAGATAGACCCTTAAATGATAGATATAAAAGCAGATGATGCGACTGCACTTGAGGTGACTAAATGTGCTCTTGCATCGAGGTGCTATCTGCAGGCTTAGGAGGCAGAATTTGCTGTTGAAATAAGAGAGCATTTCTGAAATCTCAGTGGGTGAAAGTCACCCCTGGAGGCCGGACAAGGCCCCTGCGTGGTGGGTCTGGGAATGCTCGGGTGCCTGGATTTGTACTTGTGTTGCAAGGAGGGTGGAATATCGGCCTCGCCACATAAAATACAGCTCACAGCTGTCCGTATACAGTTCTGCGTCAAGGTGCTGGTACTCACGTCTCATGGGAAGCAAAGTGATTTTTAGCTTTTAAAAATAGAAACAGAATAAAAGTTTGACCTATTTTAAAAAGATGCAATGAAAAGAAAAACAGTTGTCATGTATTAAATACCATTAGAGTACAGACTGAGGGAATTAAGGGGCTGGGGGGTTTTGCTTCCTCCCAACACTGGTTTTTCCCGTCATTTTACTGGCATTTCAGGAGGCAAACGCAGATGGGAAGCGTGCAAGGCTTGCTGGAGATTGCGGGGGAGCGGGACTGGGGGGAGCGCTGTCTCTGATCCCTACAAACGCGAGTTGTGCGTGGTGGGGACAACAATAGCAGAGGGTCCTGCGCCGTCCACCTTCAGCGGGGCTGTCGTTTTGATCTACCCGTCCGCCTTGTGTAACGCTCATCATCTCCAGGCGCTTTATGCCTCCGCCACACAGAAAACCCCATCTGCTCCATTTAATGATTTCTGTTTGATGAATTTTTCTGTATTCATAAAGGGAGATGCTGTCACAAGGGACAGCCTCAAGCACACCCACCCCTACAATCTTTATCAGGCTCTCAGCCATAATCATCCAGGCTCTGCTCCTAATATAGCCCGAGCCCTGCAGAACTGGGGGTTCGCTGGCAGCAGGCTTCTGCTTCCTTCATAAACTGTAATTCTGATGCTGCAGGTTTAATTAAGTACGTGGCAGTTAATCAGCCACTGAAAACAGGGGCCTCCACTGGGGAATTACCTGAGTGAAAACAGACCAAACGTGAAGAGGCTCCCTTGAAACTCTAGCGCTCCCGCTTCCACGGTGAAATGGAAAAAAAGTTATCAAATAAAATCTGTTTGCTTGTGGCTGCACCGTGACAGCTTTGTTAGTCCTAACAGATGACAAGGATTATTCAATCAATATAGATTTACCCTGAGAGTTTTGCTGTTTTCAGGCACCTCCAGGAAAATGACAGCCATTAAATATGTACAAAGGCCAGTCCAGGGCCTATGGCCTCTAGCTTTAAGCTGCTGCCTTTTCTGAGTTATGTCAGGATCAATTTTTTCTAATAGATATCACTTATCCTACATGATAATCAGCCTATCATAGTCCATTGATTACATGACAGCCTGATTTAGGTCTAGTCTAGAAGATAAGAAACACAGAGAAATCTCTTGCCTGGATCGTCAGGGAATTAAAATCGTCTTCCGGAACTTTCTCCTGAAGTTATTTAATACGCACCGAAGCCAAGGGAGCTGCTTTGCCCAGTTCCCCTCTCTTGTGCCTCGCCCTAGCTCCCATGTAGCACCCTGCGATAACTGAGGGCCTGAGTCCACTATCTGTATATCATCTCACTTATGGAAAGGTCATCGGAGCCTGGTCCTCTCGGTCAGCGCTGATCATCGTTCCAGTAATGGCGTTTCACTCTGAAGGCACCGGTAGACCCGATCGCATCGTTTTTTGGGAGATCCGGTTTGGGACTGAGTCAGGTGAGCACAAGATGTGATCAGACAGAAACTTGCAGAACTGCAAAGACAGCTGCTGTCATAAACCACGTGTGAGATGGCATCGTATTGTCACATGACTCCAAATACCATGTTTTTATTTCTATTGACAACGTTCTCTTGAGATATCTTGCAGTTGATGCTGCTGTGTTTATTGTGGTGCTGTTTTTCCTGATACTCGAGAAGGCTCGAGGAAGGCGGTTGTGTCTGAAATGTCTAGAAGGCCATTCCAGTGCTCTTTGCTGAATGAGAACGAGATTGCGGGGCTCATCTTGGTGAAAGCTGGGGAAATGCCCTCCTTAGCTGGGGAGACTGTTGTAAAGGATCCTTTAAACTGTGACCTGGAGATAGACACGAGTTTGTACTTCCCATCAGGTCTGAAATTGGTCTTGTGTATCTTCTTCTATAGAACAGTCTCCTCTCTTTAGGTCTCTGGATCCTTCTGGAAGTTGTACAAAGTTTTGGCAGATTTCATCATTTAGATATGACAAAGATTTGGCTAAATGTAGGATAGTGTCTTTCCTTGATGTGTTCTGAAAATTGTGGACAGACAACTGAAACTACACCAAGTGGTTGCTTTTTTAAATAAGTAATTACTAGAGTTGCCACATGGCAGGATACAAGTCCCAAATGAGAGGCGAAGTGTCTGTACATAATCTTTTAAAAAACACAGTTCACTCTGTGAAATTTACCGTTTGTAAACATAAAACAGAAACAAGTTTCAACTCATGAAGGTACACGGATTTGTAGGTTTTCTTGGTCGAACATACAATATATATACACAATTATACATCTAGTAATATTTTTCTTCTAACTTGCATGAAGAGAAATATTTAGAAGTGCATTTAGTAGTAGACACGAACTACAAAACCAGGGGTTTACATTCTGTCTTTTCTGTTTAGAATGTCATATGCTACAGTTGTCCTTCCATGTATTAGAAAACCTTGATTTTTCCTATGTAGGGCTTTGTATTCTTGAATTTTCAGAAGCAAGCAGAAAAGCAGTACTATGCACGTTTCAGATATTTCTGGCTCTCAAGTTTTGAGACACAGTGAGATAGCATAGCAAGCTTCTACTTCCTGACAGTGAAGGAAAAAAAAAAAGAGAAAAATTAGACCTGTCTACTTTGCTTATATTTCAGTATGCTTCTGTTAAAGGTTTTAACTCATTGCTCATTCAGATTCCAAACTGACAGTAGAGTAGTTTTCAGAGCAAAATAAAAAGTTTTATATCCAGATGTGTAGTTGGAATAGCTACCAGATCCATTTGTCATTATTGGGTTTTGCATACAGGCTGGTCTTGAGATTCCTTCATCTTTCAATCTGTGCTTCTAACCCAGAGTATAATAATCCTCAGCCTTACTGACAATTTTATTATGACTCTAGATCAGATATATATATGGGAGTTTTGGTGACTTTTGTTTTAAACTAGTTTGGTTTTGCCACAAAACAATTTGTAAACATAGCCGAGCTCTGATTTCAAAAAGAGGAGGGTGAGAAATTGATTTTATTATGTTAAAGAGCACACCGGTGTTCACTGGGGAACCTTTGGTTTCTCTTTTAAGGCCCAGTTAAATTTATTTTCTGTAGCTTTTGCTGTCTTTTCTATGTGTTTATTTTGAAATGTAAAAGAGGATCGAGGTGTTCTAGATCACATCAGTGCATGGGAGGTACTATATTAAGCTCTGTTAATATATAAGTAGAAATACTAAAAAAAATGATGGTACTATATGTTCCAACTCTCAGACAAATCAAATCGATGTTTCATGTGAGAAAATACAATGAAGTCCAAATATTATGGGGAAAAAAGGCATTTTTGTTTCACTAAGGTGTACATGTTAAATAATCAAAGGATTCAACATGACAATATGGTTATAGATAGTTATCTTAAGTGCCTTCTGTGGTGAGGAACCGAAATTAAGAACTTGAACAAAACATGATACATGAAAGTGCAGGTTCTACAAACACTGGGTTGCTTATTAAAACTACTTTGATCCCTCGTTTCTTTGATATCCTAGGTCTTATAAAGAATTCACTTTCAGGGGTAAATATAGGTAGTTCAGAGAGACTTTATGACATACTGTACATACTGCTCTTCCAGAGACACTTTTTAATTACTTAAGGAAAAAAAAAAAAATCTAGCGAGAGAAAAATGCTGATAGAGTCACTCTCAACTGCTGTTCATTTCTAACTGCTGATTATTTTGGTGTAACCTATTTGAGTAATGCTCTTGGAAGCAGGTCAGACTTGGGAATCTGAACAGATCTGCTAATGTTCCGGATTAGCAGGATGAGACGCGGGTTCACGCAGCAGATGGGGTATACGGTTGCCCCTAAAGGGATCACGTATTTGCTTGCTTCTCTGAATATTACCCAGACACCTGCCAGAAAAGCAGGATTTTTGCCACTATTCACTACCTCGGTTCCCTGAGCAGGACTGTGGGGAATTCTCAGAGTGGAGAAGAATCAATATTAATAACGTTTATTCTCTTTTTCAAATCACTTTGAGACCCAGCTTTCTAGTCGCTGAGGTCTGCGTGAGACCGGAGGTAGTTCCGATGAAAATATATAATGCTATTTTCAAATACACTGCTCCAGTTTTTACCTTTGTTCTTTAAAACTGCTGTCAGCTAATACAGGGCAATATTATGGATCCTGCACAGATTCTTGTGTTTCAGAAATGTGGATTCAGATTGTGACTTTTCCATTCAGGCTTTTCTGTGTAACAGGACAGTCGCTAAACCTCGTGCTGTGACATGAGGCTCAGTGCTGAGAAAGATGGAGTTCAGGTACTAGACTGTGGCTTCTTTGTGTTAGGTAACTGCACTGGAGGCCAAACTTTTATTTTATAAACTTCAGTGGAATGGTCTTCTAGCAGCCCCAAAGGTTCAACAGGCCCAGGAATGTGAAAGAATTGCTTCTAATAAACCCCATTTCCCCAATATTTGAATACTATGTGGACTAACAGGCATGGCTTACATGTTGGGGGTCTAGTGATTATCAGGTAACACAAAATTCAGATTTCAAACGAACCATAATCTTGACATGCCCTGGCTATTTAAGGGAAAAGGGTTCTTGTGTCATTTTTGGTCAAATATGCTCTAAACACAAAGAGTCTACATGTCCTGAAGCTGGGTGCTGAAAATACGTTGCAGTCGGGCTCTGATCCGAAGTGCGCTCATATTTTGACCTATGTGTGTTTGGCTCTCAAATATGTCTGGGATGCTCACTGTTTTCTTGAGTCCAAAGAAACATGCCAACCAAATGGAAAGTAGAAATCTCTAGAATGTATGCAAGTGGAAATCCTTGAGCAGTGTAACTAGATCAGTTCTGTTTCCTTTAAGACTTCTCTTTTGTTTCGAAACTAACTTAAAACTAAAAACTTAGAGCAACTTCAGATTCCAGGCAAAAGCATTTTTTTATGATAAAAATGGAGTCTCGCTCTCGGGCAAACTGATACTGTCAGAAAATTGCTACATTACCAGAGCTGGTTCGTTCTGAAAATGAGACCATTGCACTTCTCAATGCTTTTTTCTTCCTCTCGATATAGGAACCTCGTTAAACTAGTCTTCTTCCACCGGAATTTACGGTTATGATAAATTAATATTTTTTTTTTAATTTAAAAAGTTTAATGAACTGGTATTGAACGCAGTCTGGATCCGTTCTTGCATTTCCTAAATTCAGATGGATCCTTTAGTACAGATTCACTTGTGATTTCTCTACAAGGCAGAGCTCTGGCTCCTTTACTGTAAATGCCATTTTACATCTCCGAGCTGAAAAGAAGTCTCTGGCAGCAGCAGCAGAACACCTATGACACCCAATTAAGCAGCTCTAATTCAATCCATCTGTGTGCACCGATTACCCACAGAGGAGTCTGGTGAGAGTGCAAATCTCCCACCAAGGCTCGGCAAACCGGGCATCCGTGTGTCGAGGATCAGCTCTCGGAGGCTGCAGCACCTCTGTGAAATGCCCACGCGTGCAAGTGCGTCTGTAGAGGACGAGGTTATCCTTGGGCTTAATCCGCACTTGAAAAAGAATGTAGGTGTTTCCCCTCTTTCTTGGGTCTCCTCGTGTTCCTGTTTGCTAGGTCGTGCTGCCTTTCGTTAGTGAATTGCTCATCCAGTAAACTGCTGCACTTTAATTGATCTATTAATCTAAAGGAGAACTGTGACTCAGCTTAATAATATTTTGAGATCCATGGTAAGATATTTGTCAAAGTTTTGTCAATCTCTGCAAGTCAGTTCTGTGATCAGCTCATATTACCTAATGCAATTTCTGCAATAATTTAAGTTTCAATTTCTATATTCGAAGTCTTTAAAACTAGTTAATGAAACTCCTTTTGGAGACAATTTATAGATTTGTGTTTAGATCTATGTATTTTTTTGCTGTTAGTTATTAGAATAATACTATTAAACAGGTGTCTGTGTTCCCTCCTTAAATTCCAGTGTTTTCGGTGATGGACAGCTAGAAAAAAAAGCAAGCTTTAAACCTAGAAAAAGATCTTTTATTTTTTTTTAATTTATAAACTCTACTTTCTCCCTTCAATATCTCATTGTGATCAAGAATTTAAGATCTCCCTTTGAAAGCCTTTTATATTAATAAATCATTTCAGATATGTTTAACCACCTCACATAGAACAGAATTCCTTCAGACACAGAAGACATAAAAGTAATGTAATTTTCCTTGAGTTGTTATATCCTCGCTTGAGTATGCAAGCTCCACGTTAATTGATACTTGAAAACACGCGTAATTTGTCATTTCCAGATGGCGGAGAACCAAAACAACCCGCCTGTAAATGCGGTCCTGTTTGGGGTAGGTCTTTGGAGTGTGCTTCACTCTTTTTTCCCCCTTTTATTTGAGAGACTCAGATCAAACATTCAAGCACCGTCTGTAACTAATATTGTTTCCTGGCCTAAACAGATAATTGCCCTTCTGGATGTATAAAAGATGTCTCACGGAGCAAAGTGAAATATCATTAATAAAGGAGAATGATTTACTCACGAATTCTTCAAGAAGTAAGATTAATAAGCCATCCCCTGGTGTTAGATATAATCTTCAGATCTCTCTTCACTGCGTGACTTATTTTTGCAACAACTGCACTATTCAATCATTAATCATTACACTCGGTGAGCAGTTTATCTGTGCTAATGTGCATGCTATACACAAACAACAACTCTCTTTTACATTTGGCGAAGGAGGAGGAGGTAGGCTCTACAGGGTGATGTGAATGAAATAAAATGAGGCTGCCATGTGATACGTACGCTTTCTCTCCAGATATAGCAACTCCAGTTAGAAGCTATCTCTTTCTTAATGAAAGCAAGATTGTAATTCAATGTGGAGTAATGGTTGCAAGGGAGAAAGCGTGTGTGTGGGCCTTAGGGATACATCTGCTGTCTTACCTACTCTTGTGAGAGCAGAGAAAAGGAGAGACACAGCTTTGGCTCTTACCAGTGCGCTGATAAGGTGACCTGCGGTACCCCAAGCAGTTTAGCTGTGCTAGCACAGAACTCTGTGGGCTCATTTACCTTGAATTTAAAGCTGTTTTTACACAGTGTGAGC
Source organism: Trogon surrucura (assembly GCA_020746105.1). Classification (NCBI taxonomy): domain Eukaryota; kingdom Metazoa; phylum Chordata; class Aves; order Trogoniformes; family Trogonidae; genus Trogon; species Trogon surrucura. The sequence continues at coordinate 18,758,684 of CM036629.1, forward strand.
CTGAGCATAGACCACTCCAGAGATGAACTGGGAAGGAGATGAGAGAACTGTTCTGGTTAACGCCCATTGGGGGATTTTGGAGGCTGCACGACCCCTGTGGGTGTTGGCAGTCGGTGTGAGGTGGGGTGCAGAGCAGGTCCCCCTTCAGTTTTATTACTAAAAACGATACGGCAATAAACGGAGCACTTTACGTACCAGAGGGTTTTGTCATGAGTAGTAGAGCTCAACTCCATTAGCAGTGACAGGATAATGTGTACCACCCAGTCCGGTTCCGAGTTTGTCTTCCAGCAAATTCCTCTCGCTTTCGCTTCATCTTTAGAAGACCGACTTGCCAGGCAACTAATGAACTGAAGTAGTAAAACTGTCATCAAAGAGGAGACTCATGAGTTCAGGATATGATACTTCTGAGAGACCTGGGCCCATAATTGTAATAAAATAATAAAGATGATTAGCTTCATGCAATCTGACATAAATGTAAAATTCATCTCTTATTTTAAAATCCAGTTGGTTTTCATAAGCAGATATCCCCCACTACCCCCAGGTACACAAATCAGTTCTGTTTAATTTGTTCCTTCTAAGGGTTAGCAATAAAGATTTCTAATATTTTGCTAATTTTCTTATTGTGGATGCTGACAGCCACCCAGCATTTCAGTTGCAGCTGTGTGTTGTGCAGAGTGATAAATGTTCCCTGATGAGGAGTTCGTTGTCCGTTCCCTGAGTCTTCACTAACAAAAAAAACACCTGACAGAGAGGGGAGCAGGGGAGCCCAAAAGCAGCCTCTGGAGTTAATCGGCTATTCTGCAGGTAATCCTGCCTCTGCACCAAGTGGAGAGGAGGGTGGCATGAGACGAGGTGAATCCTGTGCTGCCAGCAGATGAAAAGAGAAAAACAGTGGAGGAAATGTCAGGTTTTGTTTGGCTCTTCTCTGCCCCTACATGAGCCTCTGCGTGAGCGAGAGAGCTCAGGACTTCTGTAATGGAGAAAGATGGTCTGGTGGTGAGCTTAAGAGATGGTGGGAAAGTGAAAACATGTGGGTTTAAGTGATTGTTAGCATTTTAAAGAGGTAGCACAAAACAGTGAGGGAGAAAATTAAACATAGGAAATAGCTGTTGCATTTCCACATTACATTATTTTGAGGTAATTGAAAGTGTTCCGTTGATCTTGGTTTTTTTCCAGTGGAGAACTTGGTTTTCAGAAACATATTGATGCAAGCCAGTATCTCTGTATAGGGCATCTTTCCGAATGACTGGATGTTATTGTTCAGTAACTTGAAAGGAAATTTTGTAATAATTGTTGCTTTAAATGCTAGGCTCACCTTTCACAAAGGATCTCCAGGTGGTTTATAAATAACAACATAGCAGTAGAGTAGCATTTCTGTTGTGCAGTTAAAGCACGGCACGGTGTGTAAGTAAACCTGAACTGGCTCTGGGTAAACCCCTTTGTTGTATGCTGAGGTCTCACAGATGAGGGATTTTAAGGTATTTTTTTAAACCCATTGTCTTTTTGGTGAGGGCGTGCCCAGTCCTCTCCTTGGTTGGGAGGGCGGCTCAGTCACCTGTGAGTCCTGTGGAGCTCATTTTCCACATGCAGCCGGTGCTTTGTGGTGTGGCCAAAGGGCTCTGTGAGCCAAAAAACTCTGCAAAACTGCTGTTCTCTGCAGGGCACTTGTGCTCCTGGCTGTCTCTAGAGGGACAGGGCAGGAATCAGAGCTCAGGCATCTCACGTAGCGTGCCGGGTGGCTGCAGTTTGGAGCTGGATAATACACACCCATTTCAGCCATTTTCATTTCTTCTGCTGTCAAATTAATGAGAGACTATCCTTCCTCTCCTCGATTTCTTAATTTGTGAGGGTTCCTGAAGTTTTTTCTGACTGGCTAAATGCCTGAGGAGACTTTAACTGAGCATGCTTAATTATTCTGGAACAACCCAACTCCTCCCTGGTGAGATACCTGACCCCAAGAGCAAGGTACTTAGCAAAGTGAAAAATGGTCACAGCATCTTCATTTTCAATAGGAGTGGTGGCACTGACATACAATTGTCCAATAATGTGATTGTCCAGCTTCTATCAACACTTCTACCAAACAAAAAGTTTGGTAATGAAATGTACTGCAGCTCTTGAATGCCTTTCCGGTAACAGAGAAACGTGCCCTAGTTTGGATCAAGGGCCACATTCAGATCCGTAAGGTTTACGGTGGGTTCCCACAGTAATGCCAAATCCCTGTTTGTGAACGAGAGAATCCTAGTTTGGTTCATATTTACAAACCACACTGTCATTACCACTGATGCAGTATCAGCTATGATAATTATCACTGTGCCTTCAGCTTCAACAGAGCAGACATTTGTCTGATCCACGTGGAGGGCTGCCAAGTTGGCTTGTGGTATTCTTGCTGAAATTAGATGGCTTTTTTCGGCTTGGATTGCACCAACACCCACTCATGTTACCTGTGAAGGAATTAGTGTGGTTAAAATGACATTTCTGATGTTGTCTTAGGAAATTTGAGTTCTGAATTATGAATTACAGTAATAGGACTTCTGTTCCGTTTAGTGACTTGGCGGAATGTAACGTTAAAATATTTTGACCTTTTTTGGCAATTGCAACTTGGAGAAGGTGGTAGCTGTAGATAAAATTAGAGGATACTCTCATGTTAACAAACTGAAAGTTGCAAAGTTTGGTTTTACAAAGTAAACTTTCGCTCTTCCAAGCTGCCCGGTGGTCTGCTCTGGTTTGTGTGTTTTTTCCAGTATGCTACCTAAAAATCCTTTCCCTTAATCTGCTTTGAGAAAGCCTTCTTCACAGAGAATTTTTGCTGTGGTTTAATTTTTATTCAGGTAGAGAAAATAAAAGCTCTCTGATATTCAGAAGTGCACTTTAATAATATTAGTTTGTGCACACGTGTGTCAATAATCGGTTTTTTGACAGTCTCTAGCACTGTCCTCTTTTCTTCCAGCTACAGATTCGTGAGTGTTTTTGCCGGTGGTTTTAGTGGGAGCAGGATTAAACTGATGCTTCTGAATATCCCAGCTGGGACAATTTTCTGTGTAATAGCCTGGGACAGAGCAGCATGCAGAAATCGGGGAGTCTATTTTCTCTGTGTAATTGAGAATACCTCTCAGGAGCCAGAGATACAGATTAAAAAAAAATAAAATAAATGATCGTGGTTGTGTGCGATCTAGTGAAACGCGTTTGTTGGTCAGTAACTACGGAGAGAGAGCTTTGTTTCTCTAAGCCAAGTCGGCCGGCAGATGTGAGTGCTGCCTCTCCCAGCCCGCTCACCGGAGTGGGGCTTTTACAGCTCCTGTCACAGCGCCGAGTCGCGGGTGGGGCGACTGTACGCGCGGGCTTGACCTCACGAGTTCCTTTTATGGTTCATTTTCATCACTGTCCTTTATGCCGGTCTCTGCGGGATCGTGCAGCAGATCCAGCCTCGGCAGCAGAGGAAGGGCAGGATCTCCCTTGTGGGGCTGTTACAGCTGCATCTGAGCAGAGCCCTTTAATGATTCCGATAGATTCGCCCGGGCTTACGGTGGGGCAGAAACTCACCCTGCAGATAAAGAGCGATGACCAGTGGAGCTCGCAGGAGTACAATTTAATTGTGTTGTGCACGAGTTCAAGCGGTGTCTGTGGGTAACGTCTGTGACTTCGGAGCCGGAGGTTCAGAGAAGCGGGTTCTGTGTTTTGGTAGCCTGTAAACTTGCAGATGGTAGCAGGCATTAATCTAGCTAACACGGGGAGCAAATACATCAGCCGTCCCACGGAAAATAGAGTTGCGTCCTATGGTTGACATCCATCACTGGAACGGATCAATGTTTTTCAATAAGAAAATGAACAAAGATATCATTTCTTGCCAAAAGGACGTTTCCGCTGGAATTGGCGGTTACTGGCAACTTTTTTGTTTTCACTGGAAACCCCAAGACTGAAAATTCTTGATTTTGAGCCTGTCAGTTAAAACACAAAAACTTTTGTGGAGAAGCTTTTGTGAAAGCATTGTTCTCATTAATATCCTCTGTGAGAACAAAACCCATTTCCTGCTCGACTTAGTGGCTTTAAATTAAGGCTTTTTACCTGTGTTTCACTTTTGGGTGGGTTGTGCCCTGCTGTTACGGAGGCGCTGCGGTACGGCTGGCTGTGCCGGGACGTGCCGTGCTGGCGAGGCTGTCTCCGATTGCCAACGTGAACGTTTTGAAAGTGCGGGAGGACAAATTCAGATCGTTGTGTGAAACTTCAGCGAGTTAACTTCGCTGTTGTTTCTCTGGATTCATGAAGTGTAACGGGCCATGAATCAGTAATTTTCATTCACAAAAGAACTTGTTGTATATATTCAGGTCCGCCTAGCAGTGCTGTAAGAAGCAATGCCTATTAAGCTTTCTAAACTATTTAAACTAGGTCAGAGTGAGGGAAAACTGTACCAACATTATGATTAAAAGACACCAGTATAACGATCCTAGATACTAGATCGCGTTGTTGTCTTTGTTCCCATGAGTCACTGCCTAACAATATGGTTATTTTAGCTCTGTGACTTCTTAAAAAAAAAAGCTTTGTCCACATCTTGACAAAAAAATTACCAGTCCTCTCTTTCCCCTTTCCTACTGGATTATACGGCTTTGCTGGTTTGCTGGAAAATTGTGCATGTTTTAATTTTATTCTGTCTCTTTTGCCCTCTATTTGAATTACTAATGTCCCTTCCATTTCCTTCTAAGGGTCTGTGTTTGGGCTGTGAGAGGACTGCATCCTTACCAAATGCAAAATAGTAGCTCCCCTGAAATGTTGCCAGAAAAATGTCAGTTTTTTTTGTTTGTTTTTGTTTTCATTGGGTTGACTCCCCTCCACCTTTTCTGGTGGGGGAAGAGAGTAAATGAAGCACACAGGATTTTATGATTGTCCCTAATCAGTTTTCATAACAACGAAAGAGTCCCTATTGCAAGAATATTAAATTTTGATGAAGCTTTTTTTTTTGAGGCTGTAGATTTAAGGCAGCTTAGTTACCAGAACTCCTCTACTCCGTGTCAGCTCTCTGTGAGATACTGAATATTATAATTTCTATATTTGCTGCTCAGTTGTCATTTAATATTAATATGCAAAATACTCATTCCCTTTAAAAATAATGTTCCTATTGTATGATTTATTTGATGCGGAGCTTGGAATTTTGTCTTTTCTCACATAAAATAAAGCACCTTTCAGAGGGAGATGATCTGTTTCTTCCCGTACGTGTGGCACAAAATGTCAACATTCTTCCCGTCATTCTCAGACTCAGTGAACAGTGAAGCAAACATCAGGCCCTGCTCGCGTTAAGAGCGGTCGGAAACTATTGGGTTTTTGTTTTTAGAAATGTGCACCATGAACCTGAAACGTTCAGGGGTTTGCAACCGCTGCAAAAATTTCTTACTTGTCCTCCTGTGATGCCTGAATTCTTGCAAACTTTGATTTGAAATTTTTACCCCTCGGATTTGGATCCTGGGGCTGTAGTCCTTGTGCTTGCAAAAAATACAGGGTCAGACTGCTGGTATTATTCCTGCCTTCAGTTCTTCATTATTCACATAGTGACTTTTAGACACAATTTTCTTTTTCTTTGCTCTAAATCTCGGGGTCTAACGCTCTACACGCTTATATACTTACATACTTAATCATAACCATCTACATAATCCTGTGATGGATTTGATGAACTTGCTTACACAACCATTGGAACCTATATATAAGTGTTAACATTACGTATTATCCTGTTCTACTAAAACTAGTGCAAAAATCTCATCCAGTTCACCAAGAAACAAGTTGTCCGAGAAGACATTTGCGATTTAGACTTCCCTGGGAATGGATTTAATTTAGAGCTCTGGTTTTCCTGCAGGGGCTAACTGAAACACACTGAAATCTGCCGAGGGCCTGCCGGGAGTGAATGGCTCTGGACTGACACTAAGTATTTGGAAAAAGCGGGTTTACATAGAAATTTGAATGACGAGATTGGAACAAAACACAGAGGCACCGTCGGTTTTAAGAGTTTGAATCTAGTGAAGTGACCTGAATCGCGGCCCTGCTAGAGGGAGCACTGGGGCTCGGTGAGAGGTGGGACAGGGGACTGTTCCCTCACTCGTCAGCTTCCCAAAGCTGGGGATTAGTTGGACAGTCCTCCATGTCTTTGAAATCTAGAACTTGTTATCTGTTAATAGAAGTATTAACTGTACGTCATATTTGTGTACGTTTTGGAGGGTTTCCATGTTTTTTAATTTTGGAAACGAGAACTGGACAGCTTTTCCTAATAATTCCTATCAGTGTTACGCAGAGGTGCATTATTTCAAACACGCTTCTTTTCTTCCTTGATTCCTCTTCTTGGATTTGAACCAAATTCTGTTGACCATGCAAGGAAGCCTTGCAGTATTTCTCTTTGTAAAGATCAGTATTCTTATTCATAAACCGTATTTTAACAGGCTAGTTACCTGAAATTGCTGCCATTTTCTCTAATGTTGTCAAATCAGGTTCTCTATTTATCAAAAGTGAAATAAGGTAAAGGGCTCAGGATAAAATTTGAAGATTTTAAATATTCTTGTGAATTTGAGATTTCCTTCCACAGTCTACATGGACACCCACAAGTTCTGTGTGTGTTTATTTCAAGCCAAAGAAGAATTTCTTTGTAGCACAGCAGCCATTGTTTTTATCCCTTACTTGGGTATGTTTTACAGTTGTTTCCTTTTAATATATCATTATGCCAAGAAATTTGAAACACTTAGTTCTTAACACAGAATACAAATCCTAAATGTGTCGGGGGGGTATTAGTATTATTTTTTGGAAACCATACAAAAATCGTGGCCAGCACTATTATAATCCAAGGGAATGCATTGGATTTACCAATGCAAATTACACATTTGGGGAAGGATTTTTTATTATTCCCTACAGGAAGAATTCACGATTCTTATACTATTGCTGTGTACCTCTCCATAAATGAGGAGGAATAAACAAAATGAACTGAAGTAATGTTGGTTTCGATGTTTGATTTGCTAGTAATCTGCCTCCAAAGCGAGCTCTTGGCTTAATCACTAGTGGGAGTGGACAGCTATCTGGATGGTTGTCCAAGGTCCAGTATGTCACCTCAAGTTTTTCTCCAAGTCTCAACCAGCTAAAACGGGTTTGGTTCTGTTTTTTTGTTCATGTCTTCTCCACTGTGATGTACCCTATTTGTGAGGCTTTTATGAGAAGGCTGTGAGCCAGTAAGGTTATGTTCTGAAGGAGAAGATAGAAGCAAGTTAATGAAGAGAAATAAAACTGGCAGCCAAAGTGAGCAATTTGATAGACCTGTCATGGGCAGCTCCTGTTTCTCAGGCAGGTAGGAAGCTTGACTTTAGGAGGTATGGGAGAGGTGAATGGGAAGAAATGGAGAGGAACTGAGCTGGAAGGGAAGAAAGAGGAAAGGGGAGGAAAGCAGGCCTGGTGTGAAGTCCAGATGAAGAGTCCTTGTACACTTGACACTGTTGTCTACAAGTTGTGGTTGACTGATTTCAGCCCAAAAGTAGCTTAGTTTAAGCAGCGAGGTGGTGTGACTGGGTGGGACCAGACTTACTCTAGCAGAGAGTTACTGGAAGCTGAGCAAGGTTTTTTAGCCCTTTCTCTTCCATCTCTGACTGAGAGCGCTCATTGTGGCACATGTTCCCACTGTGTGTGGTCAGGTTGCATGGTTGTGTAACCGTTCTACGTTTAGAACAGCTTCGGGTTAGCTCATAATGACCGTGAGCCTCTTTCTAGACCCAAAATACTGCCTCCACCCATTACTGTGCCAGCTCCTTTCACACTGTCCCCAGGAGCTACTCTCCATCCCACATGGGGAAATGTAGGGAAGGGAGAAGGTTCGTGGGGACAGCACAAGGTAGAGGAAAGCCTTCTGTTTGCCTGAAAGTCCTGCCATGGCTGACAGGCCATTTTTAATCATAATTTGAAAACGTTGTCTGTTAATTGCTTTTGATTACAAATGCAACAGGAAGTGAAAGGGAACATAATCCTCTGTATTTGCTGCTGGGGAGCAGAGCTACGGGAGGACTAACATCCTGACTGTCTGAGGAAATCTCTGGCAAGTCCAAGAGTTGAGCACAAGTCCTAAGTCCCCAGTTGCTGCTTTAACCACAAGAATCCTGTCAGTCTGCAGATAGACTCTAAATATATAGTGATAGGATGTCTATTTTAAATTCTGAAGCATCCCTCATTGAGTGGCCTCATTGTCCTTGGCAAATATTTAGGGATCCTAATAAACACTCTTTATGAATTTCTAGCATACGGGAGACTCAGTCAATTCTGTAAATCCAGTGCTCTAATCATGTATTCTTAATTTTTATTTTTGCACATCAGAAGACTTACAAATACATGACTGTGTGAAGTGTTTTAGATTTGTGTGTCTGATCCTGGTAGCTGACTACACTAGTTAGTCGTGCATGACTGCACTCCAAAAGTGCGTACAAAATCATCTCTGCTCCTTTCTCCAACCCTAGAAGGAAAGCTGCTCATTTTGTAGCATCCTTCAGTTTCCTCCAAGTGAAATCAGTGAGGGTAAGGATCTGCAAAAGCAAATGGTTCTTCTCATGTTACAGTGTCGTAAGTCAAAGTAATTAAAAAATCCACATTTACTTGCATTTATTCAGCCTTGCTATCAAACTGTAGTGCGAGAGCAAAAAACTCTGGCATTTGGATCTGAGTTTGCCTGCATAAATGGAATAAATCTTCTCTTCCTAGGTGCCAGTTCCCATAGGGAAAGGATTCTTCCAAACCGTGCTCTGTGAAGAGCTGGGTAAAGGAGAGTTAATTGTTTTATTCCCAGGAGACAGAGATGCGGTTTGTTGATGTTCCGGTTGAAGCTGAGTTGTTCCCCTCCTCTGCTTGGTGCTAATGAGGGAGCTGGTCTTGTTTTGTTCTAGGTAAGAGGCTGAAGGGTGTCTGTGACGAAGCGAGTGTCTTCTCAGGAGTGGCAGGAAACATAGCGAGGGACAACAGTTGGAAACAGCACAAACTGGGAGGTCCTGGTTGAGTATTAGGAAAGAGATTTCTCCAGGAGGGTCGTGCAGCAGGGGGAGAAAGCCGTGGCCGACCTGATCTGGTGTTGGCAATGGTCACACTTTGAGTGGGGGGTTAGACTTGAGAATTCTAGAGGTCTCTTCCCCCAACTTTTCTTTGATTCTACATGAATATTCAGTTCATTGACTGCTTTTCCTAATTTATATTCTGAGTTTTTAGTGTGATTTTGCTCAAGGCCAGATTCTACTGCTTCTATGTTAAGAAGTAATTTTAATCCCCTGTAATCAATAGGACTATTTTTGGCACAAAGTTCTGGATTGCAAAACCTGCAGATATCTGAATTGCAAATCCTAAAGGGATTTCTTTCTTTTTTTTTTTTTGCTTTTATAAAACACCTGATATGCTTAATGAACCAATTTTCTTAGTAATAACAAAATTACTAAAGGTGAAGGAATTGATCATCATCTTTTAAAATCCATATACTACTTTCTTTTCCTTGAGCATGTAGTGTTTCTCTAAGAAAGTGATGGTTTTGTGTGTATGGGATTTATCTTCTCTTAACCCCTTCTTGTGACCTTTTACTTAAGTAACCTGACTGAAATCTCACTTTGTTAACTTTAATTGACATTGAAAGAAAATTTATTTTTCCAGAAGCCAGGCAGATCAATATGAATTTGCACTAGGCTAAGTTTACTTCCTGGAGTTGTCTGGAAAACGGTGAGAAAGCTCTGTACATGATGGAAAACATTGAGTCTCTGTTGTTACTCTACATTTGCTGTGTTACGTCGGTTACCAAAAACGTTTCAAAATAAACTAAGAAATGATAGTTCAGCCATTAGAGGTGAAAGCAGCCCTTTAAAGGACTTGAGTTTTTGCTGAAGAGATGGATGTACTCCTCCTTTTGTGCCTTATTCAGAATGAAAAGGGATAATCGAGTTTGAACTGCGGTTATTACTCTAAACATTTTAGGCTGTCCAATAAAACCATCGCTCTAATTAAACCAGAGAGTAAATTGCTGCTTTCAAGCACCTAGATCCCCCAATATATAAGGTGGCATTAAGTGCACTTTCAAAAGTAGAAGTAAATAAGTCAATGGCAAATCTAAAGGGATCCGTTCTATCATGGTTTAGTTAGACGGTGGAAATTGTGGCCAGGAAGAGCATCATGTCTTTAAAAGTAGCCAGGTCCATCTTTTTGTCTGAATGGCAGACGTTTGGCTAACTAGCGTGACCTCACACTAGGTTTCATTAGGTGGAAGTGACATTGCAGAGCCTCGGGCTTTTAAGTGGCTTGAGGAGCTACAGGAAGGGTATTTTTCATTCACCTGTCGCCACTTGTTTTCCTGAGCTACTGCCCAGTAGCCTGGCATTTTCAGCTAATGGGAATTAAATAATACAGCTGTAATACAAATGTCGTTTCTTGTTGCTTGATCTTACGTGGTAGTCATTAAAGTTTAAATAAAAATCTGGAAAGAGAGCCGTATTTAAAATGGTTAAGGACCCTCAGCTAACTTAGGATTTTTATGGCCTTCTCATTATAGCTGTTACACACTAACACAACCACTAATGAAAGGCTTGGAAACGTTGCGTGGGATGAGGCTCATTTCAGGCAGGAGGAGGAAGTGACCGTCTGCTCGGAAATAGCTGCGTGTGCCAGCCCAGCGCAGACCCCGCCTGGGTGTCTGCTCACTTTTCTAAATTAATTTACACCTAGATTCACCTCAGCTTCGTGCTGGGGCTGCTGCAGAGGCCGCCCTTGTTCCCGGGGTTAGCTCCATCTGTCCGTCCCGCCCGCCGGGAGCTGTCGCAGCCTTCCCTCGGAGTCCCGACCCGCCGGAGCACTCGCCTCTCCCCCGGGCACAGCCTGGTCCATGGATGGGCATCACCAGAGAGTGATGCTCTTTTGTGCTTGATTCAGGATTAAAAGGGATAATCAAGCTTGAACTGCGATTATTACTCCAAACATTTTAGGTTGTCCATTTCTTTTAAACTTTTAAACCCTTCCATCAAAAGGCACTGGGGTTTTATGGTTATGTGCTCTCAATTACACTATCGATATAATTTCTGTGTTAGATTTTAGTATTTCTTCTTGCAAAAAAAAAAAAAAAAGCTCAGTATAATGTCTTTTGATTCTTGTGCTTCAATTTATTTGCTCACTTTATGAAAATTGTACATCCCAGAGATAACAATTGTTGCTATTCCTGGTGAGGATTCTTCCATGGTCCCCAAAGAAAGCAATTTCAGTTCTGGTGGGGCATTGCACAACTTGTTTCTGACTGCAGTGGTGGTAAAATAAATCTTTGCAGAAGTGAGGGGGGATTTTTTTAGCCGCTTTTTCTGGGCACCTTTTTTTTTCTGCACCCCAGGGTGCTCTCTGGGGCTCGCACTGCTGCCTTCCACCGGCCATGCTGCTTCTTTGCGCCTCCATCTTCCCGTCTGTCAGAGAGGCATTGCGGTGCCTACCTCCCCAGTTAAGTACTTTGAAGATTATTGATGTTGCAGCAAAGCTTTTATATGAGCATTTGATTCTAATATTTCTTCCTTCCACAGTATGTTTTATTCAGGCCAAACTCCTGCTCACTTTCCTTACGGCTAATAGAGCGGAGAATCCTTTATTGTGCCTGTTCCCTCTTGCGGTCCGAGAGGTCTGTTTTGATATGTCAGCACAAGAAACTTTTCTTTTTTTTTGTAATTACAGATTTTTGTCAACCATTTGGACTACTAATCGAGCTGCACTATGGATTATTGCCTTATTAGTAACACGAGCAGTTTTCCTAAACACACAGCCTGAAGCAGAGCCTCATTATGGAAGACTTCAGGCCATTTTTATTTTTTTTAAGCAAAGCTGTAAGAAACTGGAAATAAGGTTTATACTGGGAAATGTCAGGTAACCTTAACTGTAGGTGTAGAATCCTGCTTCCCTTAGGGGACACACCCCATCCATAGGTGTTTTGCTGGTCGTGTTACTGGTGTTATATGTTAGGAGAGAATCCACTGGCCAACCTGAAATCAATGAACAAGGCAGCCCTCCGGCCAGCCAGCATGTTTAGGGAAAGGGCCATGAGGTACCTGTCCCAAAAACCTGCCTTCTGAGGAAGACACTTGCCTCAAGAGGAAAGAGAAAAGTGGCCAGTGACATAATTTGAATGCAAAATTAAAGACTAGTGCTGAACATTGAAATATTTCTTCCAGTTCCCCTGGGGTTCTGCATGGATTTCACTGTGCTCAGTGTGAATGGCAGAGGGACTATATTTATACTTGGTAAATTGGCTGGATGGCCTCCTGAGATTTGAATTGTTTAACACAGAAAGCTCTTGATTTGGGGATATTTTGTAGCATCCAGTGGCAAGATCCACCCACAAGCCCTCAAGGGATGTATTCAAAAGAATATGCCTAATTTTGCATCATGAGTAGCTGGAGAAGAATACAAGGCTGGCATTCAAGCTGCATGATTTAAAAAGCAATAAAAAAATATGAGATACGAATTAAAAAATAATCAGATGGAAACTCTTATCTTCAAAGCCTACAGAATTGGACTAAATATTTTGGATGGTACTTCCTTTCTCCCTTTCTGAAATAATTCTGTTCAGGTCAACTGAAACATTTCTTGAATTGTGTTGATTTTTAGTAAACAATTTCAGAGCAAAGAAAAACTAAACAGCTTTCCCTCCCTTCCAAATGAAATATTTTGTCTTCTTCAAAATGATGTCGTTCAGTGGCATTTTTTTTCCTCGTGATTATTGCTGCCCAAAATATTTTAAGTTAACACTTGTGTTTTACTAATGTAATATACGTAGTTAAGGCAGCAGGTGAAATATTTTATTACATCCAAAATGTCTGTGTACTTGCTGAAGTGCTTCATTTTTAGTCAAGTGAAAGTAGAAAGTTTCTTTATTCTTCTCGGCCTGGGGAACTGGCATAACTGATACAGTTTTGACCCCAGTCACTAGTGCATCAATTTAATACCCTAAATTTAATAGGCTTCAATTGCTTTAATAGCACCACAGCATAGTTATATTTCAGACTTCCCAGGCTCTGGGAGGAAGGAGGTGAACCTTTAAATGTCTTTGAATTCAGCCAGAGTGGAGTCTTATTTTTGCATATTTATTTAACTACCTGAGCAGGACTTTTTTTATTATTTTTTTTTGGTGAAAATATTTCGTGTAACTATGGCACAAACAAACACTGAGCCACTTTGTTGTTTTCCTGCTTTAAATGAGAATATTGAGTCGGTATAGAATTAGGCTTGAAGTATTCTTTATCTTCTGAAAATGTTTCCAAGCAGAAATACTTCAAAAGCACATTTTCCATCCACTGAAGAAAACATGTTCACAAAATGAAGCGCTTTTAAATGCCTGTGGTAGCAGGTAAAGGAAACAACCATATTAAAAGAACAAGGAGAAAATAACCCAGGAATAGTCTCTTCTATTAGGCTAACGATTTGCTGGGAAAGCAGCCTGGAAATTGAAGCAGTGGGAGGCTGTGGGTCGGGGCGGTCGGTGGTTCCGAGGGATGCGCTTGAGGCGCTTTGAGGGAGAAGGGGGTTCGAGGCAGCTTGTCCTGAAAGTCAGACCCCTCCCTGCCTGTAGCTGCCCCCTGAGCAGGGGGGTCGGTGTCCCTGGCTGTGGTGTGGAAACTAGGTCCAGCCTGTCTCTCTTTGGAGCGAGGACCAAGGGGAACAAAGAAGGGGAGGGAGAGTGACGGAATGCTTTTATAGCGAGTGTTTTGTCTGCAGCCGTTAAGGTTTTACTTTAAAAAGAAACTTTTTTTTTTGCACCTTTGCCTTCATTGTTGTCAATATTGACTTTCTGCTTTGCAGTTTAATGGTCGTGTTCTTGTTTGTGCTTCCTATAAAAGCTGCTGTGTCCAGAGCAGCATCTTTTTTCCTCCCTGCCGGGTAGTCAGTCCGCAGCAAGAGGCTGAGACGTAGGACAGGAACACAGCAGTGCTTCTCCTGACGTGTTCTGCGGGTTTCAGATAATAGTGGTTAGTGATCATCCGCTGATGGACCTTTATCCTGCGTGGATTTGTCTAATCCTACTTGGAACCTGTTAATACTCTTGGCCTCTGCAGTGTCCTCAGGCAACAAGTCTCGCATGCTAATTGTGTATGGTGTAGTGTTTGAACTGTGAAGAGGTATGTGTTTAGAGCTTAAGGTAGGGCCAGCCTGTCTTTGTAAGAATGATGGCATGATTCATCTTTGTAACCAGAGGACCGTGAGCCTAATAAAAGAAGTGAAGCATACTTTGAATTGCAACCCTGAGCGAATAATAAGGTGCGACAGAAAGAAAGCCTGACATGCCTGCATGAAAATATGCGGGAGCTCAGAGCGTGTACACAGTTAGAACGCCGACTTTTTATGAACCAAGAACGTTCAATCGCCAGACTCAGTCTGAAAACTTTTGCAGCTTCGCAGGGGGAAGCTGTGCAATGCACATGATGAAACTTCTCTGCCTGCTTTGTGCTTCTCTATTTGTCAACACGTACTAGCATCACACACAGTACATGTTGAGGGGCGTTTGGCTGCCGTTGTAGGAAAGTGATTAGGAGAAGACAGCTATTCTTAACTTCTCCAACTTGCTCTTCAAATTCACTGTTTCACGTGTCGTTTGTCAGTTCCTTGGGTTCTCCCAGGGATCCGAGAAAAAGACGCCTTGTTTCATTCTGTATCAGCCTAAGATACAGATATTTCTGTTTCTTTATGCCCTGTTTGAACATCAGCCAACATAGGGAGAGACATCTTGTTCCTTATTTGATTACAGGAGAGGTTCAGATTTCTGTATATAGGTTTTTCATTTTGTGTTTCTCTGTTCCTTTTTTAGGTACCAGTACAGGGCTTATAACTCCTGCATGTGAGCACTTGTTCATCCCTGTGTGGTGGGGAACATATCAGTGCTGTCCCGAGGAAAAACTCTGTTAGGTTTTCAGCATAAGTCCTGAGTAGGTGCTCTCCCCTGTGCCGATGTCGGTGCAGCACAGGTCTTGTGGAAGGAGACAATTAGGATTTCCCAAGCAAAGGGAAATTCAGCTCAGCAGAAGAACCCAAATCCCGCCCAGCAGGGATTTACCCGACTCTTGCCATGCTTCTGTCTGCAGCCAAGGGTGCGGCAGGCACGGTGGTCTGCACACGGGTGGTGAGCCTTTTGCAGCACGTACGGAGATACCAGTGCTAGCTCTGAGTCAGGTATTGCAGCGACCAGAAGTAATGGGTTCACATTAAAAGCTGAGCAATGTGGGCGTGCTCTAAGATTCTACATCTGTCGTGTTGACGTTAGGCTGCTTTTAGTAATGTCAGGCAGGAAAAGGATGGCTGTTTGGCCCCTAGCAGAAAGCTACTTTTGTCCCTTGGTCCTTTTAGCTGTGGAGAACCTAATTTTAGCACAGTAGAGATTATATATGTGTCTGTGTACACAAACATATGTATATATACACGTTCAAGC
Organism: Trogon surrucura; assembly: GCA_020746105.1. NCBI lineage: Eukaryota > Metazoa > Chordata > Aves > Trogoniformes > Trogonidae > Trogon > Trogon surrucura. The sequence goes on from CM036629.1 coordinate 18,774,105, forward strand.
TAAAATTTTAAATCATCGAAAAGCCACAAAGTCTTGAATTAGAAGAGAGGTCAGGGGAAGGTTCATGAACTCCAGCTAGTGCTGCAAACACCGGCAGCAGCTGATTCACTTCTCCCAAGATCTGTTAGCATGGGGGTGGCTCAGCAGGACCTTCAGTGTAACCAAGATGACAGGCTTCTGCTAATGGAGCTCAATCTCACACGTACCCTTGGCGTGTAGTGTCTAGGGCCAGGCACCCTAACCCTGGCAGGGTTGGCACGTTTTCCTCAGAAGAGCACTTTGTCGCTTAAAGAGCATTAATTTTTGGCTTATCAGCAAAGTTCCTTCCTGGGCAGTGTTTCATGGAGCTGCACGTGGAGCTGTTGCTGTAGCAGAGCTGGAGGTGCATGGCTTGGCCCAGCCTGTGGAATGCTAAGGCGGTATTTTCGTGGGACAAGTAAGGGACCTTTGGCTTTCTACATCTGTAAATATATAAATCGTAGAATCATAGAATGGCCTAGGCTGGAAGGGACCACAGAGATCATTTAATCCAACCTCCCTGTCACGGGCAGGGACGCCTCTCAACTGGATCAGGCAACACATGGAGACCCAACGGGGATCGAACCCGTGACCTTGGTGTTATCAGCACCACGCTCTAACCAAGTGAGCTAAATACTTATTAAAGTTTGGCTCTGATCACTGCCCACCAGTTAGAGGGTGTTTGTTTCACCTGGTGTCAGTAGCTCAAATCAAACCATAAATATTTGTGCTTTTCTTTTATTGTAACTAATTCTTAGGAAAACAGGACAGCTGTTTGCAGCTAACACTGACGACTGATGGCAAGGCAGTTGTTTCACAGTTCAGGTTTCAAACGAATGATTCAAGAGCAGTTAGATTATTTTTATCTCATGAATTTCAATAGACAGAGGGCTTTTAATTTTATTTTTCTTTTTATTTTTCTCCTGAAATATAGTACTAGTGTATATTTTAAAAAGAAGTATTATGGCAACTAGCTCTTATTCAGAGGTTACAGAATATCTCTTTATAGTGGCCTTTTTGAAGGCCAGCATTGCAAGCTTCATAGTAGGTGTGTGGAATCTGAGACCAACAGAGAAGTGAAATTTCTTTTTGAACTTTGCATAGTGAGCTGCTTAAAAAGTTGGGCTACAACACAGTTCTAGGTACAATTAGTCTTGCACTGAGCCGGCAATTACTCCTTCTCCAGCCAACTGTTGTTCTTGTGTTTGCCTTTGGATGTCTCCAGTTCAAGCATCTGAAAAGGTGTTCCAGTGGAGGAACAGTAACAAAACCAGGGCAGAGTCAAGGAACAGGCTGAGACGACAGCGTTTCTGAGAGAAACGTTGATTATCTTCATCAGATTTGAGAATAGAAGAGATTTAAGTTGAATTCTGCGTTTCAAATCCCGCGTTAAATGTGTGCATTTGTTGCCAACATGTACGTTGTAAATGCTGTATGTTTTTTCTTCTGGAAACTTACAGAACTGCTTTAACCCAGCCCTGGTAAGTTTGACATAGTATCCTTTCAATTACCTTGAGCAAAACATGCCAATTTTCTCTTGCCTATTTTTAGGCTTCCAGCTGGGCCTAAGAATTGAAAAGTTATTAAAGAAAGCCAAGATCTGAGCAAACGTGCCTGTTATAAATTGTAATATAAACCACTTATAAGTTTTATCATCCTAGAGTTATTTCTTAATTTAAATGTTTCATGTGCATATCTTTGAGATTGGGATGTATTTGGGTGAGGAACGTGATTATAAAAACTATTTCTTTCTATGCCAGACTGTGATTATTCCAGATTGTAAAAATAAAAGTATTACACATCTGTGAAATACCTGACAAACTCCTCTGACAAACCAGATGTTAGACCATCTCATACTTATTTTAAAGATACACCACACAAATGAAAATATGCAAACTTACTCTGCTACGATGATGATGTTAAAGCTGTAACATTAATTAGTTTTGCTTTTCACGTGACCTGCAGCAAGGGCAGTGTGAGTGTCTGAGTCTGGTTCCCATTTGTTCTGCTTGGAATGCGTTGGGCCGTCCTGAATATCATCTGTCCTTACGTGGACGGTCCATGTGCAATATCTCTCCTAGTGTGGGGTGCAGAGACATACTCTAGGTATATGGTGTAATTAACTGCACAGCTGTTCTCCATTGTTGTTGCTTAATGTTGTGCAGCACAACAAAGCCTCAAGGCAGCACTTGTTAGTATTTATGGAAACCCATTAGCCAGTCTGCCAATGAGCCTGCAAAAAAAGAGGAAATTCTGATAATAATAAACGTGGGGTTTTGTTAAAGCTGGAGAACTCCAGCCATCCCTATCACTCCGCGCTGGGAAAGGCTCTCATCCCTTTGATTTTCACCACAGAGTATGTCCGAGCTCTTTCTGTGAATCAGCAGCTGAAAATCCAAATGAGTGAAGTCCTTTCCAAGGCGATGCTTTGCTCTTCCCAGCCCACTGCATTTTTTTAAAGGAAATCAGAAACTCTTCCTACTACAATCTAGTTTTGGTGCCAGGACGTACATAGGAAATACTATTTCCTGCCTGCGCTGGCAAGTTTAGTTATTAAACCACTTCCTCCAAAAGCCAACGTCTTTGAAGAAGAAATAAAGTTCAAAGCCTTTTTAAGAGACCATTTGGTCTTCTTATGTGACTAACCTGAGCGTTCTGCTGTGTGCCGTATAAATGAGAAGAGCCTAATATCTTGAAGATGGACTGGCTGTTTTTCTAGGTCCCCCGTTTGGGAGCAGCAGGAACAGGTTACAGTAACTGCATTTTTAGGAAGCTGCTGTCTGAAGTTGAAGGGTTTTGTTGTGTTGTTGCTAGAGAGGTGAGCACCACTGAGCAGCCATGGGGCCGTCAAACAGCCGCTTGCAGAGACAAGGAAGCTTGTGCTGCCATGTGTGTTAATTTGGGCATTGAGTACCTCTGAGTCCAAACGGATGGAGCAAACGTAAGGCAGATGCCTCAAAGCACTTTCTTTTTTTTTCTAACAAAGTCACCTCACTCTTATTGGCATTCCAGGTTTAGGATTTAATTGGCAATACAGACTGTGTAATGATGACGATTACCCATCCTGTTATGGAGCAAAACTGATGCTCTGTCACTGGTGGCCAGTCAAAACCATGGAGAGGAACTCAGACAATAATTATCTAATGATCTACAGGGCAAAAATTGTTCAGAAGCTAGAATGTTTCCAGAAATCATTTGCTATTACTTCTTGTGCTCCAGCTTTACCTTAAACAGTATAGAGATAATTAGTTGGGAAAAAAGCTTCCGGTAAAAAGTTCCTCATTCTGAGTCTGATAAAAGTAATAAGGGAAGTTTGGAAAGTGATGCAGGCATTTTCTAACCCTTGGAGCGTGTTAGCAGTAAGGTACATTTGTGAGGAACAGCAGCAGTGAAATGTTTATTATTGTGCACCTCCATGCTTTTTGTGAGCATTATTCTGTGAGGATGGGGCCGCTTTTCATCTGATCTGTGCTGCCAAGGCGGATAAGAGAGGTTTATGTGATGTCAGATCTGAAACCAAGAAACCTGTAGACAGGTTCTGAGCAGTGATGCCTCTGGCAACTGGTTTCAAGGCAGAGCTTATGTAGAGTGCCTGAGGTTTTAATAAGCGCATAGATGTCTGAACAGCACATAAAGAGCATGGGAGGTGACAGGCTGACCCAGTCGCTTTCATTAATTGGGATCAAGTTACCTTTTTACATCTGGGCAGAACGCTGTGCTGGAGATTTAGGGAGCGAACAATACCTTGCCATTGTCTCTGCGCACCACGTCCTCGGGAGCTGGTAAACTGGGAACGTGAAAAGTAAGTTCGTAGTAACAGGGGACATTTGTGGCTGAGAGAGCACCAGACTCCGCAAGTCGTGCCTGCCAAAGAGCGAGCATAAATCGTCAAGAGATCTTTGCAATGTGCTTGTCAAAGGCTGCTCTTCACATGTATGTTCTACACACACCACATAAAATACCGTATTGTAGTTTTTGATGGTGGTGGTTTTACACTGATCAGAGTTGAGGACTAAATATTCAAGCAACTCTGTCAAATACTTCACTAAGTGCTTGAAAAGTATACAGGTGTCTATGGAATTATCAACTTAATGGGAAGGATGCCGAGTTCACTTTAGGATTATTTAAAAAGAAGGTGAAATAGCAGAAAATCTGTTTCTTGGCTCCTTCATATGTGAAGAGACAAAACTGCAAGGACTGATTTTGTGTGTGAGGTAAAACTGTGAATATTTTATCTCACTCCCACAAAACTGTAGTCGAGGGAAAGGGCTTTGAAGGAAACTCATGGATGGTTACCTGAAATCTCAGATCTGTTTGGAGAAAAAAAAAAACTACTGATATTTTAATCCATTTGTTGTCAACAATGTCCCTGAGCAAACTTTAAGATAACCCAAACATTTAAAACTTGTAACTTAGGACCCACAGCACAGAGAGGACTGACTAAATGTGCTTATAAAACATGTATCTTTCTTCAACATGGGAGCTCTTTTTGTAATGTTTTAACAAAACATTTCTAAAGTAAAATTGGACTGACCGATACAAAAACAGAAAACTGGGCTTGGTTTTGTAGGCTCTGAAGAGTTTACATATTGAAAACCAGCAGTTATTTCACTGTACTATCAAATGAAATTGCAGATCCTTACAAAGATATTTCAGGAAGTGTTGTTTACTGGGCAGCCTTCCAAAGCATTTTCAATTATGTTTTTATTAAGGTTGAATTGATTTTAATCTACTTCTTGAGTCTTTGGGATACATTTTGAGGCTTTTGCATAAGCGTAAGGCTAGAATGCTATGTGACAGCTGAGTTGCTTCTCTGGTCTCAAACATTTAGAGAGTAGAGGTTTAAAGTAAAGGTGTTCAGTGTCGTAAGTTCTGAAACAAAGTTTTGGCAGTTGGCAGCACTGCAGATCTAATATGAGGCTTCCATCTTAGCTGCTTGTGATGGTGTCTGGCTCAGTCACTGGCAGAACAGGGACTGTATCTTGTTGAGATGAACCTACCCTGCAAAACTGAATTAATGCAGATCGAAGGACTGAAGTCCAGGTGTGCTTGGAGTCTGCTTCTGGGGGTTTTACGGTTTGTGGCAGAGGGTCTGACAAGTTTGGTCAATTGAACTTGAAACACAGTAGTGTTGTTTCTGTAAAATATGTACTAAAGTATCATTAATGAATATACATCTGTGTTAGATGTGTGTGTATGTTCTCCCATGCGTGAACTGCGGGTTGAGCGGTGAGCAGCCATATGGCCGTGTACCAGGTAGAACAGGGAAGACACCCTCTCTTTCTCCTCTGGCCTCCCAGCCAGCAGTCTCTGCTCCCTGGGTGTGTTCAGAGTGACCCTTGAGCAGTGAAGAGCATCGGCTGCTGACTCTCTGCAGGGCATCTGACAGTCCCTGCGCTGCAGCCTTCCCCAGCGGTATGTGCTGCAGCTGCTCTGGCCGATTGGGAAACCTGTTCGTTCCCTCTGCACTGGGAATTCGAATCTTCCCAGCTTGGTGAGGGCCAGCTGGTGATGGTCCAGCCAGCGGTCAAGTCCAGCCTTGTTCAGAGTTCCTAGGCTTAAGTATAGTGCTGCTGCATTATCTTACTCCTAAACAGCAACATCTCAAATGTCGCTGGCGTCTTCATATGAAACACTTTTTTGAGAAACTTCTTCTCAGTGAGGGTGACGGAGCCCTGGCACAGGCTGCCCAGAGAGGCTGTGGAGTCTCCTTCTCTGGAGACATTCAAGACCTGCCTGGACACGTTCCTGTGTGGCATAGTCTAGGCATTCCTGCTCTGGCAGGGGGATTGGACTTGATGATCTTTCGAGGTCCCTTCCAATCCCTGACATTCTATGATTCTATGATAATAGATCAGCTTAAAAACATGAGTTTTATATGACATGAGAGAGTTTGGGGGAATTTTTTTAGCGAGCCTTCTTGTTCTATAATGGTCATATCTACTCGCTTTGTTCAAGTGAATCCAGTCTCGGTTAAAACTAATGAAATGCAGACTGCATGAAATTCCATGCATATATTTTAAAAGTTCAACGTAAGTACACTTATTTGTTGTTACTATTTAGTATTTGTTATTGCTGCAGAACCCAGAGACTCTGCTTGTGCCCGTTGTGCAAGTTGTGATGAAGAGATACAGAAAAAGCCATCCCTGGAGGACAGATATAAGTCTCTGTCCCATCTCTCAGTACTATGCTCCACTTAAAGAAATTACCAACACATACTCTGAGAATTTCAGGCCTGATTCAAAACCCGAGAAGGGCTCTGTCATCTCTGCCGTTCCGGATTGTTTGGGGTTTTTTAAAGATAAAACTTGTACTTAGGCAACAAAAGGAAGTTCCCGTGAAAGATGGCTTCTTTTATCACTGGTTTTTTTTTTGTGTGTGTGGTGTACAGGTTGAGCAAAAATGTTTAATGTTTGATTCCATCTGCTACTTTGAGAAACATGTTGACAGTTGGTCTCGTCATCATCTTACCGAAATCGGTGGAAGGAATCTAAGGGGGTACAAGCAGCCCACTATTTTTATTGGACGGTCTGAGGTAACGCTGCTGGATGTATAGGTTTGATTGGTGATTCTTAATGGAATTAAAGTAGCTTGTGTTTTCAGGTATCATTAACTACTCTAATTTCATTAGTCTATGATCCTCTTTCCTGGACTACAGTTTCACTGCACTAGTCACAGGAAAAAATGTCTTATAGGCTCTGTGTGAAACTTGTGTTTACACAGTTGTAGCTGCCACAGGAAAATACCAGTCAGTTATTTTGGGAAGTCTTAGAATAAAACATGTCTTGAAATCGTGATTTGGGGAATTTACAGGGGTTTTGTTTGTTTTTATCTAGATTCTGCGTTAGCTTTTTCATCTGAAAGTGTATGACACTAATCTGTCTGGCCAATGTATTATGCAGTCCCAGGAAGGCAAAATTTAGGAGAAGATTAAATCTAGGATAGAGTATCTTGTCTGTTAACTGTTGTCAACTCTTGGTTCCCTAGCCCAGTGCACTAAATTTGCTCTGACTGCTTTTGTTCATATATACATAACAAAAGGTGTCTCACAGTACCGGGTCTGGCTATAATGAGAAAAAATGTTAAGAAAACTCCATGTTGAACATTAAAGTGACAATCCTATTCAAACTACCAGGGTGGGTGATTCGCGCCGTCTGTGCCGTAACACAGGGAAACGAAGAGAACCAGACAAGGGCTAGGACTTAAAATTACATGAGCAAAAGAAAAAATTGTAAATGGAAATCAACAGACGACTGATTCTTTATTCCATTTGCAGAGCTGAAAAATATTAGTTACCATCAGGAAGAAAAAAAAGGCACAAAGTTTTAAGCAGAGCTGCTTGCTGGAATAGTACATATCTTCCTTTGGCAGTCATTGATCTATTTTTCATATATAAGCCATACAGTGTATTAGCTGTATATATTAGCTAAGAGAGTATGAGTTCTCGAAGGAACAGATGGTTATTCCCAGCCTGGACAGCACTTTTTAAGCATTAAGAAATCTATACAACTGTTCAAGTGAATTACCTGGGGTTTGCTACTGCAATTTTAAAGCGCAGTGTAGGCTTAAACAGTCCCTACCACTAGCATCCCCCCCAAAATTAGAAGTTTCCTTTCTTATGCCCCCTTCATTTGCCATGCACTTTAAAAATGACAGTTGTCGTCCCTATGAAGATTAGAAGATCCATGTTGGGTATGTCACTTGCTTTGATGGTAGTTATTGCCCCAGGCATTTGTCATCCAACCTACAGGGATAACAATGTGTAATGGTAGTGCTTTTTTCAGAACACCCTAAGTATACAGATATTATTAAATTTTACAATTACCACAGGGAATGAATCAAAGCCTCCAATAAGTAAATGAACTATATATTATTGCCCTGCCTTTATAATTTTTGTTCAGTACTATCTGATTGCATTCCTGTTATCACTTAGCTGTTTCTCTGCATGTACTTTTATCTAATTTCTCTTTATTTCAGTCACTTGCAGAGGAGATAAATGGATTACTTCAAACTAATTGCTACTTATTAAAAAAAATCAACCTTCTGTAAGAGTTTCAAATCATTGGTTTAAGCGAGCTTTTACTATCTGTGGTATTTATCTTGAAGCATTTCATCATGGTACAATCTGTTAATAAGTCATTTTTCTAAAGCCGCTTTCAATTTGCCATTACCTGGTCTGTCAAAAATTTTAACACAAACAGATTATCATAGTTCAGTAGATAATGAGATACTTACTTCTTTTAGTATCTATATGGATTGGAAATACCACTGATAGCCTTGCAGCTGCGTGGGTTTGAATGTAAAGTGTCTGACAGAGAACTAGAATGTAAATAAATACTGCATTGTCTTGATTTCTCTGTCCTTACGTGACGGAGGACACAACTGCATTATTTATCTAATTGAAAGAAAGTTACGAGTATGTTTAATTAGATGTAAGAGTACTTAGCGATACTGGGAAAGTAAACAAAGGGTAAATGACAAAATGCGCTCAAGTCATGTAAAATAGTTTTATTCACCAACGTTGCGCCCTCTCAGATAATTATTGCAGGGTGTGTCCGTACATCAGAATCAATGTCTCCAGTCTATACTCAAGAGCATATCAGTTTCTCACCTCCCCTAGCGAGCTTTCTTCTTTCCCCAGTGAAACTGCACAGTGAGTGCATCGAGCCTGATGCTCACACACCCATTTGCACTAATTTTCAGTGAGGTTCATCTATTCTTACCTTGGTGTGAGAGCAAAATCCAGCTTCCTATTGCTGATATAGAAAATGTTTGAATTCATTGTGCCTTTAAAATACACTTCAATCCCAAAGCATTCACTGAGGCTTCAATAGGAAATGGGATTGTTGGAGGCCACCTGAAATTAAGCTTTAGCAACACAAACTGCGTAGTTTAGTTTTCTCACTTGTTCTAATTGATGCTCCCAGCAATAGATGTAGCAGAGTAGCCTCGGATGAACACAATCCTGATTGTTGTTGGTGTCAGAGGAAAAAGCACAGCACAAGAGTTGAAGTATTTACAAGTCTTAGGCTCTCTGAGGGGGTAGTTGACATTTCACAGTTAAAATGCAGTTTTCCAGGGATGTAAGCCTTTATGTTTTGGGTGAAGGTTTCCACATAAGTGGACAGAACTGACAGATCCTGCAGGATTTGGGGTGTGGATTCTGATGAAAAACATGTTCCTTGTGAGAAAGTCCTTATCTTTACAACTAGCTACCTCAAAAGACTCAGTGAAAGCCATAAGACATAATTAGATCATGGAGTTTGATCCCTGCCAAATTCATAATTTAAGTCAATGCTTAAGTCACATCTCTAACAACAACAACATAAAGGAACTGCCATTAGTGTGTGGAACTGAAGCTTTCATGTGCTAATACACTGATCACTCCAATTTTCTGTTAAAATCAGGACTCAGGAAGTCCTAACTTAATCCTCAATCTCTGAGTTACCTGAGAGATGGCTTTTTCTTATTTCAGTTTCTTAAAGAATTAAAAAAAACACCATTAATATATATTTAAAGATAATTAAGCATCTTACATGGAAGTAAAGTTTAGAAAAACTATGTTTTGCCTAGGGTTAAGGAACTCTTTGTTTAGAACTTATTTCAATAGATCAAGCTTTCCAGCACATCCATTCTTCCCAAACGCTCCCCATCTTTTGCAAATATAGCAAAATAAACATGAAGGAATATCATCAAGAGGAAAATATGCTGCTTGTGTAAGTAATTATGTCCCTTGTTAGTTCACTATAAAGTAATTTTCTTTTTTTTTCCCCCCACTCTTTACATTTCTTAGTGTGCCCTGGAAGGTATTTTTACTTAATTTTGTTTAGAAATTTGAAAAGCAAAAGAAAGTGAGGGATGATTACAGACTTTATTTAAGGGTTTGATTTTGGTTTCTCTCTGTTCTTATATCAAAGATAAAATGGAAGTGGTGGTGTCATGTTCAGGTAATGAGATTTTATATTAAAAAGAATAAATTAAGCTCATAAAGCCAATGGCAGGAGGGACATGAGGAACCATTTCTAGCTCACAAAAAGGACTTTATACATTAATGCAGTGAGCATCAAGAGTTATTAGGAGTTGAAATTCAAAGCTCAAAGGATGTCAAGTGCTTCAAAAGCAAAGGCTTATTTTGTATTGTTTATATTTAGAAGTGATATGGAGCTCCCTTGAAATATTTTACCCATGATGTCAAAAATCAAAAGCATTACGGGGGAAAAAAAGAACTTGGGACATTTCCCTTGCAAACAAGAGTTCTGTCCGTGACACACCAGAGGATTCCTCCAAGGTACAGATTTGTACACAGCGCTACTTACCGAAAAAATACAAACATCCTCTCCTCTTAGCTGCACGTTGTTGCTTGCCTTGAAAATTCATAGTACACAGGAACATTTTACTCTTAACATTCACTGCTGTTTTTTTTTCTTTTTCTTCTTTTTTTTTTTTTTTTTCTTTTTTTTACGTAAAACCCCAAATCCAGGAATATCCGTATGTGGTCATTTTTTAAATAGGTATTTTTTTGAAAAGCTGTGTGACATTTTTCTTTAATGGCTGATTTTTTTTTAATGTCAGCTACATTTTTAAAGCATGAGGCCTGGTTGTAACTAGCCTCGGCACTGCTACTGTACATCAGACTGTACTATTTGATCATTAATTTATCACAGTTCTAGCAGTTTGTTTGACAGGTGATAGTGCTTTCATCTAATGGCTACACAGCAAGTGTGTGGTGCACTAAAGAGTGGATGCCACTGACTCGAGTCAGAAATCAGCAGACAACAGCCACTTTGCAGAGCTTTATCGATTTACCAGAATCATTTAAAGATATGAAACAACTGGAATAATGAATGCCAATTCAGCTCACTGTAGGATTTTTTTTTTCCTTATAGTTATTTAGTTTGGTATATATTAATAGAGTCTCGTTGCTAACATGATTACAACTGTTTGTGGTGGCGAAAGAGGTGCAGAAATCAAAGTGCAAGTTTGGATATTTGCACTAGAAATGTGGTGTCCGTGTTCAGTGCAGCTTGGGAACTTGACACGTGGCAGAAGTATGAGGCATACTGGAATTTTATGAAATGGTATCTGCATGCAGACCTTCTTAAAATTATCTGGTGAAAATGTTCTCTGGGTTAGGTAGCTGTGCAGCACGTTCCTGCAGAGCTGCTCTGCCTGAGGTCCTGGGCAGGTCTAGGGCTGCAGCCAGGCTGCTGTGTGCACGGAAGGTCTGAATCCTCAAATCCTACCCCCCTATGTAGTTGCGTCCGGAGGACTTGTTTCTGTGATAGCTCAGATCGGTGCGTTCATCCTTCTTTGCCAAAGGCCGGTCTCATGGCTGTTCCTGGTTTTGGTACGTTTGCAGGGCTGGTGTGCCACCAACCACCCAGTGTTCTGCTTTACCGCAACGGAACCTGGGACCCATTCCAGCGAGGTGCTGGGGGAACAGCAGCCTCTAAACCTGTTAGCAGGCCCACAAACTTCTGACACTCTCCAGTCCCTTGGCTAAAGCAAGTCTTAATTGAAATTATTTTAGAGGTGGAAGGGGTGCTTTGAATTTTGAAGTTGGTGCCAGCAGACTTCTGCCCTGACGTTGGACAAGTCAGCTTAGGCCAAAGCTCGGATGACTCATGGAAGTTAATTAGTTTTCTGAGGTGCTGATTGCTCACATTTCCCACTGAAGTCAATAGGGAAACTCCCACGTGTTGTAGTGGGAGCTGGAAGCTGGCCATGCAGTCTTGTGGGACATCCAGAAGAAGTGGTGTTGTCTTTTGTAGTGGTGGCAGTGGGAGTTGCTTACAAACATGAAGGAAACCAAAACGATGCCAAAAGAAATTTTCTTTTCCTCCTCCTTAGCGGCTGTTACAAAAATTGCAGGTAAATAGCAAACACAAAAGCTTGTCAAACGTTTTTGGTATTTATTCTAAATGTACCTGGATGCTTGCGTATGTGCTGCCTTTTCGCCTTTTAATTGCAAGTCACAGGAACAGTCGTGCCTGTGACTAAGCTGTGTACCTAGTCCTGAGTGAAATGAAACTTATTAATCTAAGAATAATTGCTAGACCACTGTCTCCAGGTTTGTAGTAGCACATCAGTGCTGATGCATTTGTGTACGCTGTGCTCCAGGAAGGACCCCGTTCCTTGCTTCCCTGTGCCAGCAAGTCGTCACCGCTGCAGCTGAGCATGGGTGATGGTATTTTGCTCAGGAAGAGCTAGTGGGATTGCCAGGCCTGTGTCATGTGGACTGTAGGTAGAATGATGTCAGAGGCCCTAAAACTTGAGATCTGGACCCTTCTTTTATTGAAGCTACGAAAATTTACACTGGTCAACTGGAGCTCTTGGTTATAAATAAATGCGTGTGCATTAACAGAGCTTGTACAGGGTTGATTGTGAACTCTTTTTGCTGTAGACTTTTAAGTTCCTCTGCTGTCCATCTGTCACATTTCCAGCATATTAAATCTTGTTTGATTTGTTTGGAAGAAAGTTCTTTAGTTACTTCTAAGTAAAACGTGGTTAAATGTAATTGATATTAAAGTAAATGTGATGTCATCTGTTCTGGTGAGGAATTAAAGTGGGAATGCTTTAATGACAGAGGTTTTTATTTTTAAAAAAAAAGCAAAGAAAAAAGAACTGTTGTTTCGTCTTGTCTTCTCTTCCTTCACCATTGAGTGCCAGTTAGGAGTTGCTCAAAGTCTTGTGTAAGCTACAAATCATGCTCTGCCTTTCCATTTGCCTTCCTGCCTACAGAACCACAAGCTAAAAATACCCTGGACGAGCAATTCACTTCATCTTCTCGTTTCAACTTGCCAATTCCCAGTCCAGCTCCTCCTCCTTCCACCGTTTGAGTGCCAATTTGAGGAACTCTCTTTACATTTTTGGCTACCACGTTTCCAGGAGATAGGATGGGTTTCCCCACAGCCAACCTGGTTATAAATAGCTACTTGCCTGAATGAAGAGCTTGCATCCTTGGCAGGTGGTCTGAAAGAGCAATTGCCATGTGATGGAGCCATATCTCGCCTTATCTTCTCCTAGAAGTACTGCCTGTGGTTCTGCAAGGTCTTTCCTGGAAGATCCTGCTCACGTGGTTGCAGCATTAACTCCGTGTGCATTTCCACTGTGATGGCAGTGGAAGTGCTGTGTGACTTTTTCCATTTGCAGCAGGATAAGGAGGTTGGGCTCAGGAGAGCTGATTTTCTTCTCTATTGCTGCATAAAACCAAGAATAATTCAGCTGGAACGAGTGTGAGGTCCTCCCAGCGATAGTCTTGGATGACAGAGATCAAAGCCTGCCCATAGCTTGTATTTTAAACTATACTTCAACCAACATGCAAACTACATTTTTGCCGTCTCTTTCCCTGCTCCTGATTCCCACAGCTGAAGTCCTGGCTTGAGCCACAATTAATATCGCTCCTCCCTCCAACATGAAGATTCCTTGCCCTTCCCAACTAAAAATCCTAGCCACAATTTGTAGTTCTAGTGTGATTAATATGTACGTCTACGACCTGAATCTCGGTCCCCGGGGGTACCTGTTCCCACTCTTGCCACCCCTCTCGTGGTTTGGCAGCTGGGGGCAAGCAGAGGGGGTGGCCTACGTGAATGCAAATGCGTGGCGGTGGGCAAGCTTGGCTTGGGTCTCTTTGTTTGTTTGTTGCTGCTGTTTTTGCTGGCCTTGCTCATCAGAGCCTCAATCTCTGGAAAGAGTCTCGTGTGATTCATGTAAACACTAAAGACAAGTAGGATCGGACTTGCCGAGGGGAGCGATACAAAGCGGAGGGGAACAAACACTTGGCGGGGATCGGCTGCCCGACGTGGCGCAGCGGAGACTGGGATTGAGGGGTATGCCAAAAAGCTCTTTGTCTCACATGCACATTAGGATAAGTAACATTGCTCCTCGCCATCTGTCTCTCTCTATGAACCTCTGCCTCGTTCCCATGTAATAAGAAGATTCATAGAAGTACCAGCTGTGACCTTACAGGGGAGCCTGAGAAACTTTGCCTTCTCAACCAGCACTGGGAGGGTCGGATCTGGCATCGTTGGACGCAGTTGTGTGCGTGTGTGATTTTTTTGTTGTTGCTCTGTCGCCATCTCTTCCCCCAGCAGTCGTGCAGGATTCGTAGAAAGATGAAAGCTGCCGTGGCAGCTCAGGAGAGGCTGGCAGCTGCCAAACATGAGTTTCAGGGGGCTATTTTTTAACTTTGTTTCTTCCTACTCTAATAAAGCTGAGTAACACAAGGGGAGGAGATGATCAGATGCGGCAATTTCCTAGTCCTTGGTTGTCGAGGACCAAAATGGTAGTGACTGACATTGGACAACTTGTGTCGGTATTTGTTGTGTTACCTGGCCCAAAGCCTATAGGAAGGGGCTCCCTTACAGATGTGACAATGCGTTCGCCTCTGGGTTAAATGTGAATTGTGTCCTTCGTACCCTGTCTGCAAGACGTTTGGTGACCGAGGTTGCTGGCAGCTGAGCCCATGTGCGTGATTGTGCCTGCGGTTATGCTACCGGTGCTTGTGCGGGTAAATCTGAGCTTTTGCGCAGAGCAGGATTCAAGTCCTTTTGTTTCACGTGTTCATGGCAGAGAAAACTCAAAATACCCTGACCCGTAACTTTGTGGTGGCACCCGTGTGAATGATTCACTTTGAATTCAGAGTCATTCGAAAAATTAGGGGGAAAATATTTCAAAGGTGGTGAAAATCTGAAGGAAGAAATTTAATATGAATTCAGCTAACCCATGTAATTCAAACCTCAATCAAGCACCTGATCTTCAAACCTACTGAAAAAGTAGAGTGAAAATAACTTTCCAATTGAATTTTTTTATATATAATATCAAAACAAGCATTCGTACTTTTTCATTAAAAACAATTACAGGGAAATGTTATCCACGTGGCTCTGACAGAATATTGCAATGAATCTAAATCTGCATTTTTGCTATTTAAAAAGTGTAAGATAAAAAAGTTTCTACATTATAATCCTTGGGCAAATAAAATTCCATTCTGGATAAAATAAATGATAGTCTTCCTAAGGTAGAAGAATTAGGTTTAGTGCTCCTGAAATTTGCTTCCTGATGATTTGCATTTCTTGTAAAACTCATTGTAACTGTATAAAACCACTTCTTCCAAACTTCACGCTCATTGGTGTGGAGATATTTCAAAGGCAATTTACCCTTAAAATTAAATAATAATCGGAATGAGAGTTTGTTGTCTCCCCCTCCTTTGCAATTGTCATGCAGGGGGATCTTGGCTTTTCACCGGGACCGTAGGAGCGTATGTTACCAAGACACTTGAAAATTGCACCCAATATCACCAAGAGCAGCAGATGGATCTGTCAGCTGTTTACTGAAAATGGAGAATATCTTCCCTGGAACATTCATAAGTTGCCTGAGGCAAAATTTCACAGTGGAAACAGTGAGATTTCTCTTTACATAACATTCCTAGTACTCACAAAAGTCTAGGTCCCCCCTGCCCGTCAGATGAAAATACCCATGAAGCAGAAGATGATGAATAGGCACAGCTGGGCTGCGAGAAGGGCATTTCCAGAAGTCCTCGGCCATAGCCTGACCGCAGCCATCGGAGCTGCAGTGAGCAGCAAGTGAGCAGTGTCTGCAGGACTCACTGTCCTCGCTTATTTTCACATGTAAGTGGAGACTGAGACAGGCTCCGATGAGGCCTTTGTGCCTCTCTCCTTCCACGGGGTCTTCGCAGTAGCGTGAGCGGCGTCTTCCTCGTGAGGTCCCCTTGAGGGCTGGATGGGAGTGCTCAGGTCAGCAACCGGAGGTGTCCCAAGTCGTGTATCATAATATTCTCCCTGCCTTTGGCTACTGATAGCCACAGCTGAGAGGAGAGCTGATGGCTGTGGAGATAAGGGAAATCTGCTGTGCCCGTGACCATGTCTGGGTCCCCAGGTAGAGCAACGTTTGGGCCTCAGGGAAAGAGCCCACTCTTCGCGTGGTGGAAAGGGTAATTTCAGCAATACGGCTTGGCCCCTTTCCTATCTGTAAGTACTTCGGAGAGTTTAAATTGGCTTTTTGCAAATGTTTGTGAGCCTGATCCAGGGCCCTTTCTGTTGGGTTTTGTTTCAGAAAGTGTGAATAAGAGCTGATCATGCTGGTGTTCACCAGAAAAAAAAACCTCACTGATTTTGTTCCTAAGTTTTACTGTTTGCTTATAGATACAGTGCAAACCTGCCTCTATAATTTTCTATTAGAAATAAAGATTGCGGGTCCAGAGCAGGCTGAATTTGACAAAAGGTTTATCTATGCTTTCAAGTTAACTTGTTATTAAGGCAGAGTGTTAAATTAAAACCCAATAGTTGCCTCTGAATAACTATTCTCTGGAGTAAGAATGTCTTTCATTCAAAAGGATGTTGAGCAGACAGATGTCAATTAAAATTTGCCCAGGTAAATTCTACTGCAATAAGAGGACTTTAGGCACTGTCTTAATTATAAGACCATTTTTAAGTTTATTCTTATTGCTACTGATTTTTTAATGCTTTACAACATCTCTAGCCCAAAATAATGTTTAACTCTCTCTTAGCTTCCATTAAATGAAATTTTCTGATGGCCTGAGAAATTATTGTTTATGAGTTTGCATATTAGTACTTTAGGGAAAGGAGGAGAATGTACTGTGCGTGCACTTACACCAAGGGGGATTTCCAGTTTCCAATGTTCAGCTCCAGCTTTTTGCTTTTGTCAAATCTTACTCCTAGAAACCTGAAATATTCAGTGGCTTTGTAGTAGGAAGCATTCGTACATTGTTTTAGCATTTTCTGTCAACTGAGCAAAAGTTATTTAAAACAAAATTTTAGATGCAAAGTGGAAGATTTAAGATGTTTGACATCAGCTGTGTGCAGATACAGACTTTGGGTCAAATTTTGAACTCACCTTCACATGATTTAAAGGTTTGTGTGATTATTCTTAATGGGACCAAGCTCCTAATGAGAGAGTTACTGAACGAGTGCTTGCACGTATGGGGATTGCTGTCTGGGTGCTTACCAGCAATCAGCCCTGCCTTTTGAATGGGAAGAGTGAAAGCTCTTGACTCAGGCTGCCATGTGCTTTGTTTGAAATCTGATTGGAAAGTTTGTGATGTGACTCAGTCTTTATCTGGTGAAATTCCTCCTAATAGGCCTGGCTGGTTGTGCCGCATGTCATCTGCTCCGCGATGGGGCTTTCTCAGGTCGTTAACTGGCGAGAGGGCTCGCTGGGTGAGAACACCTGCCAGGAAGACCTGTGAGCAGCAGCACAGCCTGAGCAAAATAATGCAGGCTTGGGCATCCAAGGAAGTGTGAAAAGCTTTAAGGCTTTCCTCTAGTGGCTTCTTTTCTCAAGAGAACCGTATGGCAAGCTCTGCAAACAAAACGGATAATATTTTATGTTCAAAGCAAACATCTAATTGCATCTCCTGGCCACTGGGCTACAGCGTATTTACTGATTCTGTCCTCTGTGACCCAGTGCAGCGCTCTCATTTACGCGTGTGTGAAGCACAGTGGTGCAACTACTGCATCTCTCTGCTCTGGTGTGGTTGTAGTAGGCTCTACAGGTGCTCATGCCAAACTTGCTTGTAGCTTGGATGTAATGCAGCAGGGGGAAAAACTCCAAACGAACCATTTGGAGCCTGTTTTCAGGTCCCTCTACATTAACCCAACTATGACTCAAGGGCAGTTTTTGTTCTTTCGGGAACATAACCTTGTTACCCGCACACTGAATGCAGAAACAAAGAGGCTGGAGAATGATGGAAAACAAGACCAAAGGTCCTTGGTTTTTAATTTATCGTGTGGCTTGCTTTTCAGAAAAAGAAAAAAGACAACAAACAAAATAACAAGTAAGTATGAAGTTTATCCTAATTCAGAGAATAAATACAGAGCATAACAGCAGAGTGTAGCGAGAGGAATGACTGCTCCTGCCACTGGATGATTAGGGTGTCTTCTCTTGGGCCACACACACAGTCTTCCAGGCTCTGAACTGGTCTTGAGACTGAGACAGTCGCTGACGATACAGCTGCAAGTTTGACCTGATTTCACATTTCTTTGTTGCTTTCCTGTATGGTTCTGGATAGTGCTAATCTTCCGAGGTAGCTGAGGATCACCAGAGGAGTTTTTTCAATTTCTACTTTCTATTTAGTTCAAAGGCGTTGCATTTTAGGGACCCTTTATCCTTTTTCTTCTGTAGGGAGAAGGATGTGTGGCATGGGGAAAAACTATGAATGGTCCTACCAACATCAAAAACCACAAGAGTAATGTCTTGAGTGACTGTGGGAGAACAGGCTTCTTGCTTAAATTTTCCTACCTTCCCTTAGCTTATTGAAAAGCAGGTATTCGGAGGTTTGTTATTCCCAATTGAATGTATCAGCAGGTTCAGTTTGTTTGCGTTGGGAGCTGTGTCACAAGCTGGGAGTGTTGGTACCACTGCACACGCAGGGTTCACTCTGCACGTGTTGTCACAAGCCTCGGTCACTGGGCTACTCACCAGAAAAGTGCACAAATGCGTGCGAACAGATGGCAATAGAAAAGTAAAGCTATGTTTTTGAGATTGATACTCATTTTGACAGTTATGCCAATAATCATGCCATGAAAAATGGGTGAAGAGTTGCAGCACTGAGCATTTTATGCAAGGGGATGTTTGATTAGGAACCCAAATTCCAAATGGGATCCAAGGGAAGAGGTTTACTGTTGTGCTCGTCCGGCAGAGTAGCTGGACTGTATGTAAAAATCTCAGAAGAAATTCAGTAACAACTGGAAGCAAGAAAAAAAGTATTTCATGAGTTGCACATGGAAAAAAATCTGATACAAATTAAGTTCAGAAAAAAAATCAGTGCATGGAAATCAAATACATCCAGGATAGTTAAAGGAGGCATCACCAGACAGAATGATATGGGGAAAAATGCAAAAAACATGAAAGATACAGCTTTTACTTTGCACTTTTGAGAGGTTACAACTTCAAAAGAAAACCACTAAAACAAAATAAAATGTTTCTCCCTCATGCTGAAGTGATTTGGCCATAGGTGCCCGTGTTCTTTTTATAATTGTGTTCTCCGGGGGGGTTCAAGTCCTCCCGAAGCTCACTCCAGGCAGCCACTCCGGCTCGCGCCCCTCCGTGATTAGCGAGAGGCCTGCGGTGCGCTGAAACGTTACAAGGAGCCGATAGAGGAGCTCATCGTGAGCCAAACAGGTTACTGCCTGGGCAGGATCCCTCTTGCTGGTTTGTGGAGATAAAAGGCGGATAGGTGAAGGTTACTATTTCAAAGCGGGTGTTTTGGATCTCAAAATATTTGGTGAAATTATTCAAGAATAGTTCATTCACGTGAAAATAGTTTCTGCGTATTGCTGTCAAGGTCAGTGAATGCTAAAGTCTGATGCTGGCCAAGCAAGCAAAAACTCCCTGTGGGCCCCCTTAGCTTACGGACCTGGCGACTCCAAGCTCGGCGTAGTCAGGTCTGTGGGAAGCAGGATCAGGAGCTCACAGGCTTTCTTGGGTCAGCTCTACTGTTAAGTTGGGCTAAACATCCCAACGTCATCAGGAGAGTCACTGCACATGCTTCAGGAGTGCTGATGTGACTCTGGGACCTCCCTCTGCTCAGGCTCAGGAGCAAATTCCTCCCCAGCTGCCCCACCTCTGCCAGGGGCCAGCCTCCCAGCCTGCCCAGGCCTCCTGACCACCACAGCAGAAGTCAAACGATGGTGTCCATGTCCACCGGTCAGCTGGTGCATGACACATTCAATATTTGGCCCCTCTTTTGACACAAAATTAACGTTTAAACATCCAAGTTTTCAGAACAGCTGAGATGTTAGGCAGTAGGACACCGGAGGCCCTCCAACTCTGACCTGTGCCGCCATTGCACGGAGCCAGGGGTTTTGGCAGAAGTCTGCTGCTGTGTCTGAGCACAACCGATGAGCTTTGTGTGACACGGCGCCTGGTTCTGGCTGGTTATCCAGGGCCACTAATGTGAAGCTGTTCACAGGGGCTGATGGAAACCAGCTCCTCCTTAGGAGCCTGTGCCATAGCTGATGGCCCTTCACCCTGAGCAGACGGGCACTGCCGGCAGCTACTGACCACGTCCTCTGAAGCCCATAGCTCAAAGCATGGAAACCTCTGCTAAAGATCTCTGTAAGGAGTAAGTGCAGACATTTGTGGAGACTTAGCAAGTCCTGTTCCCTGTCGTCTGATTCTTTGTTTAAGATGCGTATGGCAAGTAAGTGCTCAGGCTTCAGTAGCCTGTTGAAGCAAAGATTGTTAGCAAAATTATGTTCCTTGAGTAAAGGAGGAAAGGTACAAGAGCTGGACATTTGGTGCAGTTGTTCGCTATGGCTTTGGCAAGTGCAGACGAGCTGAGATTGCGTTATCATTTCATACAGTGTGGTATAATGTTTTAGACTTAAATTTTAGAGATTACTATCTGCAAGCTGGATGTATCTGTTAATATGCCCTTACAGAAGAGATATGTCTGCATCTGAGTACAAAACAATCCTCCTGTGACATGTTTATCTCCAGCTTTGAAGGTCAATGAAAAGGTGAATAATCTATTGGACTTGACAGTAATCTGGAAACCTTAATACACGTAATTCACTGGAAATAAGAAATGGGTTTCTTAGTTTATTTGCAGTGACCTCAGGCAATTTGGCATTTCCGTGTGTGTCCATGTCGTTACGGCATTCCTTGGTTTTCTGAGGAAATCGGGCACAGGCATCTGCCACCCAGTAAAGGAGCGGGAAAGGATATCTACTCATAACTGGTGTTAATAATTTTCAGCCAGTGGTATTTAGTTAAGTCCGTTTGACGTGTAATTCTCACAGAACTCCTGGGTGTTTTCTGAGGCCTCTGTGAAGCTGAGTGATGCACCGAGTTGGTGCTGGACCAGCAGGCGCGAGCTTGCACTTAAGGCAAGAAAACAGGTGCAGAACTGTGATTCCAGGTTCCATTCCCCCTCTCCATGAAGCAAAGGGACTTCTCCTTTGGTGAACTGGGAGGCAAGAAAATGGGCTACATCTTCAGTGTCAGTTTGAATGTTGTCTTTGTTTCCTGCCATTTTGATGTCTGGATTTTGTAGCACGCTGTGTGATTTTTACTGGGCTTGTGAAATGTACATACTCCAACTTAAAAATCTGCATGTTCCCATCTGTACCCTGAGGATATCTCAAAAGGGGGGATTCAGAAACTGGGGAAAGAAAGGTTTCATGAATTTTGCAAACTTTTTCCTTCAAGTGCTTTTTTTTCTATACTTGAGTGACGCTTACGAATTACTTACACCATCCGCTATAATTTAATGCGTTACACAATAAAGAGTATCTGCTGTTCTTTGTGTATTTCAGTACCAATGCTTTCCTTATCTATTTTCCCCAGCTTGCCATTTCGTGCGGTAGAGGTTCTGTCATGTGATATTACTCCACGCAGAGGGAAGTCGGAGCAGCCCTGCACGCAGCTTCACACCACTGGTAAGCAGTCAGAGGATTCGCTTTGGTCATAAATGCAGTTTCACAATGTGCATATCCTCTCTCTCTTGTATGCTGAACGTGGCACTTCAACAACTGAAAATTCAGTGGTTGTCATCTGAATCAGGGTTCCAATTAATAGCTCGTGTACTTCTTTGGAATAGTGTTTTCAGCCCTAATATTGATTTGTAGGCATTCCAAACTGCATTCACTTGTAAACATGCGTGTGCAATTTCTGTTAACGTCAGGGACGATATCATTTGCACGCTGAGTGAAGGGTGGACTGTATTAGTTGTCTTTTACATTTTACTGCCTTCACACAAGCTCACTGTAGTATTTTCCACACACTCGGAGACCTTTGCAAAATGAGGAGCTGTTGCTTTGTAAATATTCATGTTTCAGGCTGTTGTATGTGTATTGTCAGAACACCCGAACCGTTTTATCACAGACCGTACCTGCATATATCAGTTACCTAATTCCTACCCCTGTGACTCTGTACCTGTTTTACTATTCTTCTGAAATATTTTGTGAGAGGAAAGGAAAATAAGGAAAATCTCAGGATGGACTTCTGCTTTATTTTAGGAGATTTATTCTTATTTGTCCTGTAGCTTTGCCTTCTTGGACTGTTCCTTCCATCTTCAAATAGTTACCTAAAATACATTTCTGTCTGTATATAGAAAGGAAATCTAGACACCCAATTTTTAAGTGGTTTAAGTTATGTAAGAAGAATCCCTTTTTTATGTCTCTGCAATATTCCTGAGCAATTAACAGTTTTCTTTCCACCCCCTCACCCTATATTTTCCCAAGGCCTTTAACTTCAGATACAGGTTTGGGCCCCCTTCCAGGAGCTGTACTTCTCAGTAATGGGTGTGATTTGTCTCATGTGGGAACTGTGAATAAAATTACCGGTAACATACTTACATTCAATTAAATGTTTCAACACGTGCATCGTTTAGCCACTCAGTAGGGAAATCCTCTCTGCCATGTTCGAGGAATGGCAATCGATACGTGCTCACTAGTAACA
Source organism: Trogon surrucura (assembly GCA_020746105.1). Classification (NCBI taxonomy): domain Eukaryota; kingdom Metazoa; phylum Chordata; class Aves; order Trogoniformes; family Trogonidae; genus Trogon; species Trogon surrucura. Next base: position 18,796,563 of record CM036629.1, read on the forward strand.
TGTCTGCAAATTTCAAAATACTGTAAGGAGTTGCGTGACGTAGATGACTTTGTCTTAGTAAATTGTAGTCTGACAGCTTCGCTTAGCCATAATCAGTTCTCATCCCTTTTGTTCAAAGGCAAACTGTCAGGCGGTGTTGTCGCTTCTGACTCGGTGTCAGAAGCCATGAAGCACCCCGTTCTTGGCAGAGGAGCAAGCTGGACTCGATCAGAAAGCGAGCAGGACATGTTGTCTCAGGTTACATTAAGGAAAAAAATCGCAGTCCAGTCTTGGGGTGAACTAAATGAGTTCTCTCACCTCTTAAAACGTCGTACACTGACACGGAGAGGGTACCATTGGAAAGACAAACAACTCAAACAGTTTATCTGCAAAAGTGAAGTTTCATGCTCATGCATATCAGGAAGATGTGAAAGGTGGCCTTAGATGCTCCCAAATTGTTCTGTGCAGGAAAACGTTGAACTTTGGCTGTGGGAAGGTCAAGTAAGGAGCTGAGAGTGCAAGGGGAGTCCCGTCACCTGGGCGCACAGAGTTTCACCTGCCTCTCTGCTTCTGCACAAGGTACATGGGTAGGAGGACGGGGAAAGTCTCTCATCTGTGTGTGCTCCGTGGCCAACATGCTGAAGGCAGCATGGGGCTGTAGTAGGTGACTAAGAAAGGTGATAGTGGAGTCTCTCTGGGAGCTCTTAACCAGGCTGGCCCATTAACTCTGCGTGTAGGCACTTCTTTTGGCCAGCGCTGAGAGGTGAAGAAAGGGGAAGCTTTCCTGTGCTTTTCGTGTAGACGTGGAGGTCAGGCTGTGCTTGCATTTGGACACTGGATATATTTGAGTGGAAACATGGGTATAGGCCAACATGTAAAGTACCAGATGGACAAAGCCTTGTCTCTGTTGTGCGAATAGCTTGATTAATGCCTACTTGTTTTCCCAATAAACCAGTCTCCTGCCTCCTAGTGTGTAGGTAAGGAGTGGAAATAAAGTCGCCTTTATGGTTGGAATAAAATGACTAGGATGACAAATGTGGGTCAGGATCTGTCAGAGCTCACAAAGGACCCAGAACCAATCAAGCTGGTTTCCTCAGCTGTGAATACACAAGTCAGACAAATGTATAATGCATCCAACTCTCTCGAACATGTATGTGCAGCCTCCATGCTGGGACTACACTCCAGGCTTTTGAAGTTTAGCCAGTAGCCACTGTATATTTCTGGTTGTTTAGCACTTGCTAAAGAGGAGCTCAGTAGTACCAGGATGAATTATAATTTTTGCCCTGGGAAAGAAACAGAGAAAACAAAAACCTAACCCGACCAGTAGAAAGCCTTCTGGAATAAGGATTATTTTATAAAGGAAAGATCTAAAAAGATCAGACGTGATCTTTTTTTTCTTCACAATCGAAGTGTGACCTGAGAAACTACAGTTTTGTAAAGGTTTGTTAAAGTGGGAGGTATGCGTAAGAATGGCTTGAAAGGAATTAATGGGTGGAAAATGAACCACATGGAGAAATCAAAAACAGCACAAAGGTTTAAGTGCCCTGTGTGACGCATACTCCTACTGCAGAATGAAGCGGGCTTTGCAGATGTCTTTGGTGTTTTATAATATGCTTAAAATCAAGAATGTTTATCATTTCTCCTTCTTTCACCCTTCATCTCAGTCCCTGCAACTGTTTGATACCTTTTGTTTTGGGGGGTGGGCCTGGTTCTAGACGTGTTAATTGTAGTTTCCACAGTTTGCTTCACTTGCCGTTTCAGGAAGCTGCATATGCTACCTGGTAGTGTTGTTTACAAGCAGTTTTTGCAGTCTTTCCATTTTGCTCCCTTATTTTTGCATAGTGTAATGATGCCATATGACATTTTAGGTCTGAGTTGGTATTCCTTGTGGTATCTCCTCGGCCCTGTTACGCCTTGGCTGTTTGCGTTACCTGTTCAGCCGCCCACGCGTGGTGTGGTTATTTTCATTTGTGACTGAACGCAGGCTGTAGCGCCGGATGTCGCAGGAATATGTTTAGAACTTCCATTGATCTCTTAACTGCAAATAGTCATTATGGCTTCAAAACAAATAGTGGATCAAAAATGGGGGAATGTGGCCCAGAAGGTGCTGCTCACTTTTTCTTCTGAAATGCACGATGTGCAGGTTTGAGGTATAATATATAAATAGGTTTTTAACAAGAAAACAGGACAGGATGTCATTAGGCAAGGACTGTTTGGGAAAAAAAAAAAAATAGCTCCATTCTTTAAAAAAAAGAGAATGAGAAAAAGGTACCGGCAGCCATGGGAAGTTGGTTGGCTTGTGTGATTCCTCAGCATTAATGTAGTTCTTGATAAATCCCCTACTGTAGTTTTGACTAAACACAGGTTTTTGCTTCTCAGTACTGTTGCTATGCGACAGTCGCACAGTTTGCTTGTTGTACCCCAGAGATGGCTGCATCTCGTGTAGATGGTTTGAGGAATTTGTAGACATGTCCCATGTTCTATGGAATAATGTATAAAATAAAACTTGTTCTTCTTCAATTGTTTGATTTTATATGTTATCTATTTGTCAGGAAAAACCTGAGTTTGGGAGAACAGGTATTTGAAAGCTTAAATCAAAATTATGTCATGTTGCAACATCCTAAATCCTGGGTCCTTGTGCCCCTTTAATCCTTGGCGTTAGTTAAGAGAAAGGAGAAATTCCAATATCTGGTGATATGATGTGAGCATTGTTTTTATGGGAAGAAAGGTGATCTCGTACTTCCCTGCAGATTCTGGTTTAGCTCTTTTCCTTGCCCAGCGACCTCGGGTGTAATCCTGGGCGAGTGACAGAGGGCATGTCCACGGTGAGGATGGAGCACTGCTCCTGGGCATCTAGGCTTCTTCCAGCCAGCCCTGCTGAGAGCCTGACTTGGAAAATAGCCCAGCCTGAGCACAGCCGGCCCCGGCTCTGCAAACGTGAGCTGTCGCAGCCGCGTGCCACCGCGCTGCACAGAGGATGAGGTTAGGTCGGTGCTAGCTGGGGGAGTTCTGCACTTGTGCTGCTTCAGACAATCTGCTCCTTAACAGCTCTCTGCTTCGGTCCTCCCCCTGTAAAAAGATCGATGTGCCTTCTTCCAGGAGGTCTTTCAAAGATAAATGCATTGATGAGTATGATGCAGGTAGCCAGTACTGGAGCAGTACTTATGCATCTAAAGGGTTTAGATGTAGATGGTAACTAGTTGAAACTTGTCCTTACAGAGCCAGGAATGCTTTTAGGTCCTTCCTAGCAAAAGTTCTGGTGCTCATTAGAAACTGGTGGTTTATGTGTTTAAGATAATTGTTCACAGTAAGTCCTGTCCAGAGGAAATGTGTAGGACATCAGCAGCGTTGTCTAACAGCACTTTCTGCAGTAGTGGTGTGCCTGCTAGTGATGACAGTGGTGTATCAGTGGCATTGCACGGTCTTTGAAAAGTGCAGAAAAAACTGTTTCTGGAGTTCGTGCCGTCATATCACAATTGTTTTGGCGTAATTGTTGAGTGTACACAAAAGCATCTTTTTTTTTTTCCCCCTTGCAAACGAACTGTAGTTGATGTTGCACTATTTTGGTTTTGTTTTTGTGCTTAACATTCCTCCGTAAGCGCAGCTCCTCTGAGGCTTGAAGTGAGACAAAACTGAACCAAAGTGACTTTGTTTTCCATGTGTAAGAGGACGGACGCTGAGTGATAAAGACATATTTTTTGTGTGAGCAGCAGGTGCGAGACCAAGTGTCTACTGCGGATTAAAGTAAATATGTTTTTTTCTATATTTAACTGATATGTGACAAAGAAACAACGTTTAAATGTCACTTGCCGTGGTTTTTTGTGTGTCTATAATTACACATTCTAATGTGCCAAGTAGCCACTCACTGAAGTTCAAATTTACATAGTAAAGTTGTGCATAACAAGACAAGCAAGATACAGTCTAGCATTCATCTCCCTGCATCTGGGCTGCCTCCACCCAGCAGTTACACTACCAACAAATGAATGTTTTCTGCTTTCTTGAGTTCACATAAATAGCTGTAAATTCCTATAATTAACTGTGATAAGTCACTCCCCACTATTAAAACAAAGACGTGTTTGTTTATCGTTCGTACTTGCATCCACCGCTCTTAACATTGCAGTGTCGACTGATGTTTTTTCACTGTGTTAAACAAAGCAGAAATATTCCTGTTGGGCAATGCCGGAGTCCCAAGAGCAGCCTCGAAAGCAGGAGCACTGGACTGTCGCCTACTGAACACTCCACTTTGCTGATGGCTCTTTCTTTTCCTCACCACTTACCGCAGCCCCTCCAAAAGACGTTTCGGTGGGGGTTAAGACATTGGGGAGCAAGGCAGGGCTTGGCAGCAGAGAAGTAAATGCAACTGAGATATCAGGATGAGTTAGTTTTTAGGTGGCTGAAAATACAGCAGTTCCTTTGAACACCTGATTTTCCCTGTGTCAGGCCTACATTGAGTCATAAGTTATTTGTGGCAACACTGTTTCATACTTTACTACCTAAACTATTTTTTCCTGATGTTCAAATAGATTTGTAGTGACATAAATATTTGTGACACTTTTTTGCTGAAATCTGATTTGGGTTTTGCGTGGGTTTGGGGGGTAGTGTGGGTTTGGGGGTTAGTTGTTTTTTTTTTAGTCTAGGGGCACTAACTTTTGCCCTGGAGCCTCACTTTTCTTCTCAAATATATGTTTATTTCATAAGCCTGCTCTCAGTGGTTAGTGGAAACTCTGCGTCACTTATTTCTTATATCCATCATCTTATGTATGCTGGGACCTGTGCTCAGGTGGCCTCTCCTATGGCAGGACATGTTTTTCACAGCTTTTAATGTCTCAGAAGTAATACGTTGTAAGAGATGCTTACCACAGAACTAAATCAGGCACCTAAATTACAACTCTCATGAAGTACTGAAAAGGCAGGGGTAAGAGGGCAGGAAATAAAACAGCGACAATTTTGGTTTTGCCTAAATTTTCCATGGAGAGGTATTTCCGAAGTCATGTCAAACTGGTCGTGTCTGCATGGGAGCGAGATCTTCTGCGGTCTACGCGTTACTTGGGAGCGAATGTGCAGTAGTGGCAAGATGCTGGTAGCCAGAAATGGAGGTCGTTCTTTACTCCGACATCTCTGTGCTGTCTTCTTCCCGGCATGTGGGCCTGTTAGTTTTGTTGTGAGCGTAGTCAAAGATTTGTTCTTTAGATAAAATAGCTGTAGCACAGAACTTTGTGCCTGCTGGCCTGATGAGATTAGGAGTTGACCACGTGCAATGCCAAGGATGCTCAGAAAGCATATTGTGAATTTTGGGGCCACTGATGGTTTAGTGGTTGTTGGTCATCAAAAAAAGTATGAGGCGATTTTCTTTTAAGCTAGTCTCTTGGAATAGTAAAAATAAGTCTTTTCCCTTTGGGTTTTAAAAGCAGGCTATATGTAGTTGCTTCCTTCCTTATGGATTTTGTTATACATAATTACCATGCATGAACAGCACGGCACATGGATTATACAGCAAATTCTGTTTTAGCCATGCAAACTCCCAGTGACACTGTGGGCTCTAACAGCTGTGAAGATGTGATTACAGACTTTCGTGTTAATATTGGGTGCCTTAAAGACTGCTGAAGCTTGTTCCCAGGTCAGCAGAACTAGAACAGACTGGCTAAGACTTCACTAAAACAAAGAGATGATGTAGAGGATTTTCTGTGAAAAACAGAGGAAAGGAAAACCAGAAGCCATAGTGCTGAAAGAGTTAATTCTTATATCCTCACCCAAACCTCGCACAAGTCACTCCTAGGTTCCCAGACTGCCTTTAGCACTTGCCTTCTTATGATAATTTATTAGTGTCATGCTTACGTTGATATTACAAGCTCCAGACTAACTCTAGCCTCATTGTATCAGGTGCTGTGTGTACTGTGTGGCAAGAGATGTAATACATCTAGCATTCTGAATGAAGACAAAAGGTAGATGATGAAGCCGTCGTTCCTCATTTTACACTGAGAAACCGAGGCACGGGGCAGTGTGGTGGCTCGCCCCAGGCTTGCCCAAAAGACTCTGCCTGCCGGGGATGGCCGCTCGTGCCTGTCGCTGAGCTATGACACCCTGTAATGGTGTGTGGAGCTCAGCCTGGAGCTGGATAGTTTGGCTTTAAATGAAGCTAATCTTCCTGAAATAAGTGCACTCTCCTCTCCCGCTCCTCTTTAAGAAACGTATCGATGGATCAATGGAATTTTTCAGCTGTGAGCTCTGCCTTTGGATATAAACAGTCAGAGGGGTTGTTTAGAATTTTTGCTTTTTGTTTTAAGTCCTCGTTTCATGTTCTTTCCAGGAGGGAGAATAGAAACATTACAGTTAGGGAACGTGAGCTTTTTTCTCCTCCTAACTCTAGGTTTGCCCTGGGACCAACCTATTTCACATGAGCTCAGTAAAAGGAAGAACTAAGAAAAAGGCCAACAAACAACAGAGCATGGCAAAACCTCACTTAAACGATCACAGCTCAAAATACCGCAGAGCCTCATTTGTCTGTAATCCTGCTCTATTTAATGGAACCCCTTGTGTCCAATTCACCTTATATTTTTATTAATCTTTGTGATTTTCCCTAATGATCCTGTTATAAAGACATCACAGCACATGGCACAAGGACAAAGCACATAAAAACTTAAGAATGCATTTAACAACCAGCCATTGATTAGTGTTCTTGATGAGCTTAAATACTACCTGGGAAAAGCTTTCTATCAAATTCAATTGGCTGCAAATGCATTAAGCTTAATGAAAGTCAAGATTTGGGTATATATGAATATTGTTTCTTAGGGGAGGTGCCCTTGCTGTGAGAACATGAGCACTTGCTATCCAGCGTCCTGCTTCAGTGGGAAGGGGTGGCAAATGGCAATGTGTGTGACCCCCAGAGCTCCGACCCAATTCCCATTCCACTTAGTTTGCAATAAATCAGAAGACACCACTGGCATCAGGGAAATTACACTGGTCTTTGATAGTTCTTGTGGTCTGCAGGTGTAAAGGAGAAGAAAGATATTACCTCTTGGTAAGATCTGGGAAAATGTCAATCTGGGGAATCCAGCCACAGGCTTTGGTGAGGGAGGGCAGCCTGGTTTTCTCCAGACCAGGGAAGAATTCAGTAGAGGAATCAAAAACTGAGGCCAAGCCGTAGTGAAAGACTCCACTAGAGGTTCCCAGGAGCTCGGGTGGGATGTGTGTAGCATCTCAGATGCTCCATGGTAATTGCACAGAGCACTGTGTGGTGAACAGGAGGGTTTTGTCTTTCCCATGAGCATCCCGCTGTGACAGTGAGTTAAGTTCCATCCCGCTGATTGGGAATATATATGAAAAGTTAGCGCAGAGCAGGAGCGTGCTGCAAAGCTCTGTGTTAGCCTGCCAGCAAGTTCACGTAGCCAGCGCCCTGCTTGCAGTTTAACTACAAGAGCATCATTTCTCAATGTTGTTTTGGTCTTTTGTGACAGTCCTTCACATAGTCACAAGGTCATTCCTCCAAACAGAAATAGAGTATTTTATCTTCACTAAGATGCAGATCACCTACAAATATGACAAATATCCTTCTAAAAAAAGCTCATTTTCCCCCTCAGAGACACAATTTAACAAGGACTCCAGAGGCTGCAGTGTGTGAATCCACTGTCACCTCTTCCTGGACTGTAGCGTAGTCTTCAGCTTCCAAACTTGTTCTTTTTTGTTCTCCAGACTTATTTAATTTACAGTAGTTTGCACACTGGTTACCACATATGTTTTGTTTGGCACAGTTTTTCCCAAAACCTTCCCATAAAACTAAAAATACAACATGCTGAACAAACCACTCCATTACCCAAAGAGAAAAACTTATTACTGCAACTCAGGGAAGTATGTCGCTAGGTATTCATTTTAGCTTAAGCTTCTGTCATAAAATTCTGAAAAACAAAAAATCTGGAACATGCAGTTAAAATAATTGTAGGTATGTGAATGCCTGCCTCCAAGCAATGAATTTAATAATACATTAAAACCTTTATTTTTGATTCTAGCAAAATATACAATTATGTCCATACAAGTTGCTATTGCATCACTTCTTGGGTTCATGGAGGAAACTTCACCTACTGCTGGTTCTACACATGGCATGATATTATTACAATTGTTACTTAATTTAACAGAGCAATGTGCTGTCCGGTACACTGAGCTGAAAATGACACACACTTTCCTAGTGAGATTGTATTTGCTATTGATTTATCTTGCCCTGGAGAGTTCTGGTTAGCATTCCAGTGATAATTGACCCTACTTCATTTAACTCTTTCAGGAGTGCGTCCTCACTCCCAGCAGTGCCTTGATGCTAGAAGGCACTTGGAACACTAGTTCAGACAATACGTTTGCATGAGACTGATTTATGCAACATTTCTCATTTCTAAGATTTGTAAAAAAAACCCAGAAGTCTCAGGATGAGATATGATTAATTAGCTCTTTAAAGTAATGGAGAATTTTTGGATCTAGATTAGGGAGGAAGTGTCATCTAAGCATTCCAAGTACCACCTTTGTCATACTGGAAGCTTACAATTAGTGATGCTTTAGCAGGCACCTTTCAAACTAGTAGTAACCACCACTGCCTACACTGGAAGAGGTGTAATTTCATCATATTCTAACAGTGCAGTGCAGTATTACAGCTTTGTACTATTCTAGTCCATGGAAGGTTTTTCTGCTGCTTCATCAAGATCCCTTTTGCGCCCTGAGGTTTTTTTAGGTTGTGTCAGTCAGGGTAGTGAAAGATAGTGACTCTGCCTACGAACTATGCTTTGCCAAGGTGACTTAGGTATAAAACACAATTTAAAATGCTCCCGTTTCAAAAACTTGAGTTGAAAAGATCTCCCAAGACAAGAACCTTATGATGGTAACTCAGTGTGCTTGGTCTTTATTATGAGCTGGGCATTATGAGTTGGGCATTTACTGCAGAGATGGGACCATGTGCATCTCTATGGTAACTTAAAGTGTTAGGAAGATGAAATAGAAAACACAGCATTTACTTAGGGCATTTAGAAAAACCTTTATTGTTGAATTTTTGAAGGGAGGATGATAGTTCTTGGCACTGTTTCTCTAATCTTCCTTTTTTCAAGAGCTGTGTGCAGCATAGCCACTTCTGAACACTTGAGTGACCTAGAGACATGTCATACATGCACTTGCATCCTCAGGACCTTCAGCTATAAGCTTTGGCATTGCAGGTGGGTGTCTGTGGGGTTCAGAGCAGCTCCAAGAGTCTGGTTCTATGGACTTGGTCTGGAGAGAAGGAGCACGTACAGGCCTTGATCTGTAAACATGCACGCGAATACAATTTGTTCTGTGCAATTTCATCTCTAGTTGTGTGTGTGGGGATTACTATGTCGGGACTCTCCTTCGCATGGACTTGGTGTGGAGGAGTGTGCTGGGAGACCAACTTGGGTTCCTCAGCCAAGGGAGGAGGTCAGGTGCCAGTAGATGGCATGCGAGGGTGTCTGTCCCTTGGGGTGCAGCTCCTGTCCGTGGCCCAAACTACCCTCCCCAGCCCTTTGGTGTCTCCCTCTTCCAGTGCGCAAAAGGTCACTTCCCACATCTGTGTTTGACTTGTCCCGTTGCTTCTTGCAAGGTTTTGGAAGTGCTGGCCTCCAAATTAGTTAGACTATGGATTCCTTTAGAGAATGGTCCTGGTAAAGGGTGATGTTTCTGTCAACATTGCCTCTGGTTTGTACGCAGGCAGCTCCGGGCACCAGTGTGATTCTGTTTCTGTTGTGCCCTCCCACACAGGTGGAACTGCCTCTGTGTGGGACTGAAATGGCTGTGCTAACAGCAGAGGACTTTACCCTCTATATACATACATTAGCCCCAGGCCCTTAAACACTGCGGAAGTCTGGCTTGAGACTCCCAAAAGAAGGTTTAGACGTATTACTTCTTTTACAGCATGTAGTATATTTTTATATAGGTCCGCTTTTTCCACAGCTGTAGGCTCATCCCTTTTTTTGGAGGCTGTGGAGCTTTGGCTCTGCTTGAGTGAAATCTAAAACTTGCAGATGTCATAGCCCAGATACATTCTGCTCAATGTTGTTGACAGACAAAACTGCTTTGTGGTGCTTTGCCAGAGAGGCAGGGAAGGTGGAAGACACCTGAAAGACATTTGGGATTATCCTGTGGCTCCACCGTTTCCCCAAGGAACGTGATTCCACTTCCGGCAGCGATGCCCTACTTCATCACGCCGTGCTTACTTGGCTAATCCCAGAAGTGGCAGCCATAAATACTGATAATTATCGCTGACAGTTAATACTTGTGATGTGAAAAATGATTCCTTCTGCCTCCCTCTTGAAGCTATCCAGTGATTATCATGATCTCTGTTTTGCGTAATCGCAGTATGCGCCACTCATTCACCGTCCTAACCAGCAGTAATCTCCAGCGGTGGTAATGCACGCCGGGTTGCGTGTGTGCCCCGATCAGCCAGCTGTCAGTGTGCCAAACAGGCACTTGCACGTGGCAGCGCTGTGGTCCTGTTACTTAAAACACAAAACTATGGTCTGTGAGGTGGGACAAAGCAAGGGCAGAGCCTCCATCCAGGCTTGCTGCTGTATTTCTGCAGGTGCAGCAACGTAACACACGTTGCTGGGCCAAAAAATGGCTGTAAGGTGTCTCTACCCCACTAGGCAGCCCCTTCCCATTCATTCCCACCCCAGTTTCACGGTTCGTTGCCATCAACACAGTCACAGCGCAGCCTGCGTTGCCAAAATGATGCTGCTTAGAAATCGCTTGTGTTTGCTGGGGAGGGAGCAGGAACTACTAACACCAGCTCTGCTGCTGGACCTGGTTCGCTGTGCAGCTGCACCCAACGTTTCTGCCTCTTGTGTCTTATCCTTGCCTTAAAGTTCAGCAAGAGGTGGGTGAGACGGTGAGGAAGGGTTCATGTGGAAAAGCAAAGAGCAGCATTGCTCCCAGGAGTGTACCAGAGGTGACAGGACATAAAATGTTATTGACAGCCATTACATCTGATAGTATTAGTAAGTATTTAGGGAATTTTTTTAAAGGTGAAGTATTGACAGGAAAGACTATAACAGCTACTTCTGGGCCATTACAATTTATCTTCTAAATCAGTCTGGGTTTATGGTTCACTGACATGTTTCACCCTATTATCCACTAAAGGGTGGTTAATGACAGTGTGTGGCTACACGTGATACTAGACCGTGTGTGACACAGCACATCTATGACGCAAAGCCCGTGCGGGGAAGTGCTCCTCTGAGGAAAGCTGTTCGCAGCGGGTCTTTACAAGGCTGGGTCTTAACAGCTATACAGTAGGGTAAAACGTTGAATTTGACATTTCAGAGTGATGTCTAAACTTGCAAATGGGCCAAATCCTGCTAAGCTGTGGGTGCAGTACAACCCCTGGCATTAACAAACTTTGATGTAATAAATTAGGGGGCAAGAGTTGTAGGTGGCCTGGCTCTGCTCACTGCACCGGGGAAGCGCAGAGTCACAGAAGGCTACAGGTTGGTACTTGCTGTTTCTGGGCCACGCAGAGCTTTCTCCTCAAAGGCACCACTTTCAATTCAGCCTGGGATTAGTCATGAATGGAGGTCATTTTAGGGTTATTCGAGTGTGTGGGTGAAACCAGTTAGTTACAAACAGGGAAGTCATAAATAGCATTCACCTCTAGAGGGGTCCTTATATACAGCCTTGTTGGAAATGTTTTTGGAAGCAAGAGAAAATAAGGACACAGAACTGCCCAAAATAACCTTGGTCTGTAAATAATCTAAGTTTGGTGTCTTGATCCTTGCTGGTCACATTCTGGTCACCAATACTATTCTGAGCTCTTTGTTCCTTTTGCATTTTTTGTTATTGAAGTGAAAAGCAATTAATATGCACCTGAACTCATCTGTCTCCCGCCTAAAGGTTTTTTCTTTTTCAATATCCAGAAATGGGTTAAATCGGGATTTCCTTCTCTCCTCCCAATCCCAAACCACTCCAGAAGCAAAACAGATGTGGATTCACTGTTCATAGCCAAGGCCTCCCTTTCCAATGTGAACTCAGTAGACTTTCACACACGTATAACAGTCCAGGTGTGAACAACACGGTGAGGTTTTGTCATGAAAACAACATTTCATTCCCAAGGTGCAGATGTGCATTGCTATCTCTTTTAACTTCTGACCACCAGTTCTAGACATCTTTTCTGGAAGCAGCCAGCAGAGAGGCTGAGTTACCCCTAGGCCTGTTTCTTGTTCTCTCAGCATCAAGCTACCTTTTCACAGCTGTCTTTTAAATTGCCGGGTATCTCCCATTAATCCTGATCTTGCCCTCCATTCCTGTAGCGTGACTGAGTTGTTCAGTAATAAGGGCTGTTCTATTTCCAGCCTGCTGCTGGGATGCAGGGCTGCTTTGGGCAGTGAGACCATCTTCTCCTCTTTTTGTTTGCACGCGATTTTCCGCACCCCCAGCGAGTGCCGTTGGGTCCCTCCGTTAACATTTACACTGCAATCAGCATCCTGCGCCCTGTTCTATTTTCTGCAGACATGTAAATAGAAGGCTTTTGTAAACTTCATTTAATGATAGTGCCGTATTATGGGTTGTCTAAAACAGTGTCAAGGGATCCTGCTCCCTGGGGTGACACACACTCTGGGGCAGTTGACAGTGAGAAACCTCAATTTTCAGCAAAATTCAGGGAAGCAGCTGTTCCCTGAAGACTTCTGAAAGAGAAGTTGTTGGTGGCTTCTCCCATCGTGTTTTCTTTTGAGCCCCTGTAGTTGAATTACACAGCTCTATGTCAAAGAAATTTAGAAGAAAACTGTTGGGAATTGCTAATTAATCTCAATCTGCAGTATGTTTGATACTAAAGAAATAGTCTCAAACATCCCTTAATTTCCTTCTTGAGAGCTCTAGGTAGGGCTATTCATTGTTTGATATTAGGGCAAAACAAATCCAAAAAGCTTTCCTACTCCGAGTCTGTGGACATCACAGATTAGTTGCAGGTATATATGGGGAATCGTGCCTCAAACAAATAACAAAGGGACCTAACGAGGCATTTCTCCATCTTGGTTTTCTGCAGCCAGCTTTGCGGTCAGCTGGGGCAGGTTGCCTGATTGCTGCCCGTGGTATACCTATGTTTCAGCCAAGAATACGGTCCTTCTGTTACTAATTCGGTCTGGCATTTGTCAAGTCCTAAATTCAGGTTGTCGTTCTGGACATTTATAAATGGAAATAAAGCTGTGTTTCTCCATCATGTTTCTAAATAAGTTCAAAAACAATGCTAGGTCCATTTTGAGCAGCGGGTCCACCCAGCAATCTTATTTCCCTTTTTGGTAAATTGATCTTTCTGTTGTAATGCATGGCCTCAGAAGTTTCAGTAATAGAAAAATCACTTTCCTCTCCCACCTTAGGATCTGTGAAGCTAACCCTACTTGACCACCTCATTCAGGAAGTTCATCTGAATGTATTCTTATAGAGGTTGGATAAGGGACAGTTGTGTTGTAAGTGGTGCGAGTTATTTCTCAATATATCTGAGGTTCAGCTCAAGTGTGAGCTATGGAATTAGGAGCCTCTTCTCTGAAGGGATGCATGCTGCTGTGGGCCTGCTCAGATCATCTCAATGTGCTGTGGGCCTGCTCAAATCATCTCAATGTGATGAAGAATTTGTAAGACCAAACTCCAGTACTAATTTGTTGGTGCTGGCAAATCCTTTTCTAAGAATTCAGAGTATGAGGCTGAGTATTTTATAGGTCTCCAATAAAATTATAGAGACAGGTAGTTAGCACATCTGGGGAGGTACTCAGCTCTTTGGAGGATCTGGTCCTTGGAGCGTGCTTCTGATTGTATCTAGAGTCTTTGGAGCCTTCTACGTTCAAGGTGATACACAAAAGCTCGGCTCATAGAAGCAAGCAGGAAAGGTTTGCGGAAGCAGCAGCTGGCACTAGCAAAACAAAGTGTGTTTAGTGAGCGTCAGTTTTCTTTCTGTAATTCAGGTACTTGGGTGTCATTTCTGTCTCATCTGCTCAGCTTATGAATGGCACATGAGGGTCTCTTTCCAGTAAATCACAGCAGCAGTTGCAGTATGTACAAGCCCGCTCAGATACTGGTGGGAACCAAGCCATGGGGGAGTGGAGATCCACACTGACTAATTTGCTGGGAGTGAGCCCCACCCTCAGCTGGAATCCCTGTTAATGTAATAATCATCCAGAACTGGGAGTGTTAATGGCAAAAAAAGCCCTGGGAGAACAAGCGCTACAGGAGGAGGTGAAAGATGTGGGCAGATTAAAAAATAGAGAGCCAAATTCTTGGCTAGAGTAAATAAATAAAGCTCTTTTGAAGCTACTGGCGAGACACCAGGTAACCTGACCCAAAATTTGTACAGGTGGGTGAGCCCTTGCAGGACAAACCTCCATATGTTTGTCATCATTTTAAGATATCTCACAGCCGCTCAAGCTTTGCTCTTCCACAACCTTCCTCCTTACGTGGTGCAGAAAAGGGAGCAGAGGCTTCTCCTCTGAGATGGTCGTGTCACAACACATCAGCTTTGGATGAGGAAGGTCCCATCTCCTTTTCCATGCAGGTTTTTCTAACCCAGCCCAGGTCCCCAGCGTGCAGCAGAGCCCCATGGAGGGTGGTGCTGGCACAGCCGAGGGCAGGAGGAGCCACTGTGGGAACGGGCGGCGGGAGCTGGTGGACTCTGTGCCCTGGAGCTGCACAGGCACAAGGGGCCGTGTGGAGGGGTCTTTGAAAGTTGGCCTGACACGTAAAGAAACGCCTTCCAGTCCATCCGTCCACCTTGCAGCATTCCTTAAAGCTACTGAAAAGACACTCCTGCAGTAATAAGAAGGAAAACAAGTAAACCACAAATCAGTGTAATATTTGACTTGGCTTTGGGAGCTATTTCTCTGAAAATGTTTAAGGTTATTATGAGTAACATGGTGTTGAGATTTCTGCTAATATAACAGCTGAAGAAAAATGCATTTTGCTCTGGACTTGCTTATTAGTCAATGGAAACTATAACCACAAACAGTACAACTCCATTTAACCACTGTATTAAATATTAAACCTGAAACTGTCATTACCAATTATTTTCAATAGGGCATAATGGTTTGAGGGTTAAGTAATATGGACTAGGAGCCAATGGATCAGTCTAATAAAATGAAAGTATTCCTCATGGGATAGTGCTGTATGGGAAGGTGCAGTGGTGCTGAACCTTGGTTTTTCTAACACTGGGATGTTTTGATGTCAAGCGTTTTCCTGCTTTTTGTTCCTTCACGGCTAACTTACTCTAATGCTGATGAGGAAGGTGATTCAGGGAGGCAGAGAGACCAAAAGCCTGGGAACTTTTAAGTTTAGCATGTGTATCTTGTGACAGGACTGATGGCCAGCATATCACCCCATTCACTCTGCAAAATGCTTGTTGAGCAAAATTAGAATTTACCTACCTGAAGAGATGGGATCAGATTGAAACAAACCCTGTGGTGCTTGTACTTATACCGTTTGAAGGCTGTGGATAAAAAAAATGCTATTAGTAGTTAGATGTACTTCTGTACAAAAATTTATATATATAAATAGAAACTTACACATTTAATAAAATCCTGCTCACATTAGAAGAATCCAGGGCTGATGGTCAGACGCAGCATGCTGCATCTTTACACCCAGGTTAGCAACATGCTGGGGGAAGATTTTCAAGTGTTGTGCATCTACAAGTGTAAGTAAAATCATTTAGTGTTCAACTCTGTCCGTGGCAGCAGGAGGTCATCCAGAGACCCATGTTCTGCTGCAAACCCTGCAGCTCTGGACCTGCCCCTGTATTCTCCAAAGCCTTTTGGCACATGCTGAAGTCCTCTTCCAATCCAGGCAGCAATTAGCTTCCATGTTGGGCCTGGCTTCTTCCGTCGGCTGATGGATCTTGGATGCTCAGGCTTCCCAGTCATCCTCCGAGAGCTGCCAGGCAGCGGGCAGGGAGGGTTCTGCCGAGCCGGCGCAGCTGGAGCCCGCTGGTGACTTGTCTGGAGCTCAGTGCGTGCAGCAAGTGTCTGTGAAATACGTTAGATTCTCATCTGCTTCTTCTGGTGAAGCCAGGTTTTGTCAGAAAGATTCCTGACCAGGGCTAGCCTTATTGTTCTCATGGTTCAGCTGAGGTCAGTAACGCATGTAATCAGTACCAGGGTGTGGATGCATCTGGCAAGTAATGGCAATACCCCAGCCTGTGAAGATTTTTCCTGTGAATGACAGTGCTATAATTAAGTCTCCAAATTCAGGACTCTGAGCCAGAATTGAAGTTCGGGAACTTCATAGAGGTAGGGGCCAGCTGTGAAGCTCATCTAGGGATGTGGATTGCAATTTCCCAAAGCCCTGGGGCGGTTTGGTTCTGGGGGAAGATGCTCAGGAGCTGTATAAAGAGATTGAGCAAAGATAGCAAGTTCTCTCTCACAGCACCAGACTGAGTAAACAGGTTTGCAATAATCAGCTGTTGACAGATGGCAGCAAAACACCTGTGAGTGACTAAAGTTTTCAGCCACTTAGTCAGAGCTCCAGGAAAACTTGGTGCTGATTCTCAGAAATGAGAAGCAGATCTTCTAACAGACTCCCTATCTCTCGCAGCTTTCTTCTTTAGCCACAATAAAATGCCTATGGATGAAGCTCATGGAGGTTCATCGAATTCATTTGGCACTGGTTGAAGCCTACTTTAAAAATATGTCAGATGTAACACTAATCTTGGTGCAACCGCACTGTAATTAGTGTTTGGCTCACCACACTTCAGTAAATGCACCTGACTCAGCTATTTCACAGTTAGATATCATTATGCTTTGAAGCTGTATTTACCATCTGCAGCTGAAATATTTGCCTAAAACTATCCCATAGACAATAAGGCATTGGCCCTATTGTGTTGCTTGCGCTGTGTTTATATAATGACCCAGATGCGTACCCAAAAGACGACCATTTGCTTACAAGCGTTAGAGCCTCTTATGTTGTGGGATGTCTTTTTTGACTTCGTGAAGGGATGGTTTCACAGGGCAACAAAAGAGGAGCTCATAATTGGACCTTTTGATAAATTACAGGCTCCTGTTACAGAGCCATGTTAGAATAGGTGTAGTGGGAGGGTTTTGCTCAATTGCATGGGAACAAGGTGAGTGTAGGGTGGGCAAAATAACTGTGATATGCTTCGCAGAAGGAGCTGTGTCAAAGCTTGGCTGCCCTCCAGACTAGACCCTCCGGGCTAGCGCTGGGTGTCGTGTGGAGACGCAAAGTTCAGACTGTCACACCTTTGGTGATGTGCACAGACCCCAGTGTAGTGGGGACCTCAGGTCTGCGCCCCAAAGGGCATCACAGGGCTTTACCCTTGGTCTCTCCCACAGGCTGCCAGAAACCAGTGCACAATCAGCACAGTGTTGTCTAGCCTTCAAGAGTTCATCTCCAGTCTTGTGTTATTAACTTAAAGTCTAGCTTGTGTATTCCAGCGGTCGGGAAAGTATCTCAATTTTCGTGTAGAGAGAGAGTTTTCAGTTCTTATGGTTATGGAGAAGAGTCTGAAAACGTGAACTTTAAAAGCTTAAAACCCAGAAGGCATTTAAGTGTGATTTATGTGTGTGACTCCTGCTTTATGGTTTTCCAATGCTGAGGGTTAGCAACACAGCCAGCTTTGTTTTATGAGGTAAAGCGGAGCTGGAACACTCCAGATAATGGAAAGTCCCTGGTAACACCGATACAGCTGGTTCCTGCGCTGCTCCCTGCTGCAGCTGTTTGCAGAAGGGCTCTCATCTTGGGTGCAGCACCCCACGCGTGCCCCGGCCCAGCTCGAAGCTGGAGTTGTGGAGCGTGTGGACAGTGGGGTGTCTGTGCGTACAAGCCCCTTGCAAAAGGAGACAGAGGCACCCCAGGTATTGCACCACAAGAGTGAGACTGGCCGAGGCTAGTGTGCGCCACGGGCAGCCCGCTGCTGCCTCTGTGTTTTGCACACAGGCAGCTCGGGGTGCCTGTACTTGTGTTTGCCTATGTCTGCAAGCCAGATCATCTGGCTCCGGATAATATGCCGATCACATGTTGATGAGTGTACAGAGAAAAAAAAAAAAATCATGCTTTTACTATAGAGGTCAGGTATTCTGACTGGGCATCATTTATCCCCTAGTCTGTGGATCTGGGCTACAGACTTGGAAAGTGCTTTACTCGGTGGCAGAGCCCTCTGCAGATGTGCCTACTCATCTGGTGGAGTTTATAAGAAAATATGACTCTTGTGCATAGATCCCTGGACTGAGTGGGCTTGAATTTCATTCACTAAGTGCACAGAGAGATGATGGACACATGATTTTTAGGGCCAAATTAACCCTTCAGCCTTGCACATACTTTACGCATATTTGGAGGGTGAACTGTAAATCAGTTTTTCCTTTATTACATTTTCAGGAGCTTGAAGATCCAAGATACTGGCACCTATAGGGTCTTTCTTCTTATTTCCACTTCAGTCGTGTAAATTTCAGATATTCAGAAATTACGATATTTGCTTGAAAATATTGAGAGTCTGTCTGGACAGATTAGGAATTTCGTGTGTTTAACTCCCCAGCCGTTCAGTTGGATGTGTTTCATGTGTTAAATCTTTCTTCTGCAATGATGGGGCCAACACTCATATTTCTTGTTGCCGCTATTGGTACTTGTATTTGCTTTGGACTTTATCCTCCTTTCGCTCCCCAAAACTCATGCGCACGTGAACTAGAAATGCGCGCCCTTACCCAGTGGTTGCTTTGTGTAGGTACGGAGTAGTTTACTCCTCTCTTGCTTCACAGCGTAACCCACCGTACAGCCCGAGTTTGCTTTTACCTGCCTGTTCGCACGTTCCTGCTGCATGCTGGTTTTTTGACTGTGATTTCTTGCTGCCGCTGGACGAGCAGCAGGATGGGGCGTTGTGTGGTGCGTGTGAAGCCAGTTTTGAGCAGTCTCGTCTCTTCTGCCCCGGGTGCTCAGCTTCACTCCTAATCCGCGCTCGGGCGTCTGCAGCCACTTCAGCGCAGCTTCCGCTGAGCGGGAGACCTGGCCCTGTAGCTTTAAAACATAAATGAAGGATGCAGTCAAATGCTTTGTTCTTGCAAATAAGAGTGAGATTACAACGTTTAAAATAAGCTTAATTAAGGGGATGCTCGGATATAGATAGGGTTTGATTTTTCATGTAGAAGAATTAAGTCAAATTATAACCTTTTTTTGCAGTCATATCAATGACAGCATAGATGTAAAACGCAGGAGAATTATATCTTTAATATCTACTTTCACGTGGCGAAAGTGATCAATTTATTTGAATTGGTACATTTGCTTTATTTGAGACTTTAAATTTGTCAGATTTCCAGGAAACTCTAAAGTGGCATTTTACTGGGCTTTCTCTTTTCAACCACCGGGGAGACCATCTCTTACTGTTTCAATAAAATGAAAGTTCTTTTTAATTATTATTTATTTTAATACCTACAATAGCTATGACATCTACGAAAGGAGCCGCTGTGTTGTTAAACTTCTTAATAAAAATGTAGCTCCCTCTTCTGCTGACCCAGATAATTAGTTGTTGATATTTTAAGGAAAGGAATTTACAAATATATGTTCAAAGCTGCAGCTGATTCTATTTTCTCTTGTTGCAGAGGTTTGTGAATATCTGACCAAAACTCCTTATATTTTTCTGTGCTTAGAATTACAGTTAGCGTCATTAACTGGGGGAGTGTTTCGTAAACGTGAACAGTTTGCCTTTCCTAAGCATATTAATAATACGTTCCAAAATTAAAATATGCTCTAATTATGATGCTGCAGTAACTGCATAGCATTATTAAGTTAAATTTTATGTCTAAATTAGGTTCCATTCTGCTATACAGGAGGAGAGAGTGTAGTCGTTTCTTTCCTCAGGCTTTAGTGCAATAGTCCAAGTGTCACTCAAAGGTGTCAGTACGTGGCTTTGGAGATGGCTCTTCTCTTTAAATTGCTCAGTTTTATCAGAGTCATTAGTGAGTTCAGACTAAGCAATCAAAAGCCACTCTGCTACAAAGTCCCCAAGCTTCCCTTATTACATTATATTTTAAATTACTCAGAACACCAGAAAAAAAGAAAAAAAAAAAAAGGAGGGAGGAAGGAAAAAAAACCCACTAATTACCAGCAATAAACAGTCCCGGCCATAAACTTCAGATTTCAGGTAAATTTGCATGCTCTAACCAGTTCAGAATGTGTCCTTGTTACAAACCTCATTATCGAATGAGCATACTACAGCCTCTGAAGAAATCACTGTAATAAATGAGCTTTGCATTCACAAGATGAGTTCCCACATGTGTGAAAATGTTAATATTCCCGTGACTGAATTCAATGACATAATGAATCTACAGTGGAAAATCATTCTGCATCAAGCAAAGACAGGCATAACTGTGCTGGGCTGTTCTTGGCAGACAGGACATTTTGTATCTCAAGTTAGGAAAGGAAAATAAGTGCGGTTGAGTGTCAGTGTGTGCTAACTGGGCATTAAGGGCTAGATCCCGAGACTATTTTATTCTTCTCATCACTGCACCTGATTGAAAAATGTTGCTTGAGAGTGAACAGAATGAGAAACCTACTTGAAGAAGACACTAAGATCCAGGATAGATACCCTTCTGACCCTGAGTCATGTCAGGCGTGTTTATAAGATCTTCTGTAACCCAACGTGGGCAAGCTCCCTCCAGTCTTGCTGCGTTTAGGACTGAAGCCAGCTGAAGATAAAGGCAGTGCAACAGCAGTGCGAGCCCATGTCTACGCATGTGTTGGAACTACTACTCCATATAGCAGCCTTAGAGTTGTTTCTTCCACACCTTCCGGGTAAATGTGAAACCCTAATACTATGCAGACGATTAGAAAATTGACAGCAGCTCAGAGCCTGTTCTTATTTTTTTGGTACTAAGAGAGTTGCCAGCTTAAGAACTGTGTTGGACACCCTGTTAGGAAAAATTGGTTTGTGCAATTAGAAGCGACGGAGAAGTTGTGTTAGTACTAAATCTTGAATGCTGTTCCATTTGAGGGTATGATCAGTTAGCTATAAATTCACAACAAACCTAATGCCTCTTAAATATAGGACTTGCCAAACTTATTAAGAAGCTGAATGACACCAACCGTGAAATATATGAGAGCAGTTGTAATTCTTTTGCAAAAAGCCCAGAGGAGGAGAGATAGGTCTGAAATAAGAAAGGAGTTTGTCATCCATGGGCGCCTTTCCTTCCCACCAAAAACAGTAAGGGTGGGAATTACCATACGCTGAATTTAAGAAACCCAAAACCATATAACTCAATGCCACTTGTTATGAGATGAAGTCCCCTGTTTCTCCAGAGAATAAGTCCCCAGCATCAGTTTGGCAGATCTAGCTGAGTTCAGCCCACATCTCCCTACTTTCAGGGAAATGAACTGGCCAAAATTTATGGCAAAAGAAATTTCAGTGTTTGATATGACTCTTGTGAGCGTATGCACCATATTTTATATACTGCCTCCAAAATATAATTTATACTGAAAGCATGCTTTAATTGTTTGTGAGGCAAGTGGTTCAGTGCTCTGGCAATATGATTGTGTTGTTGGTCCTCTAAGTCCAATGAGTATGTGTGTTTTGAAGTTCTGAGTGTGCATTGCAGGAGCATGTTCCTTAGCTTTCAAGTTGTGTGCTGCCACTTCTCGGGCATTTTATGCGATCGGTTCATGAACTCTCTTACAGAATTAATTACGTACTTTCTTTTCTCCTGGGTCACCAATCAACTTTGAAGGCTGGGCTGTAAGATGTGCATCAGTCATACTACTACTTGGTGTAAAGAAGTAAGTTGGCTGTTCTTTTCTGACAGTGGAGAAGGCAATGGATATATTGTCAGTAGCTCCATCATTTGGTACCTTGTCTGTCAGGAGAAAAGTTTGGACCTATTGTGGCTGCCAGGGGGATGATGTGTCAGGTTGTGACGTGCAGTCATCATCGATGAGGAGATCTAGAGTTCCTGGTTCTTGGCTCCTTTCTGTTGCCCCGTCCCATAAATTGCCAATTATTCTGAGAAAGAAGCCTTCTCTTTCTGAGGAAGGCACTGTCTGAGCTGGGGGCACTCCATGGATGTGGTGGCTGGATAAAATGCAGACTGGTGGTATCAAATGCTGAGCACCTGAAGCCTTCTTGATGAGTTGATGCAATGGATTCGTGTTTCACATGACCTACTTTTAAAAAAGTAATAATAAAAAAGTGCAGCCACTTTGAGCCATAAAAATGTCAGAGTCTAGTCGTGGAGGGGGCTGAACAAACTATCATAAGATAAAAGCAACTGAAACTGTCTCACAAATTCTTGAAGTCTACTGTGAAAACAAGCAAGAACTGGAGCCTGAGCCAAGATGTCTCTGGAACAGCGCTGCCTGTCAAGAGGACACTGAAATCCATAGGCTTCCAGCTGCTTTCACTTGGTCTTAGGGCCGTGGGTGTTTGTTGAGGTAAATTAGGACCTGGATAAGAGGTAAACCTGAGGCTGATGTGCTGTTCCCAGCATATGAGGAAACATCCTGATATTTCTGTTGCTTGTCTTGTAAAAGATGGCATGGGATTATATTTAACTGCAACAGCACAACGCTTTGAAGTGCAAATATGGGTAGCATATTACACTCAATGATCCAAACATTCCTATCATGTTGGTCAGAGTGATCCCCTTTGTGACATTTCACAAGGGGATAAAATAGGAGGAGGGAAAACTTCAGAGGGTAAAATCGAAGCATGTTCAGCAAGTAGTGTGTCCTCAAAGCAGCAGTGCTAGAAGGAGCTCTAGCTATGTTCAGGTAACTGGTTAAAATGAACGCACTGTCTACTGGCACACATCCTAGGTGCAGCCTGTTCATAATTGAATAGAACTGGTCAAGTTGTTCATCTGCCCAAGACTTTCAGTTTGCACTTTGTAACAGCTGGTGCATGTTAGTTGTTGCAGCTGAGATCACTTAAAAGTGTATTTTTTGCTGAATGTTCTGTTTTGATTATTCTACCTCTCCTCTTTGGTTTACTATCTCTGATTCTCTGCCGTAAATCCAGAACTATTCATCTTGACTAGGTTGGCTGCAATTCTTAAAGTATCTGCTTTGCTGCAATTTTTGTTGTGTTAGATGTCAGTCTGGCGTGGAGCTCGTAGGGGCAAAGTGCTCTTTGTGTCTGAGGGGATCTGCCTGCCTGCTGGAGGAGGAGAAGCAGCTTCTTCTTGCAGGATTTCCTGAGACAGTCTGTGAAATTAGTGTCCCGTTTCCTGCATCTCTGAATGGGCTAAGTTTACTCAGGTACCTGTCGACCACTCACAGACGTTCAGAGCAACCTGCCCACAGTTTGGCATCTTACATTTCTGCTTTGGATTTTTGAGGCTGAACTGAGCTCATGGAGAGCTTTTGATGAGACAGCTTCCTTGAGGAAGGAGACTGCAAGTAGGTCACTGCTGCCGTCTGCTTCGCTCTCATTACCCGAACTGCGTGAAGGATGGGAACACGCGTGGGAGGGTGACTCCTGGGGAGCCAGGGCATAAATGCGGTGCGCAGCTGGGTTGGCCATATCCGCCTCCCCTTTGGGAGACCATCCTGTAGGAGAAGGCACCATCTTCCCCTTCTCAGAGTCAACTGGAAGCTTTTCAGGTATCACAGGAATAGGAAAGGTTGGAGAGGGAAGGCTGCCCCTTTTCTGCAGCTGATGCTGCCCCGTACCGCTGCCCTGATACTGCCAAATTGTAATGGCCTTTCCCCTGCAACCGAGCATCTGATGGGGTGTTTCAGCTCCTGCTTTTCATTCAGTGCTGTCTTTCTTCTTTGCTTGTTCCCAACAGTAGTGTTTTGCTGTCCTCTACAGAGCAGACCTTCTTTCTCCTTGCTTTCCTCCTCTTTTGCTGAATTTAGTAATCTCCTCTTTGAAGCTTGTTTGAGTCCCTGGAGGCTTCTCATAGTCATTGACTTTAAGCAGGTCTTCTCGCATCCTGGCCAACAATCTCACCATTTTTTGCTGGTTTAACACAACCCCCTGCTTCAGTCAAAGGAACATGACTTCCCTTTGGGCCCAGCCCTCTGGAGCAAAGGCATCTGTACCCTGACTGGTGCAAAGTTTGTCTTTCAGATGGTCTCTGCTTGCATTTTGTAAGCAAACTGGACAGTACAAACCTCCATCTATCAATTTTACATGCTGTCTTAGATAACGTCTTCTACATCCCCACTACCTTGAACTGGTGTGAATGTGTCCTGAAACAATCCACATTACAGAGATAATGCTTTGCTATATAAATATTATACCCATCAGGCATCTCCTAATACCTGGAAAGGTAAGATTAGCAAGACTTGAGGTTGCCAGAGCCATTAATCAGTCCATTCTGGTTCCTTCCCCTTCCGAAATGAAGTGGGATGGTTAGGGGTCATCTATCAGGCTGTACTTATGAATAATAAATTGTCACCAGACCTGGAGTTACGGCTCACTGAGAGCGAGACCTTTTGGTTTCATTGCATGAAACCACAATTGATTTCAAGGGTGGCGGAGTCAGACCCGTAACGTGATTTTGATTCGCATGTGAACTGTAATCTGATAGTAATAAAAATCTTGTTAACATTATTCCGCCATCATTTAAGCAGGAGAATAGCTTCAGAGGGATGGTGACTGGATGCTGAGAATGGTATGAGATGAAATAAGTTACAAATAAGTTGGGAGATAGAGAGGAGGTTGTGGAAAATTAAAAATGTGTATTATTATATTTCACAGACATTTTTAACCGCTTTGTAGGGAAGATTTTTTTCAGAGAAAGTTGTAAACAGTTCAGAGCAGTTTTGTGCTAAGCTATGGGTGTTACAAATGGATTCAAGCTTAAAATAACATCTAGCAGTGCCTGTGTCCCACACGGCGTGTATGGAGAGCGCACAGCCCATCTCCTGATACGCATGACTCGTATTAGTCTGATTTCCTGAGATGTAAACTTGCAAGGTCAGCCAGAGGCAAGCCTGGAGCCGAGGCCTAGCTTATATTGCAACTCTGTAATTTTTCAGCATTGCCAGATGTGGTGATTTTATCGTGAATCTGTGGATATTTGGTGGTTTTCTTAGTACTTTCATTTCTGGAAATATATGAAAATGTGATAGCCTCTCCTTCCATTTATGAAATCAAGTTCTTAGGCTTCATGGTTGCAGAGGGAGATTCCAGATTGTGGTTAGGGTGAGCACTAAGGGCTTTTACAGAGGCAATCAGGGAGAATGCAGAAATAAATGTCAAATGCATTTCTTTTTGCTTATTATTATTATCTAAGGCTTTTGTAAATTTGTGCATGGCAATATCGGTTGCCCAAGTTTTGGGTTATGCTTAGGCTTTTTGCTTAGAGCTGGCGTTGTACAGCAGTCAAGGACTAGCAGACGTCGTAACTCAGCCTTTCGTGAACCAAAATTGCACGCGTGAAGAAACGCCACGTGCATCTGCTGAGTTCTGCCTGGGTTCAGCAGGGTCATCTGCTGAACAGCTGCTAATTCTGCAGGACATAAACACCTGAAAAGCCCAGAAAAGCCTTTGGTAGGTACAGCTGTCCTTTGGACGGAGGCATTACACAGCCTCTCGGCAGCCGTCGCGCTGCCCGGGGCCCTGGGCTCCCACTGAATCTGAAGACACTCGGAGTTGCTGTCGTCAGGTTGGGGCAGAGAAGGGCCCCGCGGGAGGTGCGTGCGTGGCACCGAGTTGGTGGTAACAGAGACTGGGGTGAGGGAAAAGCCCAGAGGCCCATCTCCTTTTATTCTCAGTGTGTTTTCTGGCTGTCCTAGTCATCGTTCACTCTCTAACACAGGCCTCAAAATGGTGACGGTGTTCATGTTTATAACGTATTCAAACGCTGTTTGTTACCGCGTCCGGTCTCGCCACGGTGAGAGCTATTGCCATCTGAAGTGCTCGCTGTGTTTTGGCTCAAAATGCAAATTGCCTGGTGAAATTTCTTGCTACAAGGAATGTTATTGCACATGTACATTAGTTATTTTTCATTGCCTCATGGGAAACCACAAATGTGTGTTGTTTCTAATTAATTGCGGAGTTACGTAAAGAGTGCTCCATATAGCAAAATGGAGCGGGATGCCTGACACAGCAGTCAGGTTTTCATCCCTTACGCTGACGAGTTTCCCAGTTTTTTCTCCCAGTCTCAAGCAGCTCAAGTTCTTGTCCCAACGAGTCCTGGTTCCAGTGGATAGTTGTATTTCTTTAGAGTGCAAGTGTTTATGAACAGACATTTGTTTCCACAGCATTAGCCCTTCAACACCTCACTAGAGGATGAGGTTGGAGACTCGTGAAGGAATGAGAGATAGAAGGTTCCTGGTGTTTGCATACAACTGTTTATCCTCCCAGAATCTCTGGTTTTGTCTTTAGGGTTTCTTTCCGTTGTAAGTCCCATGCTCAAGCTGTGTGTTTATAGTCCTGCACCCGTTTAACATCCATTGCCAGTTACTTATGCCTGGGAAAAGTGAAAATTAAGTCTAAGTCTATGCACTAGAAACAATGGCCACTCTTTTAAAGCACCTTCTGCAGGGGTGGATGTGACAGTCGGAGGTGGAAGGACACAGCTCTGTGCCCCAGCCATCTAGCTGAACTTGTCCAAGACAGTGCAAAGACTTACAGCCTCCTGCTCCGATCTCCGTGCCATGACTGTAATTCAGGTGCAGTTAATGGTATTTGTCCTGGCTGTCAGAAGTAAGAATAAGTGCAGGATGAAGCCCTACATCTGCTGGGTTATGGAAATGTGGGCATAGTGCATTATGCCAGAGGAGGTCAGACAAGGAAGCTAGTCAGGGCAGGTAGAGCACATTGGCCACAGGGTTGAGGGGGGTCAAGAAAATCGTTTTCAAGGGTGTCCCAGGTGAACTCACACACTCAGCTCCTGGGTTAACCCTTTGAAAGGGCTTGTTTCCTCTGTGCTGCATGGAGACCACTCTGTATCCCTCTGCTGAAGGGAGCTACAGCTGTGGGAGTTGCTTCTAGCTGGATCAGATCCTTGGGACTCTAAGGGTGCTTTTCTGATGGCCCAAACCCTCCTTGCACTCCTGGTGAATAATATCAGGAGGTGTTTGTGTTGTCTTTTCTTCTGCCTGCTGTTATGTACAAAAGGGTTTTGGTGTGACTGGACTTCTAGGTACTACCATGATGCCAATAATACTGACTTTTAACTGGTGTTAAATCTCTGGTCAGTTATCAGGTCTGTTATCTTAATGTTTAAATCTCAATCCCCCGCTCAAATGTTTACGGACTCGCTATCGCCTTTGCTGAGCAGTATGTTCTGTGTGTAACAGCCACTTTGTATACCTTGGGCAAGCATTAAGAACTTTTAAATAGTATGTAGAAATCCATATGTTGTCTGGAATCCTGTTCTGCTTTTCATGCAGAAGGAGAACGGAAGAAACAGCATGTATTTATTAAAGCCATATTTCTAGAGATAGCTTAACCTCTGCTTTATAAATTGCATTTGACATCAGTATCATATTCTTTCTTAATCTACTATTGCATTTTAAACTGTGTTCCCATGTCGGTCTGGAGTGGTCCATGCAAATCAGTCCATTGGACAGAAAACAGGATGGTATTATATAGTGGCTCTTTAGTGTTATATCCAATTTTATGCTTTGTTGAGAGCAGAAGTCACACTATAACAATCCCTCAAAGGCTCAAAGCTGAAGGAACATTAATCAACAGCAGGAGTAAGTGACTAAATTTAATGTCCATGTTGGAGGAAAGGAGCTTGTATCTGGTTCCAGGCACTCTGTCTGATGCCTGGGACTTTTATCAACTAAGGCTGAGGGGGAATCTTTAAAAAGAAATATTTGAGTAAGTATGATTTATCATGTGAGTGGGAAGAGTCTACTGGGAAACGTGACTGGCCAAGTCCATGTTGACTAAGTAGATCAAGAGTGAGTGCCACAGATATGCTTCAGTTTTAAATGCCTGTTTGCTGGTCTCATTAATCTGCTAAATTACCCAGCTCAGGTTGCTTATGTGTAAGTGTTACATCAAAGTACACTATTTTGTATTAGCTGCCGTATAAAAAGGAAACAGCCACTGAAGGTGGGAGAGAGTGAGGGTGAGTTATGGGCTGTTAAATAATCCAGCAACAAAGTACTTACTCATGGGGAACAAAAATTGCCAAGAAATATTCACATGGGTATCTGCTAATGTCTAATTTGTTCCCAGAATCACACATCATTGTTTCTGCATACTCAAGAGAGAGGCAAAAACGGCAAAGGAGAGAAACAAATATACACGCAGACACACAAATAATTAACAGGCGCACAATCATAGAGTGCAGTATTAGATCCAGAACCCAGTGAAGACACGGCATAAGAAATGTTTATTATGAGCGAAGATGAAAAAACTTGACATTGGGGCTTGGCTGATCACGGTTATGAATAACAATTCCTAAATCATCCATGGCAAACACTTCTTACAAAGGAAATGAATTGTTGCAACACAATACATCCTTGTTGTATCGATATGATTAGCTAGTTATCCATAACGTGTTGTAATTTGTTTTGATTCTTAAGTGTTCTTTAGCTGCAGAGCCTTAATGAGGCTTCTCTAAATTGATTAGGAACTGCGAGATACAGCACGGTTCACAGATTATTTCAGGGAGCTGTCAAGATCCTGTGACTTTCATTTCATTGGATTTAGTGATCGTTGGAAAAAGGTGTGCATTACAGCCAGATACAATCACATTTGTCAGCATGATCCTTTTAAGTGCAATTCAATTAAAGTGTTATTCTCTAATTTTATTATTGCTCAAGCTGAGTGCTAATGCTGGCTACCAATAAAGCTACAGGTAGATAATGGTATACAATTTAATTTAACTAATTGGAGTTTAGTGATCTAACATGCTTTTCATATCTTAATTCTGTGAATAATCTTTGATTTTTGCATCTGCTACAATTCTTTTAATGGAAGAGGGCAACTGAAAACATCGGTTACATTTGAGATTAAATTATCCAGTAACGTCTGCCTTTAACAGTGTATCAGTATGCATGTGAATTTCCTTCTATTACCTGCCACTTGCATCCATTTTCCGTTGTCAGTGCGCTTGACCTTGAAATTAATTTATCTAGCTGTGCTTACATTCCTTATTAAGTTAACTGCAGCCTTGGAGTGCCAGAAACATTCTCGCTGAGGGGATGCTGGCTAGATGACAAATTAAAGGGTCAGGAGCAGAGATAAACCAGTCCCTCCAACTAGACAAAACCCATATTTTTTCCTACAGTTGTGAAGAGTTACAGATAAATAAAGTACAGATGCAAGAGCGCATAGATACATGGGGATAAGATTATTTTATTTACTTGTAAACTCCTTACTGCTGCTTTCCGGTACCAATGGTTTTGTTTGCTTCTTATACCTGCTTTATTTTGAGACGTGAATATTAACACTTGAAAGCTGAGAGGGTAAGTTGTTCTTCGCTGCAAGTTTAAAACAAGAAATTCTATGACTGCAGGGCCTCAAGCTCTCTGAGTCACTTCAAGTGTTTTGCTGTAAATTGAGTGAACCTTAAAGTATTTTATCAACAAAAACTGAACTCCAGGAAAGTGGTGCTGTCCTCTCTCTTCTAGGTATCTCTTTTGCCTGTGCTGGCCATTGCCCTACGTATGGCTGTGGTCTCTTGATGTAAACTGCAACACTTTGAGTTAGGTCAACTCTTCCATGTTTTTCTATATGGAAAATGGAAGAAATGTAGGCCACGTCACCTTGTGCGGCAGGGTACCTTTATTTCAGACTCTCTCCACTCACCTTTTCTTTTCTGCAGTGACAGTATTAGTGCAGAAAAAAAGGTTTCTGAGTCCCTCACCTGTGTTCCTGTTTTCCGCCAGTGATGAAGCCATTAAGTCACTCTTGGTCCTGTCATTGCTGGGAGCGACTGCAGTGGCAGGATGTGCACAGAGCTCCCCATCTCTCCGGCTGCCTCACTCAGGTACTTGCAGCAAACCCATTGCTCCAGTAAACAAATACATCTCTGTCTTTAATGGATTTGTGACATCTCAGTGACAAAGCAAAGTGCTGTCATGCTCAAGATATAGATGGCGGTAAAGGCACAGGGGAGTGCAAGGAGTTGCCTAAGGCAGGGCACGGAACTTGTGCGAGGGTGTTGCCGCGTACAGCAGAAAAGTGATGAAAAAGGAAAGTAGCCCAGGCCTCCTCCTCATGGCCCCATCACCAGGCTGCGTCTGCAGAGGTGGCAGCTATAGCCAAAAAATGAACTCTTCTTTTTCTGCTCTGTTGCATATGGATTAGTGTTCTTCCCTTGAAGCAGCTTTTAAATAGAAATCAAAAGCACTTACAAGCCCCATGTCCAGATGTCACGGAGGCTTTTTTATCAAATGCAAAGAGTTTCCACTGAAAAAGCCTTGTCTCTCTCTCTTTCTTCCATGTTCTTCAGCTACGATTTTTCCAGAAAGAATGAGCACAAAGACCTTTTCCATATGTCCTTACTCAGCTGTGTGCTCAATTTCTAACTACACTTGGTTATGGCACACTTTCAAAAATCCTTAATCCAATATCTACCATCAGTCATTTGCCTAAAACCGTAGTTGTTCAGAGAGTTGGGAAATCACAAAGTGTCCTTCTTCCTGGTGTGACTCATTGTCTGCACTTGACATGATCTTTCACACTTTAGATGAATTGAGTCCAGATTTCAACAGCTGGCTTCTAGTTTAAAAAAAAAAGAAAAAAGTCAGGATATGTAAGAAAAGTAGCATTGATGTCAAAGGCAGGGTGGAGGGCTCACTCTATATACGTCCATATTGCCCTTTGTTTGATTTATGTGTGAGAGGGAGGATACTGGTGGCAGCCAGTGACTGGGCATTGGAATAAGCATGGGAAAGTCTTGAATGTTACAGAGGTTGCTGGTGCTGGGAATTCACTGATTATTGTTAAATATGTTGTGTTTAAAAAGTCTTGACGGGTGATTCATTCTCTCCCTACTGTCTTTCAAAATCATGACATTGCTGATGCAACGTCACTGCTCACGTGTGTACAATTAGTTGGCTTAATTATGCACCCTTTTCCTGCTGTGGCTATAGAATATCTTTTGACTTCCTGCGACAACAAAATTTGCTCATTCTGTCATTTGTGCATTGTGGCCACTGTGTCTGCTGTTAGTATTTGACTGAACTACTTTTAAAGTACAGCTGCTTACTGGCAAAAGTTCCCTAACTAGCTTAGCAGCATGTCATTTGATGATACCGAGTTTAGCACGTACTATTACTCAACTACATTTTTAAAAGCAAAATTAATCAAGACATATGTCTCCTTAAAAAGGCCTAGATGGGTTCTATATTTGTGGTATTTTAATGACATCACATCCAATTCACAGGGTAAAAAATGGGTTGATGGGCTTTTACTAGCTGTGAACTGAGCCTAGGAACTGAGAGCTAAGCTGGGCTCTCTCTGGGGTGTGCTAACCTGGAAATAAAGATCCTACTGATCAGATTCACTTCTCGTTCACCCAGCACCAATCTCTTCCCTGAAGAGACTCGTTTTTAAAATGAAATGAGCCGTTTAACTACCCCAGTGCTGGATGCTGGGCTGTTTTCTACAGAACTCAAAGTGAAAGAGATGCCGTTGAAATCATGCATCTTTAAGGGTTGCAGAAGGATCCTGTGGAAAGATTTAAACTGGGAGTGTTGGTTAAGAAACAGCAAACTTTGCTTTTCACCATACTCAGGATTTCTGTTCAGGTCACTTGAAATGCGTGTAATGCTGAAATATTTCAACAGATAATTTTACACGTACATAATCACAACCATAACTGTTTCTCAAATTGTGATGTGTCTTACTGAAATAATTTTATTTATTTTATGTCATGTTCCAGGATTATATTCAGAGAAACTCTTGAGAGGCAGGAAGATACAGTTTTTGTAAACTAAACAGTGATATATTCACTCTCACTCAAACAGCTCTATTTAGATTTTCCAGCTGGGATAAATAGAGGAAATGTATTTAGATCTAAGTACTTTGTCATGATCCAGTGAAGTGTAGTCTGTACACCAGACCGAGCAAACTGTTAAATGATGCCGTGGGTGCAGTGTTAGTGTAATTTAAGATGAGAAGGTTTTATTTCATGTATATTACTTTTTTTGTTTCTTCTATATTTTTCAGAAATGTTTTATTGCTTCTATCAATTGCAAGAGTACATAAAACTTTAATGATAAATCAGTAAAAGAAATGATCTCCAAATATTACTGCAGATCCCTTGATAGATTTCTGTGCACTCTGCAACCTTTGTGTGAGCTAATTAAATAACAGGCAGAATAATTCTGGGGATGCTTACAGATAGCAGTGCTGTGACGCTGTTTCCAGAATGGATTTTCTTTTTTTCCTTAAAGCTCCTCATCTAGGAAGCAAACCCAGAGACGTTTAACCAGAGGGGTACCAATGCAAAATCTGCCTACAATGATTAACACAGTAACAGGCATAGAAACGAACGTGAAGGTGAAAAATAATCAGGAATACAGGGAGACATCATTAAGGAAAATGGCAGTGGAAGTGGCAATAAAATGTTTGGTGGGTTCTGGAACATCTGCTTTTCCAAGTCATCGTTAACATGATAAAGACAGTCTATTTTTTCCATTCAATGGGTTATGTGTATTGTGTTGTACAACTTGTGGTTGTGGAGGTTTCTGTTTTCCATCTGAGTCTTAAATACGCTATTCAACAGCTTTACTATTTGTGGCTGACTAAACTCTGAAGTCTGAAAAACATGTGTTTTCAGAACCCAGAACTTTTTGTTTCTAATCTGACTGGTTTGTGTTACAGTAGTACAGCAAGGTCCCAAATGGATTTGGTGCTCTGTCGAACTGAGCTCCAGCATAGAGTGAAAGAGGACTTGCTTTGGAAAATATAATGTAGGAGGGAGAAAAAACTTAATTTAAAAATGCCAAAATAAAAAGGGAAATGGGAGCACTGACTGGTAGAATGGCTGTCCGCTGCTTTGCCATCAGCAGGACATCCGCTGAGCAGAAAGTAGGATCCAGATATCTTGCTGCCCAGTGCATCCTCTGTGCCCATGCTTTCAGAGTGGTTCTCTGATGAAATTCAGCTTTGCTGTCTTCACTGCCCTGTTAGGAGAAAAAGACCAGGGTCTTGTCACCATTTTAAATGCCCCAAGGGTGGGTAGGGCATCTAAATATTCCTAAGATAAAGGTTTTACTGATGTGAAACCTAGGCGTTTTTCCAGCTACCGTCTGATAGCACATGTATAACTTTGACAGTGCGTTTTCAAGCCTCTGGCAGCATTTTAGGTATTCAAAGTAGTAAATATAAAGTGCTTGCAGCGATACGCAATCTGTAAGGGTCCTTCAGCAGCCACATCAGAGACAGAAGGTCGAAGTCCCATTAAATTGTCCAGATGATCCTAGGGAAGGCACCTTGTCTCTCGTACCAATGCCCTCGGCAAGCAAAGGCCAGGCAATCTGCGTTGAGAAGAATGATCTTAAGACTTTGCGTGCCGTCCTCCAGCCGCCCGTCCCCTGAGTTGCTGCTGTGTGTTGTTACCAGAGGTGCAGAGGCTTACCGCAGCGATGCGGGTGCTGATCTCGGCTATCAAGCAGATCAGGTTCTGAGAGAGCCAGGAGGACCTGGAGGGCTTTGTAGATGAAAGCCACCGGCTGAATTGCACTCAGAAGCAAACAGCACCATGCTGAGCTCCGATGTAACCTGCTTAACGTAGCTTACAGCTCTGGCTTGTGCTCTGCGCAAACCGGAGCTTTCTCCGTGAGGGAGGCACGGGTGTTTTCTGTGAGGTAGCAGAGGACTTGTGTCACCTGCTCTGGTGGGTACAGAAAACGTGGTTTTGGGAGACCATGAATGCAGAAAGGGTGTCTTGGCTCTGTACTAACTCTCTGTGGGTTCTCACAGTCCCCATGGCTTGAGCTGCCTCAGCATCATGCTAAATTGTTCTGTTGGGTTGTGTTTGCACAGATCCATAGAGCACGGGGAACACGAAGTACCCAGCTTTGTGTGCATGTTCTCTGGATTGAGAATTTGGCCAGGACTCAGACTTGTCTTCCTCTGTGCACAGAGGCTGACAGCAGTTGGTTTGCTACAGTGGGTATTAATTCTTTGTGTTAACTGGTAGCAGAATTAAGTCAATTTTTTTTCCGTTCTTGGATTAGGATGTTCTTCAAGTAGAGCTCCTATCTACTTGTGTACTACTTAGTGTAGACTCTGTAATTTCATGGTAATTTTTCAGCTACTGTTGACATGGGTTTTTAACACTGAGATTTGCTGAGGCAGGGAAAGAAAAGATGCACCCTCTGCATGGAGGTATTTGCTGCAGTTGAGGCACTGATGTTCTCTTGCAGCCAATGCCACTTCTCTCCTGCTCTGGTGATGACATGGTCTTGCAAATCTTCCCAGAATCACAGACCTCTCCCTCCCAAATGCAGTAATTCCTGGGGGCTGGAGGTATCTGTAGTGATGCAGGTGTATTTTAGGACACTTGTGGGCTGGCTCATTTCTAGATTATGTTGTCATATATTTTTGTTTCTATTTTCAATCACTGTGCTAGTTTGCAGAGAAGTTTTTTATAATGTCAACGTCTGCTGCAACACACACTGCATAGATCATTCAACAGA
The DNA here is from genome assembly GCA_020746105.1 of Trogon surrucura. NCBI lineage: Eukaryota > Metazoa > Chordata > Aves > Trogoniformes > Trogonidae > Trogon > Trogon surrucura. Next base: position 18,831,057 of record CM036629.1, read on the forward strand.
GCCACATTTTTTGGTTTCGAAAGCTGCATGAACTCTGAGCACAACGGCGAGTTGTGAGCAGTAGTGACCGATGAGCTGCACCCGTGATGCTGTTTCTGTTCGATTTGGTTTCCAGCTTGTTAAATTCACCACTTTGATTCCGAAATTCTCGATGAACTCTGACAAGCGGCAGGTTTTATCCTCTCCCCTGATGCTGGGGCAGCTGGGAGTCAACCCTCAGCACAATTTGGAGTAGTCTCAGGGCAGTCGTAGCCGGTGTTTCAGGGAAGGCTCCCGAGGGGTTGCTTTTTTGGCCTAAGGTTCCCAGAACATCGGAAGCTTGTGGATATGCCCCAGCGTTCCCTGCTGCTGGGTGCCGGGGAGGCTCAGGCTTTTGTGCAGAGAGTGATGCTGTTGGCAGAGCAGGATTTCCAGGTCCCCCACTGGCAACAGCCTGGAGCACCTTTGTGTGCTGACTCGACCGTGCCTCCTCCCAGGTAGGCTCTCTCTGAAGTCCCTCTGTCATATCTCTGAACACAAAGTAGTTTGAAGTGAGTTATATTCTTTCTTTTTTTTTTTTTTCCCCCAGGTCATTAGCGTAAAATTCAAATAGGTTAAATATGATTCATCTCTCTAGCACTGGGAGGGGACAGAGGTCTGACTATCCCAGGTAATAGTAGCAGAATTCAAAGCCCATCGTTGTGCTTTCAAGCAGCAATAGGTTACTCATTACCGTGGCTTTGAACAGCTTCCCTGTGGGTTGTGCGTGTCTCAGCCACCATCACTGCTGGCACCGATCAATTAGTGTCACAAGCAGTTTTAGAGAAGGGCCAAGCAGGAAATGTGTGTGGAGCTATTCTCCCACCTGCTGTTCTTGCTGGTGAAGCTGGAGGGATCTGGCCTGCTGGCATGGTGTCTGTTTGGGAGCTAATTAGTTTGGAAGATTACAGAAAGCAGGATATATAAGCTGCCTGATCGATCTCCTGCACAGCCCTGCAAAGGGAAGAGGTAAATGTCGTTTTCATAACGCTGGCATAAAAATTGAGGAGTAGAGACCAGATGTGCTCCCTGGCCACCATCCACAGCCGCCAGATCCAGGAGCAGGTACCTCCCTGTGAATATCTGGCGTGGGGGAAACTGCCCCTTTTGGAGGGAATCCCAAGGGAGCATGAGCAGCAGGCAGCCTCGGTGAGCTGAGGAGGAGAGCCGGTGTGCGGGATGTGCTTTGAACCCGCTGGAGCGGCTCTTCTCCAGAGGGACCACACCAGGAGCCACCCTGCCCCGCTTGTCCCCACGCCGGTGCTGTAGCTGCGATCTGTTAGATTATGCCCCTCGCGCTTCCAAGTGCTTCTCTCTCGTTTTGCTTTCGTAGCCTGGGCTGTTTGGCTGCTGGAGGGGGAACTTGGTAAGTGTGCTTTGTGCAGCACATCTCGCCAGCTGGGAGGCAGGGGGTGCTGGCTCCTACTTAATTACTCAGGTCGGTGGAAATAATGACAAGGTTTTTCTTAGGGGTGCGTTCAGAGAAGTCTGCAGTTAAGATTATCAAAAACGAAAAACAGTGTGCAGCAAAATAATTCTTTTGTATGGCTTTTTGGGTTTTTGCCAGTGAGGAGGGGAACTGCAGCGGTTTGCAAAGGGAATATATTTTATTGATGCTGAGGAATCATTGCATCAGTATTAGAACTTCAGGGGCATATAAATGTTTGGGACAGTGAAACATTGCATTGTTATGGAAAAATCGTGCCTTTGAATAAGAGAGAAAAAGCACTTAGGAGTTGTAAGAAAGCTATTTCTATGACTCTCTGGGTGATTTGGAAACATGGTGTTGTTCAAGTGGATTGTCGACAAGTCCTTCCTCTATGCCATTCATCTATATCTGTGGCTCAGTTCTTTTAAAAAAAGAAGATAATTTTTTACCTGTATTTAAAAAAAAAAACCAATTCCTATTGAAAAACAAGGAATTAAGGATGAGATTCACTTTAAGCCACTTCTGGAGTTTGTGTTCTTCTAAAATATTCCAATTTTTTTTCTTTTTGTTTTCGTGAAGAAAAAAGAGTGCTCTCTTTTCCTTTGTCACAGTGTCCCCTTTCCGTGTTCCAGTCTAATAAGCAAAAGCCAAAATGTGAGGCACGGACAGCCCGCTCGGATCCTGCGTACCGCTGCCGTGGCCGTGTGTGTCACTAGCAGGCCTGCTTTCCAAGGGTAGGGAGATCCATCTCTGAGGTACTTCTCAGCCCCAGCTGCCCTCTGCAGGTGCGGTTCTTGTTTTTCTGTTTCCTTCTGAGCATGTGAAAGGAACGTCATGTTCACTGAAATTTGCCACTCGTCCTCGGGAACTGTTCTTTCTGAGGGAGAAGTGGGCAGTTAGGAGTCTAGATCCACTTTTTCCCCTTTCTTAGAGCCTTTTTTTCTCCATGCTGGTAAGATCATGCCCATTATAAATGTATTTCCGTTTTGGTTTTAACACCATTTCTATCCTGGCCAAAACCTTGTTAGGCAAAAGTCTAATTGTAGCTGCAATTACCCTCGCATAGCTTGCTTAATTAGAGGAGCATTGTATACTCTACCACCAAACATACTTTTGGGAGATGAGAATTGCTAGAACAAATTTTGCTGGAATAGTTAGAGCAGCGGAGCCTTTCCGACACCAGCCCCAGCCTTGCCAGGACCTTGCAGCTGAGCAGCTGCTGAGGATAGCCAGTGCCTGCAGGAAGAGGTCCCAAAGAGCACTTTCATTCATTGCCTCTCAACCGAGCATTGCTCTTGAGTCTGGGATTTGAAGCTGCTAAGAAGTTTAGAGAAAAATACCTGGAAGCTCTCTGAAAGTGGAGCTCAAGAGGGTCCACGTTTGACAGGCTCTCCTGCTCAAGCTCAGTCCTGTTCTTGCATTCATCCTTTAAAGAGATCCCGTGCTCTTGCATTTACATGTCTGCCTTTCCCCATTCAACAATGCGAGACTCCTTGACCTACTATTCTTAACCTTAACTGACAAAAAGATTGTAATATAAATAGGACATTTATAACCAGCATTGGAAATCTCTTCTGTTGCGTGATTATCTACAAAGTGTTATTACCCCCTTTTTGCACAGGAAAATACGCCTAGATTTTCATTGATCCATCTTGAATCAATGCTCTTAAAAATCTTAGACACATTTTACTTAAGAGCAAAAGCATGCATTTTATGTTTTGACATGGTGTTATTGATTGGAAAGGAGAGAGCAGTGCTCTCCACCTGACTGTCTCCTCCGTTTCCAAGTCTGGCAGTGTCTGGTAGCACAACATCCTTAATGGCTTTGCTCCTGTTTTCTCTGCTTGTTGCCTCTCCTCTTTATCCTCCCAGTCCTCAGCACGGTGCCTTTCTCAGTTTTTTAAAGTAATCAATATTGTGTTCAAGCCTCCTGCTGTTTGCTGTCACTCATATTTGGCACAGCTATAAATTATGTATGGGTCTTTCTCAGCCCATATAAAATTTCTATTGCATTTGTCAATTGCTAATCAATAGTTCGCTGTTCTTATCCTCAAAGACACACACACACGTTCTGAAGTTTTAATGCAGGCAGATTTTCCCTTTACATGTAGATGAGGAGAGCAGTGAGACTTCAGCTCGAAGCTGCAGAGGTACAAACCTAGACCTGGTGCTGTGTTTGAGAAGACATTAACATAAATCCTCCGGCCCCAGTGCTTTGGTTTCTGCATTTCGCTGTGCAGCCCCTTCCTGCGTAGGCATGGTAGGCAGTGTTTTAGCGTGGCTTTGCTTACCTGTGACCCTTTCAACCTCCACTGCACAAGATGCTCACAGTGGTAGACTGTTTGAACTTTCAGAGCTAATGGCATCTGACATTTAAGTCAACCTTAAAGAAATCTCGGCAAACCCACTCACTTAAACTAGAATGGCAGTGTCTCTTTAAGGAGGCATATTGACAGTCTTTGTAAAATGTCTTGTTATGTTGATGTCTCAATCAAGTGCAGGACTCTCCCCTCCACCCCTCCCCAAGTTTTCGGAGCTTTGAAATTGGGCTGTAAAACAAAAAAAACAAAAAAAAGGAGCAAGTAATTCTTGTGTGTAAAAAGTGCACTTTAAAAAATTTGGATTGCTGACTATCTGAAATAAGTGAGCAAGCCCTGTAGCATCAACTTCTGCTGCAACATCTTTAATACATACACAAGTGCTGCTAGCTGAGGCAAGGAGAAAGTACCAGTGGAGTGAGACTGCTTGAAACCATATTTTGCTTTAGGCAAAGCAGTGTGCTAAAAGAGCTGAAAACAAGAAAAGCTGCCTACTGTTATCCCTGCAACATTAAACATCAAAACTCAAGCCATTTGCTACTGAAGGTCGGTCGCTTGAATAAATGCTCGAGATTTGAGAAACTGCTGGTCACAATGGGGCGAAGAGAGAGCTTATTCCTTCAAAAACCTGACACCTCTCATCACTCCAGAAGACCAGTTGCTGCCTTAAGTAAATCCTCAATTAGGACTGTTGGCTGCAGATCCTGGAGCTGCTCTGGACAGAGCGATTTGCTAGAGCACTCTCCATTCACAGCTACGTGCGCTACAGCACTTTCTGCTTGAGTCCAACAGGGTTTGACCTTCAGGCCATTCTGCAAAGACCACACTTCAGACCAGATGGTGCCACGTTTACTCACGCTGAGTAGTGTTCTCCTCCTTTAAGACGGCTGACATCTCAGCTAAACTACCCTAAACCAAGTCCAGCTGTTTGGCTTTTCCAGGTTTTATTGGTGGGAGAGTGGGTTTTCAAAAGGGCATCATTCTCCAAACTGCAGAGTGCTCAGGGATGTTTGAATGACTTCTCGGTGTCCAGGCTTTTGCCTGCAAACTGGGAGGACATGAGCCAGGTGTCATGTGGCAAGGAGAGACCAATAAATAATATGTGCAAATAAATGCCCATGCGAAGGGACACGCAGCTCATCCGTGCTACAGCGGCCAACTTCATCTGAATGGAGCACTGAGCTTGATGACAGATTGATAATTTAAATGGAAGAGATAGTATTATTAATGGAGTAATAAATAGTTTCCCAGAAAGTTGATTCCCTAGCATGAGTTAAGCCTCTTTCTCTGAAATGGTTGGAGGTGTTGGGGTGGTTGAGCAGAGGAATTTGACTAACTGGGTGGTGAATCCAGGCCCTGGGGATCTGGAGATGGAAATCTGGATTGTGGATGTCTAGAGCTGGAGATGAAAGAGATCTCGGCCTAAGACATGGAGACCTAGAGAAACTCCTCTACTAGTTTTGAGTATTTCAGCTTGAAATGGATGTGTATGCAGTGTATTGCCTTTTGACCTGCCCAGAGGTCCCACCTACCTGACTACAGCAAGGGTCCCTGCCCCAGGAACACGTGGCCTGAGCAAAGAACACAAATGTGGGAGGACTAGTGGCCACAAGGATGAAAAGAGCGGCTTGTCCAGTATCATATGGCATAGGAGAGGCAGACTTGAGTGGTGGGATCACGTCTGCTGCCTTCCTTCTGAACCTTCTGCCCATTAGGAGAGCTCCGTTAAGTGCTTAATAGATTCATTTGGGAAGGTCTCACTACCCAATGCCTTGTGCTGAGTATCAGAGTCGCTTCGAGATGAGCTGCGTGTTTCGGCGTGCAGAAGCTCTGCGCCTGCGTGCTTCTTTTATCCAGTCACTTCTATCACAATATATTAGATTTCTGGACTGAACTTACACAGAAAAAGAGAAAACGTGGGGAAAGATGAATTCAGAGTGCAAGCGAAACTTCTTTGCAGTGAGAGAAATGGGTTGTGTATGTACCGCATAGCAAACGCTGGGGTATGATCTGTGCTGTTTGGCTTCAGTAACATCTCCTCTGCCAAAGGCTGAGCTACGTGACAAGTCAGGCAATTCAGGAAGAGTGCAGGCTTTCGGTTCGCAGTTGTCGTAAAACCCATTAGTAAAAGAACCCCACGGGCTTATGGGACTTAGCTAAATATCCAGATCTGCTTTTAAATTTTGTGACACTTACCATCTTCTCATTCTGGAGGACTAGTTATTTCTGAATGTGTGATGCTGGATTGTAAGGGACATCACAAAGTAGCCCTTTCTTTTTTGTCTTCTTTCTTTCTTGTCTCTGGCAAATGGGGACAGATTAGCTGAGGTTGAGTGACGGGGTCACTGCCCTCAGCTATCTGCTGTGTCCCCACTGCATGGTCAACTGAGCCATTTGTGAATTAGCTGCTGAGCCACTGATTCCTACAGCACAGAGGTTTAAAGTGGACTGAAATTGTTTATGGTTAACCTGCACATTAGTCCAGAAGTTGAACCATGGCGCACAAGTGTTTTGGATGCTGCTACAGCAAGAGTGGGACAGGCAGTATGGGACAGTAACACTTCTTTATCAGTCAGAGCTGGTGCTCGATGTCTCTTTGTCTGGGCAGTCTGAGACAAAGACTAAGGCTCTTATGGCTTGTTATAATTTGTATTTGTCTGTACACAACTTATGTTGTTTACCTCTCCTGGGAGCTCTTGTAGCCTTTTCCTTCACCCCCTCTCCCCAGTGCAGGGAGGGGTTCTGTGCATGCACTGAAGTCAGCAGAGAAACCGGGAGTGAGAAATTTGGCTGTGCAGAGAGAGTTGCAAGATGAATTAATCCACTCTAGATTTCTAAGAATATATTTTTCCTGGTTCTGTTGGACCTTAAAGCATCTCAGGGACACTTCTTTGTAAATATCACTCCTATATAATTATTTTTAAAGACTTGGCCGAATGAAGGCATACTCCTCTCTGACCCTCTGGTCAGCTCGGTGTGTACCCACAGGCAGTACTCAGGATGTGGTGTTTTCGTAGCCATACCAGCCAACCTGCATGTGTCTTTCAGCTGCCATTGTTTGTTGGGCACCTTTTCATACTTGGAAGTGGGGAAAGAAGGATGAGCTTATCCACTGCAGAATATACCTCTCAGTACATTCTTGGATATTATGCTTTTCTAGAGTTTGTGTTTTACTCTAGTATTGAACACTTCCATTTTAGAGCAGATGGCTAGGAAGGCTAGCAGGGAAAGAGCACCTTTTCTTGCTGAGACTCTAAGAGTTGCTTTTTTGAACTTTCTTTTCCCCGATGTCTGTGCTAGCTGGCCCGTGCTCTCACAGCGCTGCCCAGGGCTCAGTGCCCAGCTGCACGATTCCCCGGCAAACCAGATTGCTGCCTGCTGAGCGGTGCAAAACTTTTCCGTCAATGAAAATCCTCCACAGTCCCTGCAGAGCCGCCAAGCAAGACCAGAAGTGCTGCTCGTTTCCTACGGGCTCTAATTCTCACGGCGCCAATGGGAGCTGCTCATCCTCTTTGGGGAAAGAATGGGAAACAGGAGGCCGGGAGCCCGGCTGGCGCCCGCTGCCGAGGGTCTGCAGAGGGGTTGGGTTTGTAGGATTGTAAATCATCTGGAGTGAGAGAGCTACGTTAGTTAATCCCAGATGAGGATCAGATCACCTGCCTCACAGCCCAGACCGTTTCCCCGGGACCACTGCACTGGCTCAGATCCTGTTGGCTCTAATTCCACCCTTTGTTCTATTTTTGTATGGTAGGTTTTTTAATTAGTAATTCTGTTGAATTTATAACACGTTGCGACTGCACGTCCCCTGAGCATAAATAGAGCACGGAGAAGAAAGGAGGCACTGATTTAATGCCAGATCATCGTGGGCCCAATTCATAAAAATGTTATACTTTTTATGTAGGAAAAGGAGCATCCGTGTAGTGTATTTGGAATTCATTGAATCTTCTTTCTTATGCATAAAAGTTGCCAACTGCTCATTACTCACTGAAGGGATTCATAACTCAAAAGAGGGCAGAGGCAGAAGAAAAATGAGCATGCCCTACTTAATGTGTAAAATTCAAATATTAAAAAAAAAAGAAAGAAAATCTGGCAAGGATACAGAGTAAGTAAATCATCCCTTTAAAAAAGAAACCTCTAATAATTACCTAAGTACAAGATTCATGGCTGATAACTAGTCAGAGCAAAGATATGCGCATAACCCTACTTCAGCTTTTAAACAGCACTCGTGATTATTATTGTTTTAAACAATGACAAGTCTGTTTTCCTAGCAAACTGTGTACTTCAAACAAAACTTTAATATATTTATTGGGGGAGCCACATGCAGGAAATAGATTATTAGGGGAGAAGATGTTCTTCCATTTACGGTGATCCTAGAGCAGAGAATACAGAGAAAACACATTAAGAAGCACTTCACATTTTTCCTTTGCTGTAACCCAACCCAGACTTGTGCCCAGAAGAGACAGCCTCCTTTGATCATTGCAGATCCATATTGACATGTCCCATGCCATCCTCCGCTCTCTAATCTCTCAGCACTGTGCACATTGAACACATTGCTGTACACACACTCATTACCGTACCGAACAAGAAACCACATACACTGTACCAGAAACCACAACTAGACAAAAGTCATTGGTCAAAGATCATTTACATTCCTTTTTAGTTGCTTCTACTCCCTCCAGAGAAACTCTGATTTATTGGGAGTTTTGAGCTGCAGTTCCTTCCCAGCTCAGTGCTTCCTTACACTTGGGTGGGGACAGGAGAGCCAAAGGGAGATGCAGCAGCTTTTCTTTGCTGCTGTTTTTTCTTTCCAATTTCCTGATTTCCTCACTCGCTCGCCCTCACCGAGCGTGAGAAACTTCTCTCTGCTGTCTCTTCTAGCCCATCTTGGAGGAGGGAGAATGTGGAAGGAGAGAGCATGGCACACATGCAGCTCAGGGTGCAAAAGCCCTCGAAGCAGACGGAGGTCTGGCTGTGCGTTAGGAAATGCAAAGCTGCCGTGTGCCGAGCAGCAAAGCAGTACTGGCTCGGCGCAGGGTAGTTCTGCAGCAGGTGTGGTTCAGGGGTTTGAACTCGTAGATGGGGAATAGTGTTATCAGACGGCGGGTGAGAAATTAAAGGGTGCTGAGCGTTTGTTTTGAAAGCAGTGAGAGTGTTAGCCACCTCAGCGGTGGTACTTTTTGTAGTGCGACGTTTCAGCTGGAGCTGCAGCTCTGGTGTGGGCTGGGCAGCCCCTGGGTCTGGGTTTGTGGTGGTTCACCGCGCACCAGGTCCCTCCTCACTCCTCTCCTAGGAGAGGGAGAGAGCGTGTGCACCTCCTTGGCATCTCGTGTGTACTGGTAGTACCTCAGGTCACCCCCTGAAGTTACGTCAGTGCTTGCAGAGACCTCAGCCCTCCCCAGAATACATCAAGTAGTCAGGTGGAAGTGGCAGGTAGAGAAATAGCCAAGCACTTTTTGATTCAGAAGGCTGACTAGTACATAGACATCCCGTAGCAAACTGTAGAAATCATTGCCATCGCTTTCAGTGGGAGCAAGATATAGCCTTTAACGAGGTCAGCCATAAGGGCATGGATTTGACATCAGAAGCAATTCCTGATGTGCTTGTTATCTGCTCTCAGAGGAACCCTGGCTTGCTTTCACAGCCAGCAATATACCAAATCCAACAGCTTATTCTAGAGTTCTCTTTGGTTTTTTACTAATAGGCAAGATTCATGGACCAGGCTGAAAGACATAATTACTGGAGATGGGGTCTGAGGTGTGCCTCTGCACTGATTTCACACTGGAGATTTTAAGAGAACTGCAGGCACCTCTACCCACACCTCCAATTTTTTTACAGGGGTGACGATTTCAGTTGGCAACAGGCACTGAGCTCCAGCATGTCGTTAGGTGATGCATTCCGAAAGCACGTAGCTATCAGATCCAGTACCCCATCCGAAGTCAGGCATGGCCAATTTCTTCCTCCCAGCCAGCTTTTCCCCTGCACTTTCAAATGGATGTAACATTTTCCCGCTCTCCCGTTCCTGGTTAATGTGTACAGTTCCTGCAACTATTCAAGAACTCCTGAGTACCATCATAGAAATGACCACATTTTAATGGTGCCCCGAGCAATTCCTGTCTAGGCACAGTTCATTAAAAAAATTGCCTGGGATAAGAGCAGCTGTGTGAACATACTTTATTATTTTATTGGGCATCTGATCCGTATCTCACTTGCACAATTTTTGCACTGGATTGTCCCTATTGCCCTCATTGAAGTTTACTAACAATTTAGACAGATCAGAATCAGTCCATATAATTATATATCATAATTATCAGCTGTTATAAATTGGTGTTGGTCCACTGAAGTCTAATTACACCACCTAAGGAGCTGACTCATTTGTTATGACTGTTATACAATAGACTGAAGCTAATTATACTGTGTGTCTGTGTATGCATCTTGGTGTGTATTTTCCGCCTCTCTTTATCGTCTCTCATTCCCTATTGCTTCTCCAGTGTTTCCAATTACATTAGTTATTTTGCTCCCTGTGGAAACAGTTTCCAAGAGACACTTTTGGGAGCCTGGAATTAGCTGACAGTCTAGAGGCTGGATTTTGTGGCCTCGTGTTTGCTGTGATTTAGAGGTGCCAAATTGCCTACATTTTTATAAATTTAACCTTTCAACACATTTTGGAGTAAAATTTATGGTTGCATATATGCTTGCAGTTGGTTCACTCTAGCATCCCAAGCAGAGAATATTTTCCCTCCCGTTAGAAAGTGAGCCTTTGCTGAAAATGCAAGGGGGCTGGTTAGCTCACTCGGTTAGAGCATGGTGCTGATAACACCAAGGTCACGGGTTCGATCCCCGTTGGGTCCCCATGTGTTGCCTGATGTAGTTGAGAGGGGTCCCTGCCCATGACAGGGAGGTTGGATTAGATGATCTCTAAGGTCCCTTCCAGCCTAGGCCATTCTATGATTCTATGAAACTGCTTCAGCTCTGATAAAAATGCAGTGGTGAGGAGCAGACACCCTGGCTAATACTTTTTTTCCAGGGATGGTAGGGGAGAGGTGACATGGGACCGTTGCTGTTTGTCCCAGGCTTTCTCTGGAGTGGCCTCGCACCTGAGCGGTGCCGTTCGGGAGCAGGCAGCGCTGCGCAGCCCTGCCGTGGGACCTGCGGCCCCAGCGCGTCCCTGGGCACGCTTCAGACAGCTCTGAAGAGATACTGCGCTACACTGCCATGTCATCCAAACTAACTAGTCTGAGGACTGGCAGCAAATTTCAGCTGTTACTAAATCTGCTGGGGAAAGCTTCTAGAGCTGGCGTTGGGTACGTGACATGGAAGCGTCCGGATAAAGAGAGCCTGCGATGGGTACATCTCGTGCCGTTGGGAGTTTCCAGGAAACAGCTGACGTGAGGCTCGTTTGAATTTCCAGAGGCTGGGAAATTTAAACACAGTGTAGATAACATTTTTCTTTTCCTCAAGCATGCTGCGATCAGGTTGCCTTCTTCCTTACCTGGAAGTGCCTGCAGTTGTTGATTCCTTCCTTTGTCCTGTATGGATTGTCACAGCATGGCTTGCTGAGCGAGAGGTGCAGGGCTGTCCCAGCACTCCTGTTGCAGGAGGGATAACGCTGGCCTGACAATTCAGCAGGAATCACCTTCTGTGTCCTCCCCGGGCGAGGCAGCGGCGTTCCCGGCGTTCCTGCAGCGCAGGCCCCGGCACGCTGCGGGCCGGGCGGAGGGAGGTGCGGGGTAACTGCAGGCAGCGCAGCCTCAACGGGCTTTGAAGCAGGGTGATGTATGTGAACGCAGCGGGTGCACAAACGGTGTTAAAACGTAATCTCGCGTTTAACGGGGCTCTGCGTCACGAGCTCTGCTTTTAGTGATCGAATCCGTGTCTGTTGCGGTCACCTTCTCTGTCGTTCCATTCAACAAGAGAAGTAATGATCAGGAACACAAACCTGAATCGAACTTCCTGTATTGTAACAATTGTAGGACAGAAGAGTGTTTTAACCCCTGCTCACACCTTGTCCTACCTACAGCACAAAAGGCAAAAAAAAAAAGAAAAAATGCCTTGCTTCATACCATAGCTGTTCCTCGACTGTTTCCATAAGTGCTGTGAGCTCTGTGGGAAAGTGAAAACCTCAAACTCCCCAAAAGAAAAGTTGTATTTTCTTTTTCTTGGTCTGTGTAACACCTTTGCACCTTCTCAGGGGCAGGACATCTCTGTTTCCTCTAGAAACACTTCTTCTGTGATGTACTAGGATCAAGCTCTGGCTTCCCGTGGTGCAATTATGGTATTAAAACCAGGGATCTTCTGTCAGATACTTCTGTTTAGGTGAGCAACTGATAAACAGATTAAAGTTGAAACTGTGGGGAAAAGTAGACTAGCAATTAAACCATCAAAGGCAGCCTACGGTAGGTTTTGTTAAATCCCCTGGTTTTTAAGCAGGTGGAACCGAATCACTTCAGCAGAGGAGATGAGGCTGTGGTTTTATCAGTGCGGCAGCGGCGAAATGCTGCCCTCCGCACACGCTGTTTGCCATCTTTATCTCTGGTCCTTCTCTAGTGTCAGCTCCTTATACTCCTTGTGTGAATTTATTAGTCGCTTGTAATTTCTTCATTGATTTTTGTTAAACCGTTTCCTAGTTCATGATCTTGGCAACCCATTTCTGTTGGTTAAACGAGCCGGCTCGTCAAGCAGGTTTTCCCAATGTCACAGTTCTAGTATTAACTCTCTTTATTGAGTAATGCTGCTGCTTATCCAGGATGAGATCAGACTTCATAACAAGTGGATCAAAGCCATGAAGTTTAGATCCCAAATCAGAGCTGAATCCAAGCATTCTTGAAATTTGAGGATGTTTGAACTGAGTTCTGCTTTGACCCTGCCATGGAGAAAGTTCAAGTGACAAAGTTCAGAATTGGATTCGTATTATCTCATGAATTAAAGGAGTTTTTAGTCCTGTCTTTTGATGTCGAGTCCATCTTTTATAACCAGTGGTCAAATGTAATGAGCTCCTAAACTGCTCAGCGAAGAGTTTTAACACCTGCTCTGAGATACGTGGCACAAGATTTCCCCAGAAATGCCCTGTTGTATTTAAAGAACGTAACTCGTACTGGCAGCTGGAGAAACCTGGTCAGTTAATAGATGGAAACCTAAGAAGCAGCAGAGGGCCAAATTTTTTATCAGAATACTTTGATTCATATTAAATGCTACACATTTCTGAACACTCTACTCGGATTTCTACCCAAATACCAAAGGGCTGTTATAGCTGTATACATAAGCAGGGCAGAATTACTGAAACCTCAAGTGAGAAATGCTGGTCTTAAGATTTCCTTCAGTTGAGTTTTGCAAATGAGGTAATGTTGATTTGTTCAGATATGGCCCAGTTGTTCATATTGATTTTGTGGGGTGTACACCCAAACACTGAACTGGTAAAGGTTTGACCTGTCAACCCCACTGATGCCTAGACTGATAGGTTAGGCTGTGCAGTCATGCAGATAATATTGCATTTCCCAGTAGTTTGTTTTTTTTTTTTGCAGTGTGCTGAAGACACATCTTGATGCATGAGGTTCAAATCCAAAACTTTGTATTTTATACCAGTATTTCAAAAGAAACTCCTCAGTGTGTATTTTAATAGTGTAGATTCAGAATCTTGTCTTCTACTTGTAGGCAAAGAATTATACCATTATGAGGGATTAGTTTATTTTTATTCTTCTCTTTAATAAAGAGAATAACAGTTTTCCTATATAAATGCTTTGCACTGACAAATATTTAATGTATTTCAGCCAAAAAGAAACACAAGTGTAATGACTGTGTAACTGGGATCATTCTGGAAAGAGTCATGAGCTGTATAATTGTGGCTGGGTAGTTTATATAATCTAGGAAAACTGATACAAACCTTTGAAACCCTCTGAAGCTTGTGTCATGCCAGAGTTTAAATGAACTCTCTGTTCCTGTTCTCCATGCTCTGTTGCCAGTGAAAAAGGAAGTATCAGTTGGCTCTTCATGAAGTATTTTTAAAATATTTCTCTAACGTGAAGATTTTTGAATTATAACCTTTGGCCAACTAGTCATCTTCTTGTTTGTCTGCAAATTACATTTAAAGAATTTACATATATAATTTCTCTTCTAATAAAATTGCTGTAGGGACCCGTGATCCTATATGGGCTTGTACTAAGTTAACCTCATGAATACATCACCTCCTCTTTATAATTTCTCTTTATTATGAGGGATTTTGTACTGAAAAACTGACAGTGTTGGCTTTAGGGCTATTTGGGGTTTCTGTTATTGCAGCCAGTATTTTTAGAGGCTTCCAGCTTTCAGAGGGACACACGTGTTCATAGTTTGACTTCTACATTTGAGGGGAGACTTGAACAGTAGAACAAAAGACCATGCTTACATACTTACCAATTAATTGTCTTTGTAACCGTAAATTAAAAGGGAATGGCTTCTAGCCATGTGCATTGGATTGCCTCTAGTGTGTGCCTTGTCCATGTCACTTAGACTTTTTTTCTCATCTGTAACTGGACCTAGTGACACTTTGTATTGCAGAGAGACATCGTGAAGATCCATTTCATGTTGTAAGGATGTTCCGTCAAAAGCTAATTTCCAGGGCTCAATACCATCAATACCTCCTATTGATTTCAGTGGGGTTTGCAGTGAAAGTAACACTGCATCCAATAATAATGTGAGGAGCAAATGTCAAATTTAGCAGAAATATTGCTGGTTTTCCCATCTCCAGTGAATTAGTTTCTCCTTTATCAACCTGTAAAGATTACTGATTTGACTTCAGTCACAATGCGTTACGCCAAACACATTTGAGAGGAGAGTCAGGAGTACAGTTTCCACTTTTTCCTGGATACTTCTAAAATTATTTTCATGTTGTCAGCATTACTATTGTCTCTTAAAATCAAAAGGAGTGCAAAAATGTTTAACGTGTGGTATTTAGCTAATTGCCAGTCTCTTGAGCAGGGCTGTAAATTCCAGCAACTGCACACAAAGGTAATTTGGGGCCTGTCCATATTTTTGGTACTGAGGTCAGTACAAAAGTATTAGAAGTAAATGTGAACCCAATAAAAGAGATGCTTTTATTTCACTTTGTTTCTGGGGAAAAAAAAATAAAAATATGGAATAACATAAAAAGCACCTGAGAGGATGCAGCTTGTGCTTATACGATGGTTTATGACCTGAACGTAGGTTATACATAGTGTTCTCTGGACCTCTGAATTCTCACACAATAGCTTTGCAGTTGTGTGTCCCAAAGGCTTGTGTGACTCTAACAGAATGTGCTGGAGATGTTGTCCTTGAAGCCTCTGTGCAAAACACCTGACACCTCTCTGCGCCGATGAGAGAACCTGTCCCTGTCCTCCCAGCGTGCTGTAACAGCTTTCGCTCCTGCCTCGTCCCACTCAGGCCACCTCGCCTCGCTAGCTGCACTAGGAAGTTTTAAACAAAATCCTAAAACACGTGTTTATGCACAGTGCCAGATTTCAAGGAGAGAATCCCAGTGCCAATTTATTACTAATTGTCCCTCCTGGCTGTGTCTGTTCAACTTCTTGGAACAGCCAACCCTGCAGATCACTGTAAATACTAATCTTCTTATACTTAAGGTATCAGGTTCTCTTTGATGTTACCAAACATGTTGACTCTTATCTTGGTTGAATGCACAATCCAGACAGAGTTATCATTAATAATGCTGTGTCTTCTGCTTCGTTATGGAGAAAATAGCGAGATGCTTCCTTTCAAAACGATAACTTTTCTGCACTTCAGTAGTGATCAAGCCTATTAGATTTACATGCGATTTAGTGTTCAAAACATTTACTTCTCTGAATCTAAAAGGAAAGCTGAGGCCCTGATCCTGATAATGTATATGTCTGTGCTGAGCTTGACACTCGCAAGCCCCTTCCAGCAAGTAATATACATGAATAAATATGTGCAGGACTGAGGTCCCTTGCTCCATTTACTTGCACTGCTGTCCTGAAGGCAAGGATTTTTCTAATATATGTAGTCAGCTTTCAACTCACAAAGGGTCTGTGTCTGTTAGCTTTAACTGGCACAGGCAGATCCATTTAATTCTGTATTCATATGATATTTTGCCAAGTCATTAGCTTAAGTAGAACAATTCTTGCAAGTAAAGGCTTTTAGACAGAATCTGAAGAGTTAAAAAAATTACATGTACTAAATTTCATTATACAGACAATTAAGTGTCATTCACTAAATTCCACAGTCTTGTAAACATAAGGCCTGATCCTCACCTGAAGTAAATTGGCATAGAGCTATTGACTTCACTGGTGCCACGGCAGTTAATATCAGCTGAGCAGAAGTCCATTTTCGACACAGTGACATTTTAGTCTCTTCATGACTCATTAACTTGACCACATACTCCCTGTGAACCTGATCTAAAACCTGTCTCTCAATTACTTGATCATCCTAAAGAATAGCTAATTAACAACTGCATGGAAAAAAAAAAAAAAACCCACCCAAAAAAAAACAGGAAAGAAAGAGGAGAAATATTTTGATGTTTTCCATTTGGCAGAGTATTATGTTATGAATAATATAATATGCGTTTCAAGATCTTGTTAATTTTGATGTGATAATGAATGGGTATTCCAAGTGGAATTTTTTGTCCAGAAATATGAATGGTATTAGCTCAACAGTTATATGATTAAGCAATAAGACCTGCTGAGGCAGGCACTACTTGGAGATGATTGACTGCTTTAATTGATTGACATCCAGAGGTAAAGCCAAGGGCACCAATTTACAGATCGGGTCAATTATCTCCTGGTAATGCCCACTTGGTATGTCTTATTGCTATGCTAATATTAACTGTTATTGAAACATTTTAATGAGTTTTTAATTTAAAAGTGGTAAATTTAAAAAGGGTGAACATTAAATTATTCAACTTGAAATAATGGGAACAGAAATATTCTGCTTTGCTAATGGTGATGTAAAAGTTTTGTTGTGCATACCAATATTTCTGGAGATCATTTTAGTTCGTCTCCCGGGGAAGGCAAATTCCATTTGGCATTTAATAAAACTCACAGCACAAACTGCCCAGGAATCACCTGAGCAGCTCCCAGAGCCTGAGAAATAACCATGTCCAAGGGTGAGGTGGAAAAGCAGCCCCGGGAAATGACGCCTCATGTAACCGCGTTAAAGGTCTGCTTAGGGGGCAATGGAAGGTGCCCGTCGCGACCCAAAGTAGGGTCTCTGACAGGAAGGGAGCTGAGTGCAGGGCTGGGCACATTTCTTGCAGGGGAGAGATGTGTGTGCCCACGAAAGCATCACACCAGGCTCTGCCACCCGCCCACCCAGCCCCCTGCTTTTGCCACTTGCTGCTGAAGCACAGGCACAAAGCACTGCGTGGGAACCTGGCTCTGTTTGCTGTTCTTCACAAGCTCTCACTCTTGTAATTTAACCCGGTCTTTGACAAGGAAGATTTAATTTCAAAGAGCCTCATGCTTTTTCCAGAGAAAGGGACACGAGTCCCCTGGCTCACTGTCCCAGCCCAGCCCAGCTCAATGTCCCAGCTGCTCCAGGTTAGCCAGCGGAGCTGGAAGGTGGAGTGCCTGTCGGCACTTCAGCTCCTGCTGTGCTGGGAGGACAGAAAGGTGGGATGTGTTGGGCCTCAAGGGCGCACATAACTGCTCTGAGGGCCACCTCAGAAAGAGAACAAGACCACCTGTTAAAGTTGCCAGGGGAAAAAAAGAATGTGGATGCAGTTACAGTGTGAGCATACAGTGGCAGCCAGGAAGATCCAGGATATCAGGTCCTCTGTGAGCAATCAGTTGACTTCTCTAGAACACAGGATCTGGTATAGACTGAGAAGGAAGACAGACAGTCATTGAAAAATAATGGGTGCAGATGGTTTAAGCAGTTATTGAAACATAATGAAACTTTTTTTTTGAGGAGGACATGGAAAAGAACAGCTATGTGGGTTGTATTGAGTAGACCAAACTGTCTTTCATTCATGTAGCCTCAAAGTTAATTTTCAGGAAGGCAAACATCATCATGAGCACAAAATCTTGTCCAAGGAAGAACAGTCTTAAACAAATCTGGGAGATCCTTCAAGAAATAGTATTAAGAGCATAAGTGCAAAGTGATCCTGTGCAAACAAAAGAGAGAAAGGATAGTAAGAAACCCGTTTAGCTAAATCACAAATTTGTCACTTCAAACATTAGGAAGAGAAGGGGTGATCAGCCTTAAGACCAAAAATGTATAAGTGTGGTGGGATACAGTTAGACAGCCCAATGCTCAGAATGCAATGCAGCTGGGACATCAGTGACCTGATTAATTTCCTTGCAGTTGCTCTAAGAAACCAGAATAATCACAGGGCTTCTGAAAATGAATACTGTGCCAAAGGGCTACAGAAGAGCAAATACAGTATGTTTCTCCAGAGGAGAAAGACTAGACACCGAGCATTTTAGTAAGGTTTTTTATGTCATCTGACATGCTATTTGCATCTGGTATCCAGGAAATTCATTGAAAAGCCATCATTGCTAGCAAAAGGAAGGGGGGGTGTGTTAAAACTAATGAACTTTTGTGGGAGTCTGCTGCAGGACCTGTACTTTTGAGTATTTTTGAGTGCCATGTAGATCATGTAGGCTGTAACATCTCCGACACCGGCGGTGTTTAAGAAGACCTCAGACAAGTATCTGTCAGGTGTGACACACAGCAGTTGATCCAACCTTCAGGCAGGAGCGTGAACTAGGTGACCTCCATGGTCCTTCCAGTCCCATCCTTCTGTGTCTCGCATCAAAATATTTTAATCTACTACACCAGAATTCAAGCTGGAATGGCCAAGACAGAGGAAAATTCTCCTTTATGCCAATCCTATTATGTGGGCTGTAACCTCTGGCAGAAGGGTGGGGGGAGTGAGGGATGCAGTAACATCTTAAATCACCACTGTAAGACTCAGCAGAGCTCATCTGTCAGCAAGTCTTGACAGGTGAGTCCTAAAAAAAACCCAAACAGGACTAGCAGGTCTACATACTAGGGTTTTTTTTTGTTCGGGGTTTCTTTTCCTGTTCTTTTTTTTTTTCCCCCTTCTCTCTCCATTTACTCTCTCTATCAGCCCTTGTTTAAGGGAAGACAAACTCAGTTATGCTCGAGTTCAGATGAAAGTTTCCAACTTAAGAAGTTTCATTGAGTGCCAAATGATGCCAAGCAAGCTTGCCTGTCTCTGGCTGACATAACATTGCAAAACTCCCGTCCCTGGGACCAGCGCAAATACCAGTTATCAATCTCACAGGCAAGGGAAAGTTAAATGAAAGATTGAGGGAAATGTGCGTGATGACAGACGAGCTTTGCACACCCCTGTTGGGTGTTGCAGGTTGCTCAGTTGTACTAAGAGTGTAGCTGGAACATGAGATGTAAATAGCTTTTACATTATCGGGGTCTGAGGTCAGTACCTCAAACTGTCCATAAAAAGACTTGCGGACGTGATGTGGGAGCTGGGGGACTTGGTTTCCTAATCACCTTTCTGCTCTTTGGTCTCCCCAGCTGGGGTAGGAAACATTCCCCAGCCCTTGTAACCTCTCTGAGTTGAATAGGTGGAAACAACTGTTGGAGAGCTAAAGATTTAATTGTACTACATGGGTTAAAAAATGCTACTGATAGCCTTATCCAAGGCTTGAAATACCTGGTTATACAATGTACAGTCAGGGCCCAGAGTTAGAAAAGAGCTAAATTATGCACCTAGCACTATGCTGAGTGTGGATTGTATAAATAAAAGCTTTAAGCAGTTTCAGTTCCTTATGTATGTTTTCAAAATACCCTTTGTTAATGCTCTTGAGTTTGGAATAACTTTTATGGGCAAGGGACCAATGGTGATGCGAAGATGAATTTCACACCCCTCTTAATCCGTGCCATGAAGTTATTCAAAAGTCAGTGAAAGATCAGTTCCAGTTCAACCCACACTGATGCCCTAATCTGTGTGCTGTCATCAGGCAATAGTGAGTTTGGAACATGCCATATGGGAACCTGGCAGATGTTGCACAAACTGCCTTTTCCTTCCTGCTTCCAGGGCTTTCATCAGTCATACGCTCTGTCATGGCAGCGCTCAGGGATGGGATTGCATCCACCCCTCAGTCATTGCTTCCAACATTGCTTCATTTTGCCTGTTGCACACTCACAGATCTTTGCAGCGTTTGTTAATTTCCATAATCCAGCCGTAGATCAAAATTATCTTGCAGTGTTATCCCCGTTGCTTCTGTTTGCAGTAGCAAGAGTTCACTGGCAACAAATATTGCCAATGGCTTCAGGGACAGGTAATTTTCCAGAGACTACAACATCCCAGCTCATGTTCCTGCAGGGGCCATTTCAAACAGGATCCGTCAAAACATACAGTGTTTTGCCTTTTCTGACTGCTCGTTGACAGGGAAATGTCGGGATGGTGTTTGCAGGAAGGCACTGGCTCCACTAGCCCGTGCCCCGAGCCAGCCAGGTGCCACCCAGCATTGTGCAGAAAGCAACGATCAGCGTAAAACTGGCCCTGAGCTAATAAACCCTGCTTAGATTGTTTTGCTGTGCATTGTACTAGATGTGGTGGCATGAGGATGAGTAGAACAGATCCGTATCCGTCTGGAGAGGAGCAGAGACTTCACTCAGATCCCTCTCCCTGGCTCCTTGTTTCTATCATTGTCGAGGAGGTACAGTTTTCTAGAGGGGCCGTGCTTCTTTCCGAAGCCAATTTCTTTTGTTCGCTAAACTCACAAGTTTACTTCCATATTACGTTTTCTGAAAGGAAATAGGCTTTCCATTTCATCATGCCTCTGAGCTGGGATGTCATCTTTGTTGTTGCTTTTTGTTTATGTACAAATTGGGTCCAAACGCCTGTTTCCCTAATCACTGCTTTTGATTTTGTAAAACACGCAAGATATTAGTAGGTGCAACTCCTGCTGAAATACATAAATATCCTGGGCCAGGCATCTTCTTTTTATAGTTAGAAATAAGAAATAAATAAAATAAATCTCTGATTAAACAGAGCTTTTGATAAACCAATTAAGTTTCTCAAACTCAAGTATTTTGAACTGGTTTGGGCCTTGGTCCTGTGGTAGTTGCTTCCCTGGTGTCGGCTGAAATCCTGTCTGGATGGAGTTGGTTGCAGTATCAGGTGCTTCTGCAGAACAATTAATGGTCTACATTACAGTGGCAAACATTACCAGGTGACGTTACATCTCGTTGTGAAATATTTATTTTCTAGATATGAAGAAATGCAGAAAAGCATCAATCATTCTTTGACACGTGCAAGAAATGGAATAGTGTAGTACAGTGAGTTCAGGTAACATATATATGTGTGTATATATATCAAAAATCACGTCAATCAGATGAACAGGAGGTAATGTCACTTTCTTTTAAAGGGTGGAAGGACAGTGCGTCCTACAAGAAAACAGACATTGCTGATCTGTGCCAAATCTCGCGCTGTTGTAATGGACTAATTTTTTTTCGTTTTGCTTGATCACTGAGGAGTTTCCCTTTCAAATCGCTAGAGCTGCAAGGAAAAGGAGAAAATACACATCATGCACGTATAGGCAATTTGTGCCAAACTATTCAAAAGCAATATAGGTTGTCAGCAAACAGGGCTATTTGCTGCGTGCTGGTATCTGCTATATGTCGCATATTATCTGTAACAAGTCTGCAATTCGCTATTTCACTCTTGTTCTCTCTCTTTCATCACATTAGATTATGTAGAGGCACTTCAAGGTAAATTTTTAAAACTGCGTGGGAGATGCATGTTGGAGAAAAACTAAGAAGCAAATACCTTGAATGTTTTTTAGCACAACTCCATCTGTCACCTATTTTGACAACTTACCTGTTCATGTCACCTCTGTCTCACGCTGCCGTGTTGAGTCATATTGTGTTATCTCAGAATAAAATCTTTTGGAGCCGGGGCTGCCTTAAAAACGCCGCATCCTTAGTAATTATAAGATAGGCTTTTGTGCATAAAGGATGTACAGGATGGATTATTTCTGTTCGGTCCCCTCCACAGCCCCGCCGTGTGTGTGGTGCTGTACTGCAAGGAACCCGCGCGGTGACACCACACGCCCAGGGAAGCTCAAGGTCAAGAGACTCATTTGCATCGCAAGTGCAACACCTCTTGCTGAAGTACTGTTCCACATTGCCCCCACTGATAGGTCGTATTGCCAAACTGCTCCTTCCAGATTGTGCAAGATAACAAGTCGGCTAAGAAAGCTCAGAGATGACAACAGTATAAAATATTAATATGGCCTTATAGAAAACAATCTATAGGCTCTTACAGCAGCTGTGATTTTGTTGTGCAGTTTGCTGTATTAAAAGAGCACGTTCAGCTTGCAATCTAGCTAGTTTCAAAAGCATGTTACCTGTAGGCTTCCCGATAATTTACAGTCACAAATTATTGTTTCTTTAAGCCTTTTCTGTCACGGTGTATAGTGGAGGAGTAGGAGGGAGAGAAGTGCTAGAACCAAAGCGAAAGCAGACTGAAAATAGAGTGAAGCTACCAGCTACGCAAAATGATCCAACAGGGGGAAATAAAAGGAAATCTTCCCTCCCCGCTCTCTTTTCCTTAATGGCTGCTACTTAGTGTTTCCCTTTACACAGGGAGGTGCAGGTCTGTCATGAGAAGTGGGCTACAGAGTGTGGCCCTTCAGAGCCAGCCCGAGGGGCTGGCTGGTGCCACCGGGAAGCTCCAGCTGATTTGAGCTTTTTGGGGTGAGAGAGCAAGGAGTGAGGGGGCTTCATTGATTCACTGGGATGAGATACACAGTTAATGACACTTTTCAAAGCTGAAAATTAATCACTGAGGGTGCTTGGAGATGGATACTAACACAAGTGGGGATGATCACTGCAAAGATGATATTAAGTCTTTTTGTGCAGCACAGGCACCAGTTCTACAACTGGCTGTAATGAACAGAAGGAGTCTCTCTGACTCCATTTAGCTGTCGATCAGGCCATACCCATGTCCAAATGCCAGAGCTGTCTGGCCAGCTTGCCTGCTCACATTCTTGAGGGAAGTGTGATACATGAGACTCGTCGTGGAATTTGGAGCCCGAATGCTTGTGAAGTACCAGAGCACTGGTCCCGCTGCACGCCTTCCTGGTGTTCAGGGTGTTAAGGACTCCAACGTTAGGTTTTGAAGCTGTTCAGGGAGAAAGTGCAGATCCTGGGAAGCAGTAGAAAGGGAAAAGCTTAGGGATTTTGTGGTCATCGCTGTCATAAGATGCATCGAAGGATGACTCCCAGAGATAATAAAACTGCTCTAACTAGGGCCACAGTATAGATGGGCAAGGAGGAAGGAGTGCTCAAAGGCTGAGCTTCCTTTTGGGGCCTCTAACACACAAGGCCTGGCATTCCTGGCATTTAGGAATTTCCTTTCCTCTGGAGGCTTGGTGGACCTGGGAACAGGCTGTGCGATGCAAAGGCGTTGTGTAACATGTACTCCTCTTGCAGCTAGCAACCTGGCTAGGAGGTGCACGCTGAGCAGGATGGGGCTCAGAGCCCTGGCACACATCGTGAGATTAACTGGTGCCAGCACAGCCCTTTGGCAAAAAAAAAAATGTAAGCATCAGATCACATTTATGCATCCAGCTCGTACCTGTCCTGCCAAGCTTGCGCGATCGGCACTTGCTGCTAATAGGTTTGGGGACACCAAGTGGCAATAGAAATGTATCGACTTGCTACTCATTGATGAGCTTCGCAGAGACACGTCTTTATTTTAAACTAGCTCTGTACTTCAGTAAGATCATTTTGGAAGTATATACAGATTTCTGGGGAGGTTTCTACTATGTTACTTTAGGTGGATTTTCTTGGGCTACATCTTGCCTAAAGCGATGGGAGACAGCACGTGGTCTGAGGCAGCTCCTGAGTTGAAGAGCATCAAGCACGAGGGACAGCATACAAGCCCTTGAGTAATGAGCTAAGGAGACAATTATCCAGCGTGAATGGTGCATCTGATGGCAGGTAGAAGGTTCCTCTGCTTTGCGGTGAGACCTGAATCCCCAATACAGGAGTAGCAAAAGCAATTGAACGTGTGGCTTCCGTGCAATTTGCCTAGCATTTGTGTAGGACGGTAGTGACAAGATATTGCATGGTGGAACTGTTGCTGGTAGTAGGAAAGTTCAGCAGTCCAAGGAGCTGGAACAGCACTTGTGTACCTTAGTAGCCTAGGAGGATGGAAAGCCAGCCTGAACTCTGGAAGGAGCTTGTCCATCTAAGATTTATTTATTATTGCACATTTCTTGTATGTACGTGAGCTTTGGATGGCAAGGAGGGATAAAGGCTGGTGTTCATCTTTTTTGTCGCCGAATACTGGTCTAGCTCCAGTAACGCTGGGGGCAGGCACAGGGTGCTCTCCCAAACTTTAATTTCTCCCGGAGGCTCTCAAGCCTTTCCTACACATCTGAAGTTCTCGTTTTCATGCCTAAAGCCTTGCGAGTCATGTGAAATGGGGTCTTTAAGGTAGAGTCCCGTGAAATCTGACAGCTTCAGGCAAGAATGAAACACTGTCTTTTCTTTCCTGGGGTTTAGACTGCACCAGGTCAGACATGGCAGAGCTTGCAGCCAAGCCGCAGAAGAGTCAGCTCAGGCACAGCAGCCGTAACAGTAAGATCCCACCATCCTGGCACCAGGCTGCTTGGCTGCTGCAGGCTCAGCACTGGGAGCGTGGTGGGTGCAAGTCAGCCCTTCTCCTCCCTGAGTGCGCCCGGATAACTGGCAGCCCAGGCTGAGAAAACCCTCCCATCTCTGCCTGTCTTCTGCTGGCAGCACTTGGAGACTTGAGGGGCGGATGCTGCCGAAAGTTTGTCTTGGGATCAAACACCAGGTGTTATAAAGGTCAGTACTGTTTTCCAAGTAACGTTCTGTTTGCTTTTCAAAGCCTCTGCCAAGTTTCTCTGAGGTGTGTTCATAAAACACTCTGGATGTCTCATAGAATAAAAAAGGTAGCAGGTTTCTAAACCAATTTGTGATACATCGGTAGCATGTCGGAAGTGTATGTTCTTATTACTTGGACTTGTTCAGGTTGGCTTCCTCACCAACTGAACGCTTACACTTAAATAAAAAATGAATTCATATTGTTTATATTTTAGCAGTTTTGCAGATTTAGGAGTGTTATATTAACTGAAGCACACCCTCGCTATTAATTTAGGCTTCATAATCTGTCCCCACCAAATGTTGTTTTTATGATATAATGATCTTGTGACGTGTATCGCTCTTGGCTGGTATTCTTCTGGCAATCAATTCAACCAGTTTAGAAATTCAGAGGAGGGTGCAGGATTACTTGCAGAATGAATGCATCAAAAGACATTGTTCTGGTAACAATCGATCATATAACTAAAATAGGTCAGTTAGGGATGCCAAAGGTACTGCTTTGTTTCGTTTTAAGATATGTACCCATGCTTGATACGTTTTCCAAATTATTCTATGTAGGCAGTCTTACAGAGAGTTTGATGACCCATATATACACTCTTTTTCATTTCTGGTAGGCTAAGGCCAATGGGAGAAAATTGTTTACATACCCCAAGTCATACATCTCTGCTTCTGACGAGAGTGCGTGCATACATCGTCTTCAGCCACTGCCCTGGCACTTGCTCCCTCGCCCCCTTCCCCAAGTTCTTTTTGCCTCTAACTTTTTAACTTCTGCCTTGACCTCCTGCAGTTGGAACAAGGCAGGTTACTTCACCAGTGCCGGTACTGGGGCCTTATTAATGTGGTTCTTTGTGACTGAAATGAGTTAAGGAGCAATTATGTGAGCAGCCCAGCAAGCAGATGAGAGGGGATAACAACTCAGAGCAGAGGGAAGTGGTGAGCAGGTGGAGGATGGGGCAAGCACCTCTTCAGGTAGGATAGCTGTAACCTGACAGGCCTTATAAACACAGATTTGCTACCTACTTCATAGCAACCCAAAAAAGAGGGAGGTTAATTAGGTGTTCACAGCATGGCAATTTTTCATCCACATGCAGGATCTTGGGAGTTCACTCTTCAGTTTAGTTAATTTTGTTATTACCGCAGATGAATCTGCTTATATTAAATGTTTATTTATGTACATTCAGCCTAGTTGCCTGCAGTACTATTTTCTGAGCTGCTTCAAAATTATTCCTGCCTTTGTTCTGTTGAGATTTTAGAAGTAAATACCATGTCCTTTGGGAACACTTGTGCCCATGGAGCGTACAAGAAGGGCTTCATGTGCTTGGCCACTAACAGTGTTCTTCAAATAAGGCTCCGGGTTGCATTAGGCTTCCATTATCCTAGATTTTATTGCAAACTGTTCTAATTAATGAACCACTATCATATTATTGGACATATATTCTACCTACTGATTTTCAACTGCAAATTATCTCTTTCTGTGTATTTTGTAAAATAGGAGACAAGGACCATGTTCTGTAGTAGCAGTCTTAGGGACCTTATTTGTCCATGTCGATCAACTTTGCAAAATGTGTTTTTTCAATCAGAGGATCTGTCTTCAGAGTAAAAAAAAAAAAAAGCAAACCCAGTAGAATCCAAGCCTAAATAATTAAGGCCAGAGCCTTAGCTAGTGTGAACAGGAATATTGAAATCATGGGATATTCAGCAGATGTTACCAGCTCAACATCAGCTTTTATTATGTTACAGCTGTGATAGAAACACTGACCTTATGTTACAACTAACAATTAGACTTTTCACATTGTAGTTGGCTTACTTTTCTTTGTCTTTCCCTCTTCTTTTTCCCTCCTTCTTTTTGCCCTTTTTCTTTTCTTACTCTGTTGAATTATTTTATTAGAGTTCAAGATCTGGACAAGTTTATCAGACATTCCTGATAAACCTGTGTTACCAGCACAGCATTTAGTCATAAAACTTCAGAACAAATGGAATGGAAAACATATTTCACAATATTTATTTCCTGCAGGTCTTAGAATAGTGTCTTGACCCGCTTATACCTAATAGAGTTTAGAGTCAAGGTGATTCATTTTGATCCCAAAGGTGAAATTAAGACACAAACGGTGTCAGATGTCACAAAAGCAAAACCCTTTATTGACTAACAACCACTGGAGAGCAATAGGAAAGAAGGATAAGGAAATGGAAAAGCGAAGCAGTAAAAGTTCAAGATAGCAAGAAGTACAGCTACCACCACAGATCCAGCGACGTCTCACAGGTCTGCCTGTTTTGATTCGGTGGGGAAGATCTCCAAAGAATGGCTGTTCACAGTGGCATTTTATAGTGTTCCAAGAGCCACTTTGCCTGCCCTCCTCCTGTTTGGCGCATGCGTATGAGGGTCATCAAGAGCGATCTTCACCCCCCCCAGCATCGCCTCTGTTGGTGGAACATGCCCATATTGGGGGCCTCTGTCGGTGGAGCGTGTCGGCGCTGCCTCTGTCGGTGGAGTGTGTCCGGAGGGCCCACTTTTGCAGACGCAGTATGACTTGACAACTTGCACACCTTTGGGCTTGCACGCTGTTGGGCTTTTGTGCTTGCAGGACAGCTGCCTTATCAGCAGTTACACCGGTCGGCTTGCACACCATCGGGCTTGCAAGACAGCTGCCGTATCAGCGGTCAAGCCAGACCCAGAAGTTGTTGTTTAGGACTTCAAGCCCCGTGGCTTATCTGGGCTGGGCCCTTAAATTGTTGTTTAGGACTTATCAGTGGTCCAAGCTGGCAAACAGCAGCCTTGAAGTTTCTTCGCGGGGAATTTCAGCAAGGTTGAGACGAACGTTTTAACAGTCTCTTCTTTGCGGGGAATTTCAGCAAGATTGAGACAAACAGTTAACACAGTCTCTTACAAATAGACCGATATCCTTCCTAAACTTCTTTGCAAACATTTAGGTATAATTTGGATGAGTTAAGTATAGAGACAAGAGGGCATGTTTCAGGTGCATGAAAGAGATTTATATTGTCATTTCGGAATGAAAAATACAGTGTGCAGAAAAATATGTCTTGCAATTTAAAGACTGTGTATTGGCTAGACTATTGCTGGACTATTAAAAATATTGGCTGACAGAGAGAATGAAGAAGGTGGCTTCAGCAAACATGAAGTCTGTCTTACATGATATTTAAAAAGAAATAAAATAGATACATTTCAGTACATAATAAGTCTCTCAGGTTAAATTCCTACTCAGTTTCCGCTTAACCTCTCAACCCAGTCAAGAAAAAGTTAGGCTGAAAGAGTAAAGATCTCTTGCTTTCAGTGAGAAGTTTTATGCCAAGACTGGGAGACTGAGTTTAGAGCAATGATGGAGAGATAGGTTGAAAGCCAGTAGCACATTTATGGGGATGTAGCTCCCAGGATGCTGGCAGAGGCTGTGCTTACCATGTCCACTTGCCCATAGCTGCAGAGGGATGCTCACAGGAGTCTAGAGGGTAATGTACCCTGCCCGAGACAGCCCTGAAGAGCAAAGCCTCTGTGTGCAGAGAGAAACTGGAATGACAGACAAAACTCGTGTCAAACGGGGAACTAGACAGAGTAAATGAGACCTGAGATTGAACTGGAGCAGTCAAAGAAAAGAGCGTTTTCTTCAGACACAGGAATGAACGCTTAAACTTCAAGATTGGACTCCCTGCAATTGGCTTGCACTTAGTGAGGAAAATAGATTTAGTAAGTTAAAGAGGAATAGAGCCACTGTGCCCTCAGAAGAAATATATCAAGTTCTTGACACGAGGCCTATTTACCATTTAATTCCCACTGCACAGAGGTGAGCCCCGCCGGGTACATGATGGAGCTGCTTGATCAGTTGAGCTGCTGAGAATGGCCACTGCTTTCAACTTTCTCTGGCTCTGAAAGTTACTCTGCAAGTAAAGGTGGTGAGGTAAAGGTGAGGTAAAGAGACTTGCTCAGGATGGCAGGATGCTGTGTGTGCATTTTGAGCATAAAATCAGAGCTCTTTGCTCTTTGCATGACATGACTTGTGAGAATGCCACACCAGGTACACATTGAGTGGACTCGGGAGCTGGTCCGATGGTGTTGCGTGATCGTATTTGCCGTGACTGTGGCCTGAACCACAAGAACTGCCGTGCTCTGACCTGCGTTATTCAGCTGAAAGCAGTGCAGCTGCAAGAGAGGGTGCTGACTGAGAGCTGCTGATGGCTCTTACAAACTTAACAAGATGCAGCTACAGCTGATGGAGAAACCTTTGCCGCATAATCCCTGGCAGCCTTTGTTTGCTCCTATGCAGACCTACCGTTGTAGCATGTGTGCACGTACATGTGTGTGTTTGAGAGATCAAATTTTACCGTTAATTGTATCCCACAAATTAAGTCTGTTTCCTATCTGATGCAGTTTGAGACTAGGATAAACCAGCTAATATAATTAGTTATGTAGATTCTCTGAAATCCTGCACTTGGTTTGCTACATGCGGGCTTTGGAAGTTAGAATATTACATTAAGGGTAATTTAATTGATGCATAGTTAAAATCAGCCACTTTTATAGTCTGTCTTGTGTGAGTCTAACCTGACACGATGTAAGAGCCACAGAATAATTGCCTATGAGTGACAGATTATTTTTTTTTCTCTAACTCATCAGTTAAGAGATCCTTAATTGTGGAGACTGCAGGAGGCCTCATGTCCCTCCTGCTTCTCAGGAATTGGGCTGCAGTTGCCATAAGCAGGAACCTCTTGCAAGTAGACTGTAACCTGTTCATCAGCTTCGTGAATGCGAGCAAATAAGTAAAACTGATAAAATAATAAATCTTCACTCGGCAAACAGCAAAGTCAAATACTAATGAAATTTGCTCCACCTACCCTTACTGGCCTAATGATGGCAGAACCGCTGTCTTCCAGGAGGACAGTGAACTATTTGTATTTCAGAAAGTGCTCAACTTGGTTCAGAAACATTCCCAACCCAGGCCATACGGTCTGCTCTTGGCTGTGCTCCAGCAGAAGGGCACAATTTTATGGAAGCTTGAAGGTGTTGGGGAAATGCCTCTGGTCCTTCAGGTGCAGAACTGTATGCACTGAGGGGTGTAGACATCGTTTGCTTCCTGCTGCTGTCTCCCCAAGAGATATCTCTGAGCTAGGGGTGGCTGGGCTGTGCTGTGCTGCCCGCCGTGCTGGGGATGATGGGGCTTCTGGAGCCTCTGCTCTCCTTCTCGGCACGCAGGAGTCTCCCATTCGTTCATTCATTTCCCCTGATAAAAATGTATTGATGTAGGAGGCTGGGATCATGCTCAGCTTGGCAGAAGTCTCATGTTCTGAAGGGGAAAAGAAGTTCACAAAGCAATACTGTGTCATACCCGTGTAACCCAGTAGTAATGATCCTGATATGTGTTATTTGCAGTAGCATCCTGGAAACCATGTCAAATAGAAGAAAAAACCACGAGAACAAAGAGTGCATGTTAGAACTACCCTGAAGCATGTCTGAATTAATTATGCCTCTTAATTTTTTGGATAAAAATCAGGTGCTTATTTCATTATTTATAGCACAAAATCAAAACATTGCTCTTTTATTTATGATGATGCTGATTCTGCCCGGATTGTGTTGGTTTTCCTGCTATCAACAGCAGCTCTGAGAAACTTGGTATCTTTCCATGCTTTTAGAGAACCAGGAATTAAGTGGCTTTTCCCTAAACTGAAAGTGTAGTTTAGAAATAAAAGAAAAAATAAGGGAAGGACATCAAAGTTTGCATTTTTGGGATAAAGAGGATTTTGAACTTTTACCAAATGTGTTAATTAAATCGTAAGAACTAGTGGGCTGTGCAAGTAGCGGAAACTATTAACTAGTTAATCTTCAAAACACTTTTGTAAGGCAAATAGGTTGGCTACTACACTACCCAAGTTACAGGAAACTTAGATTTATCAAAATGAGTAGATAACTCTTTTTTTTGTTTGTTTCAGGGTATCTGCTATTATTTAAACTTCCTGGCATGATAAATACACATTTAAAAGACATGATTTGCCAAGCGTGTATTATATGCAGAATTAAATTTACTATGGAAAGGTAGTGTATTCTCCAAGCATTTCAACAGAAGCCTGTGCACGTCATTAACTTCCAAATAGCTCATTTATTTTCATAGTTCAGTTCCCTTTAGCAAATAAAATGCAGTTTGGCAAACACTGTAACATAAAACATGTCTGTAATCTGCATGTAACATACAACCAGCAAATTTTTTAAAATGAGAAGTCTGACCCACAGTTATGTCCCTTGGGCTTTTCTATCAGCAGAACTGTCCCGCAATCAAAGCTGTGCTGCTTTAAAACTGAAATATTGTAGTGATGGATGACTCAAGTCCCTAATTTAGTGATATGAGCCAACAAAAATTGCAAGGAGTTGCTCCTTTCCAAAGCGGGCTCAGTGTTTCACAGCCACCTCCTGTTTAATCTGTTTAAATGTTTCCATTTATTATTATTTTCACCCATCTCTCAGTCCTCATTAATATTAATTCTTTCCTCCACACTAACATGAGCTGCAGGAACTGTAGCAGCGATGCTGCAGAATAATTGTGTTTATAACTGTAAATACAATTGATTGCTGTTTCACCATACGAGCATGAACTTACACATATAGGATCTATTACATTGTGAAGAAATGTTTTAAGTGAATTCCAGTGTCAGCTGAATTGATAGTTAAAGGTATGAAATGCAGCGTTGATAAATGGAAATGCTTTTTTACACAACACGTGATTTCACTGTGGGTCTGCCTGCCACAGCAAATTGTTCAGACTGAGATTGAGAAGGATTCGGATTGAGATGCTTATATGGAAATCAGAAACACCTAATGTTGTAATTAATACAGCAGATAGTGAAAAGGATATTGAACCTTGTTGTCTAGGATGTAAATCAGTCTCTAACTGCTAGAGAGTGGGATATAAAAGCCGACTCTTTACATCTCCCCAGTAATGTGCTTTTCTGCATTTCTCCTGATGTATTGGGTACTGATCAGCATCAGACAACAGCTACTTTGGTTCTGACACGGAACCAATCATTTCCAAAGCTGCTTTCTTACGCTCTTCCTAGCAAGAAGATGTTGCTCAGGCTGCCATAGCACACAAATCCTTCAGTCCAGGTTCCGAACAGCCAGGCGGAAAAGTCTGCAAACATACAGCATCACACTGTTCTTCCCCCAAAGACCCTACTTAACTCTCCCCACTGACAGGCTGTATTCAAGTTCAGTTGGATAATTTCTGTCAGAAATCTAAAGTTTGAAACTGTTTTGCAAAGCATGTTTACATCCCCCTGCTTTATGTAGGCATGGAGTTGCAGGCCAACGTTTTTGAGGGAGATGGTAGGCTTCATGAAAAAGGTTTTGTCCCACTACAGTGCCATGTCTGCTGAGCACAGACGCTTAATAAATATATGCTATGATGGGTGTTACAGAAAGAGTAAGTAACGAGCGCATAACTTTGAGTCAGGCAGCACCACTGAAGAAAAATCAACTATTATTGTCAGTTGCTACTCTGTGGTTCATGTCATGGAGGGGTTTGAGGACACACGAACTGTACTTATTCCATTTGTTTAAACTACATGAGAAAATACTCTCCAGGACTGCACCTCATATACTCATTCAGTTCACACGATCAGGCCAGAGCTAATCTGAAGTAAATCCCCCGAGATAAACGTAGTGTGGACATCAAGTGTCTGCGGATCTGCTCCTGCGGGACTGCACTGCTCACTACTGCAGACGTGCCGTGCCGCTGTAAGTTGCCTGAGGCAGCTTTCCTCTCGCATCTTTTAGCATCTTTCTTTTTCAAATGTTTTGCCTCCACCTGCAAAGCCATGAAGGCATTTTATGAATCTCTGGTACAATAACTATCCTGATAAATATGCTTGAAATGGATTTGGTAACTCACATGGACTATGAAGTCATAGTTTACAAGTGATGTAGAGCCAGGAAGAAACTGAAATTTCTCTTCCTGAAAAGATGCCAGTTTTGAAAGAATGAGAAATGTCATCATCTTGATGGTCTTCTATTTGCCATTGTCCAAATACTCTGTCATTAACTGGTGGCCCTTAATGGCCCTCAGTGTGCTGTGGAGGTGTTATCTCTTTTTCTGTTTTGTGTAAGCCACGTAACAAATAATCCTCTTCTGCTGCTGAGGAGTAGCTGTGAAAGTGCTGTGGGAAGAGGATCAGAGTCAGGCCTAAGTCAGTCCTAATGGTTCCAGCAGTCTTTACCCATATCCCTCCAAGAAGACAAGGATTTCTAAAGGGTGGCTGAGCATCCTTGTCCTACTGCAGCCTCTGTCAAAGAGGAGGGTGTTGTTTTTACCCAGCAGGCAATGGGTAGCAGTGCAGTCTAAAGCTTTACGGCCCCCAGCACGGTCAAAACCAGCATCGTTCCCACAGTGCCTTTAAGAGCACAGGTGCTGAAAGTCCCAGGAGACAACAGGTATCCTGGGGCTGCTGGTAAAGGTGGAAGAAGCTATGCAAAGCACAGATGGGACACTCCAAAACTGGAAAGGGATGATGCAGTGACTTGCAAAGCGTTAGCAGCACAGCACTATCCTGCAGCAGAGGGATAGAAGCTGGACACTCAGAAAACCCCGATATATCCTACAATAACAAATACAGAGCTAAAGTAAAAAGAGAAGGAGCAATATGGAGCAAAAAAAAAGGAGGAAATGTCCAGTATGGTTAGTATCTGATAATATAGCTACCTTCTAGCCACTGCTGAAAGACATTCTAGCCCACACTAGATTTAAGATGGATGAGAAGTTTGCTGTCAAACAGGCAAGGCTTAAAAGAGTAGAGGAACTGAAGGTTTGATCTTTAACACCAGATGGAAAAGAGAAAGATGAAAGAAAAGTTAATCAGAGACTTTTCTTAAGCTCTACTGATTACTGGAAAGCTTTTGACATAGTCTGTAGTGTACAGAAGTGAGTGGTGAGCGTGATATTAACCAGCTCACCTAACAGGTTTTTTTTTTTCCCCCCCAGAGTTTAACAACTCAGTCAATAGCCTGCTGGTGAGTTATTGCATTTTCCATTGCAAAACTGACAAGGTATTTTTTTCTTCATGACCCTCCCAAATGACACTAGTGAACATTTCCACATCCCCAGTGACACCACCAATGAAAGAAAGTCAAGAAAGGATGTGATGGTCTTCTCCTGAGACGCAGAAACTGCCCTGTGAGCAGGTGCTCTAGGTCAGTTATTTAAAGAATGAGGACTCAAGTGGCTTTTGAGAAGATGATCTCTGTGAAGATTTAGTGGTATTGGTTCATTCTGAAGAACTGCTTTCACTCTGGTTTCTTTGGGCCACATAGGAGACCATCCTGGTTTACTGGACTGGAAAGGAGGAGGCAGCCGTAGGGTTTTGCTGGATCCTGAAGTGCTGAGCAGCCCTCAGGTACAGGTCAGCCCTTTTCTAGACGTTTCCCCCTCTCCTTGAGAAGCCATGAGTACATCCAGCATTTGAGTAGAAGCGACCAGCACAGAGTCTCAGTTCCCTGTGTGCTGGGATCTCTGAAGTACCTTTTGAACTAGAATGAGCGAGAGAACTGTTGGCAATGAGAGATTGCACCCACCAGATCAGTAGCATTCATCGCAGTCTCTGAGATTTCAGCTGATAACCCAACAGATCGTCTCTGTAGCCAGCCATATGACTTACAGCATGATAGAGCTGCTATTCATCTTCACAGCTTCCTGCAAAGTAGAAGATGAGAATGATATTATCAGTAGTTTGCATATGGACAACGGATGCGCAGAAGACTATGGGATTTGTTTCAAGGTCACACTGTCTGTGGCTCAGAGTTTAACCCCTTAAACACAAGACCCTTCTACCTCATTCTTGTATCTAATGTCTGCGAATATATTTTTCCCTTATGGTTTAAGCTGTTCTGTTTGTTCCCAACTTTGAAGCAGTTTCCTGCTCTTCCATGGCATGAATTTTTAACTCCTCCATTGAAAGCATATGGGCTTCTCCTAGCAAGTAAGTGAATCTGCAAGCTTGGAAAGGCATGTGAACCAGAGTTTGAATCTCAGCCAAACAATTTGTTCTGGCTTTAATCAAGATGTCTTCTTTTAACTTCAAATATCATTTTTTAAAATCCCATATCAAAACTTCTAGTGTCACACTATGAAATCAATAAATGCTACCAGTCATTCAACTCAGAAATACTTCAAAGCAGCCTGAGTGATAGCCATTATTTTATTTTTAAAAATATTCATCAAAGCAATGCAGTTAATACGAAGGCAAAACAAAATTAACAGCAACAAATAAATATGTCAGTTACATTTTGAACTTGCAAAATCCCACGAATCCTGCTACCGGTTTTGCATTCTAATTTTCTCCCTTCCCATTTCTATATTGACACATTTTAATATTTCCCTTTTTTTTTTGTTCTCATCGTAACTAGTAACTTAGTTATGCAAATGCTAGTTTTAGTGTAGTCATTTGATTCATCACATATTTGATGTTATTTCACACCGTAAGGAAACAGTTAAATTTTTGGCCCAGATTCTCCTGTGTACAGTCCTGTGTGAGGAACCTGTCCTGACTCAACCATGTGCTTTAATTGTGTGTTGAAGCCTCATCAACTTCAGTGGCTCTGCATTTAAAGCTAAGTATGTGATTATGGGCATTCCCAAGTAAGAGTCCTGGAGTTTTATCTTATTCCATAAATACTTCAGTGGAAAACCAATGGAAGCATTCCCCTCTCTGGAAAGGAACAGGAGAGCAGGTCATGAAGGGTATGGAGAAGGTGGAGGTTCTCACTGACTTCTTTGCTTCAGTCTTCACCGGCAAGGGCTCTAGCCGCACGTCCACGTTGTAGAAGGTCGGGGCTGGGAGAAGGAAAATCTGCCCACTGTAAGTGAAGATCAGTTCAAGACTATTTAAAGAAGCTGAAGGTGTACAAGTCCATGGGACCAGATGAGATCCATCCACGGATCCAGAGGGAACTGGCAGATGAAGCTGCTAGGCCACTTTCCATCATATTTGAGAGGCTGTGGCAGTCTGGTTATGTACCCACTGGCGGGAAAAGAGGAAACATCACCCCCATTTTCAAAAAGGGGAAAACGGAAGACCCAAGCAACTACACGCCCATCAGTCTCACCTCTGTGCCTGGCAAGATCATGGAGCAGATCCTTATGAAGGCTCTGCTATGGCACATGGAAAATGTGGAGGTGATTGGTGGCAACCAACATGGCTTCACCAAAGGAAATCCTGCCTGACAAATCTGGTGGCTTTTTATGATGGAGTAACAGAATCAATTGACAAGGGAAGAGCAACTGATGTCGTCTACCTGGACTTGTGCAAGGCCTTTGACACTGTCCCACACGACATCCTGGTCTCCAAGTTGGAAAGACATGGATTTGATGGATGGACCACTCGGTGGTGAGGGAACTGGATGGAAAATCAGACTCAAAGAGTTGCGGTCAACGGCTCAATGTCCAAATAGAGACCAGTGACAAGTGATGTCCCTCAGGGATCAGTGCTGGGACAGGTACTATTTAATGTCTTTGTTGGCGATAGGGACAGTGGCATCAAGCGCACCCTCACCAAGTTTGCGGACAACACCAAGCTGTGTGGTGCGGTCGACACGCTGGAGGGAAGGGATGCCACCCAGAGGGACCTTGACAGGCTTGAGAGGTGGGCCCAGGCCAGCCTCATGAAGTTTAACAAGGCCAAGTGTAAGGTCCTGCACCTGGGCTGAGGTGGAAAGGAGGCAATTCCAAGCACAGATACAGGCTGGGCAATGAGTGGATTGAGAACAGTCCTGGGGAGAAGGATTTGGGTGTGTTGGTGGATGAGGAGACCAACATGAGCCAACGGTGTGCACTTTGCAGCCCAGAAAGCCAAACGTGTCCTGGGCTGCATCGAGAGATGTTTGACCAGCAGGTCAAGGGAGGGGATTCTGCCCCTCTGCTCTGCCCTTGTGAGATCCCACCTGGAATATTGCGTCCAGCTCTGGAACCCCCAAAACAAGACACGGGGCTGTTGGAGCGAGTCCAGAGGAGGGCTACCAAGATGGTCAGAGGGCTGAAACACCTCTCCTGTGAGGACAGGCTGAGAGAGTTAGGCTTGTTCAGCCTGGGAAAGAGAAGGCTCTGGGGAGAGCTGAAGTCTGAAGGAGGCCTGCAAGAAGGCTGGCGAGGGACTTTTTACAAGGGCCTGTAGTGATAGGACGAGGAGTAACGGGTGGAAGCTGGAACAGCACAGGTTTAGACTAGATCTAAGGGAGAAACTCTTTACTCCGAGGGTGGTGAGGCACTGGCACAGGTTGCCTGGGGAGGCGGTGGATGCTCCATCTCTGGGAGTGTTCAAGGCCAGGCTGGGTGGAGCCTTGAGCAACCTGATCTAGTGGGAGATGTCCCTGCCATGGCAGGGGGTTGGAACTAGATGATCTTTGAGGTCCCTTTCAACCTAAATCATTCTATGATTCTATGAGTAAAGTTCCAAAGTAAATAAGTTTTGAGCTTTTGTCCACTTATAGCAACAACTATCCAATTTTATTGTGTACTAGAATGGTACTTAAATTTACATAGTAGCAATACTAGGACTGTAAATATTTTCACCAGTGATTATTTTTAAATACTCATCAACACAATTTCTAGAATCAGTAAGAAGTATTCATGCTATATCTATTTTACATTAGCTAGATCTGTGTTCTGTTAGATTCAGATCACTGAAGTTTATTTTGTAATTCTAAAGACAGGTAACTAGCAGGAAGGGGCCCATCTATATGTAGCTTTGGGTGAAGTCATCTCACCTAGCTTTAGATGTCTGCAACACCAAGACCTGATTTAGTCCCCCTGGACTTTCCTCACAGTCGGTAGAGCAAGATCAGCACTTTCAGTGTGCTAATCCTCTGATTAGTTTTAGACATTGATTTTTGGAGGAAATGAATCATGTTGTAAAGTGCCTTTTCTCGCTATTGACTGTAAAAGTGTTTAGGGCTGAGATTCACTCACTCACACCTTTTTCTTTTATCTGAGGTGCTCTGTAATACCCTCCTGGCCACCAGCTGCTGACCCGGTGCAGGTCTCAAAGACTCTGTGTTCCGTAGGCATAGCTTGGATGCCCCAGAGGGGTCTAAGAGGTCTCTTTTTAGGTCTGCTAGATGCCAGGTCAGATACAGGTGCTGCCTCCAGGTCAGGTGAAGCATATGTAGGGGGCTTGTGAGAAAATGGAGCATACTCAGCCTAAACCTTCCAGGCTCTGAGCAAACCATGGGAGTATGTTCTTCAGGGAAAAAAAAGATTCAGAGAAAACTGTGACAGCAACTCTTATCTTTTAAATTGAAAAACTTGACATCAGACCTCAGCAACTGGAGAGTTTAAGCAAATAATATCCAATGGCTTGATTCCCAGTTCAAGGTCAGGACTTCCACTGCGCAGTATGTTTAAAAGAACAAATTAATTAAAACAATGGAGAAAGCTATGTTACTAAGGCAGGTGAGGCCCTGATGTTCAGAGAAACAACAAGAAAAGGCAGAGTGAGACTAATTAATCTGTTTTCTCCTCCTGTCTCTCCATGCAGGGTGATACTGCAACAAGAACATATCTCGCTGCTCCAGTACTACCTCTGCCGAGTTTTCCCAGCTTCTCCACTGGCAGAGACTCAGTGGCAGAGAGTGAGATCTCCCTCCGTGAACCATCAGAGCCCGGGCTCTTTCTGTTTCTTCTGTGCGCTGATGTGCCAGCAGCCAGACGGCAGGTTTGTACAATTGGTGCAATTACCCAGATTTATCAGTAACACAATGCTAGTGTAAGCTGCTTTGTGGCTTGTGGTTCCCCCTGCAACCCAGGGCCTGGCCAGTGCCAGGGGCCACTAGCCTTGTGCTGGTGGCAGGAGTTCCCCCATAAGCCTCCTTGGCCGCTGCTTTTCATGCCCAGTTACTGGTGCAGAGCCCCAGCTTTAGCACCACCCTTGGGCCTTCTGCAGCCCCAGTGCCAATCTGTAGCTCATTTTCAATTTGTGCTTGTCTGTGATGCACTTCTGGCCCTCTCTGCCTTCTCCTTCTCTGGTAGATTTATCTTGGTGAGTTGGAGACACATAAAGGTGCTTATTGACATAGTTCATACATCTTGGTCTGCAGATAGCAGCTTTCATCTTCTGTTGGTTCCTCAATGAGTCTCTCATGCAATGATGGATATCAGAGTCTCTGCACACTCTTAGAATAACAATGGTAACATGTAATTCGAATGCAGAGTAAATCCACTTGTCTGATGCAGAAAAAAAAGGATATAGCCAAAGAAAAATTAGTTTAAATGAGAAGTAATGAAAACACGTCTATCTGAATACATTGTACTGGGAAAATTTTCAAAATTGAGTATAAACAGCTTTTTCATCTTTTTCACCCTGCCTGGGACTTTAGCTTTTTCTTCTCATGGTTAGCAGTTGATGAGTACTGCCACCACCAGATCTCCATCCTCTTGTCCTGATGCAATCCCTAGAGATAACCCCCAGCTCTAGATCAACTCCGATCATCCGGAAATGGGACCCAAATGCTTGCATACCAGTTGCATAGGGACCTGCTGAGAATGGATTACTGCCAAGGGAATGAGACCATCAATAAGAAAATGGGAACTTGAATGCAGAATTATTTATTTACTGTTTATCCATGGCTCTGAGTTTGTTTGGGTTTTGTTTTCAGTTGAAACAGAGAGCAACTGTAGTGTATTGTGTCGTGTTATAACTTTGTTCTGTAAGGTTTCTCAAGAATGAGACATCTGGGGAACCTTAAGCCTCTGTGATGATCATTGAGCTCTTGAAAGAAAACTAAAAGGGGAGTGTTCAAAATCCAGAAAGGAGCTGATTACGATTTAGACTCAGAGGCTTCACTCCTGATGCTCAAGCACGGGATTAGGAATGTGGAAGTGAGGACTTCCAGAGCTGAGCTGCCACAGTACAGGAACAGGACTTGTTCACCCTAGAAAGTCTGTCTGTAGCTGGTGTCCCAGCAACATCTCTGTCTAGAAAAAATATGTTCCCCCAAGGAGTGCTTCAGCAGTGGCTGGTGAGCTCCAGGAGAGGCTGTCCTCTCAGGTCTGGCAAGCAGATTTACCTTCAGCTTCTCAACAAGCATCTGCCCTTTGTTTGACTGAACTTTTTTCTAACCATGAATTCTAACTGCTTTGTAGTTTTAATTCTTTGTTCAATACTGCTGTTTTGGGGAATTTATGAACTCTTTGATGCTCTCTTCTCCTTACAAAAAGGATTTAAGAGTGGGACGTTGTGAAGTGGTATGTGCGCTTGGCACAGTAACCAGTAAATAGGATGTTTTTCACTGGCTACATGATTTGTGGCATGTTTCATCTTCTGTCTTCCATATTGCGATTATTTTGGCATCTCTGTCCTTCTTGTCCATTTTACTGCCTTCGCCAGCAGCATGGCAGTGAGCACACAAGTATCACACGTGTTCCAGCTGCTTCTCGAGGCCAGGGTGTGGGGCACTGGGAGTACAGAAGCTGAGGAGAAGCGGAGGAAGGCTGAGCACAACGTGGGAGGTTGGAGATGCCTCAGGTTTGGGTATGGTGGAAATAAACAGGCTGATCAGCATACACAACCTTAACTTTGCACCAGCTGCTGGGGTGTTTTGGCCATGATGAAGGCTTGTGTCTCTGCTAGCAGGTAGAGTAGAGCAATGAGAGCATGAGAGTCCATGCGCAAGAGTACGTTCATACTGGAGTGTCAGTGCAGGGTTGGACTCGATGCTCTTAAAGGTCTCTTCCAACCAAAACTATTCTATGATTCTATGAAGAGTGGCTTGCTTTGTGCAGGCTCTTGTGTGGGATGTAGTACAGAGAGTTAAGACAGCAGTTTAATGTGAACGGGTGCAGTCTGGGCAGTTTTTAGGTAGGTTTTAGACAGTTTGCAGGTACCTGTTAGCTGCAGCACAGAGACAAATTTAACTTTGCCCATGTGGTGCAGCTGGATCGCTGCAGGAAGCTGATCAGAAGTGATCTTGAGGCTCTGGATGCAGCTGGACACTTTTGGCCAGAGGGGAGCCAGGGCCAAGCACCTCGGGTGGGAGAGAGGCCTCTGCAGCCGTTGGTGCAAGCCAGGAGCTGTGAGCTGGACCGGGATGAGGCAGGAACCACAAGAGTGGCTTTGGTGGATGGGAGCCCCGGGCTGGCCCCTGGACGTGGCTCAGATGGTGGCCCTGGGGCCAGGGGTGACACCAGGGCAGGGGAGAGAAGTGGGGGCTGAGAGGATGGTGCTGAGGAGCAGAGCAAGGGCAGCACTGAACCCCAGGGCGGGGGCAGTTTTGGAGGGAAGCACTGAGGTAACTCAGAGGGCCCAAGCCCCGGGGGGCTTCAAAGAGAAATTCTGAGGTACCTCAGGGGGAGAACAGTTGGGTAAGAACCTTGAAGCACGTTAGATGCACCAACAGTGTGTTCTGGGCAGAAAATGCTGAGGTAACACATCCTGGTAAAGCGGGGAGAGTGGCCTTCCAGCACGTCAGGTTAACTGTGCCTGGGGAGGGGGCACTGAGGTTGCTAATCCTGTCCTAAATATTCTTCTCTCTTTCCTGCAGCATCTGACTGGACAGGGAACAAAACGGACAGGGAAGGAAATGGACAGGAAAATCCTACACCACGATACAGGTACTTTGCACTAGTTGTTGCTGTGTTGGGCTTGGTGATGATAGTGTTTATATTTGTCGGTTGTTAATGTAGGGTGAGTTCTTATGGAGAACATGAGACTTTTGATGCAAGGCTTGGCTGATGCTGGAGTGTTATTGTGACGTCCTTCATGCGGGTGTTGGTTGATGTTGGAGTATTATTTTGTGAAGGCTTATCTTTGAGATGCAGCAGAACAAGTGAGAGAGCAGTTTAATGTGGAAGGATGAAATCTGGAATGTTTGTACGTACATCGTGGTTTAGTTTGAAAAGGTGAAATCTGAATAGTTTGAAGGTACATTTTGGACAGTTGTTACTTGGGCGGTGGAACAGTTGCCTTTGCCTGGGTAGCGCAATTGGATTGGTGTTAAAAAATAGTCAAAAAAGGGCGTTTGCAAGGGACCGTAATACTCAAGATCCAGCTGGCCACTTCAGGTCTTTTCACTTGGTCTCGCTGGGCTGAGGAGGGCTGTGCATGGCTGCGCTGCTGCCAGACCCCAATGGAGTGAAGTGATACAAGCTTAGAGCCCAGAAAATTCAAAATCAAAAGGTAAGGACTGTGGAAATTTCTAGTATTGAACTGTGATGTTTATGACACTAAATTTGGTCGCGCACATATATACTCAGTGGAGGGCATGCCAGGAAGCACTGCTGTGTGAGAGCACCCTGGTGAAGTAGTTCCTAAAGAGGGGGGGGGGGGGTGGTCTGTATGGGTCTTCCCTTTTGGGGTACCATAGTCCCTTAGGTAATTTCAGCACAGTAGCTCTGCCCTGTACGTGTGGTTTGCTGGCCTCAGGGACAGCACACAACAGACCCTGCAGCAGGGCACATCCGAGTGCATTGGTACTATTAGTTTTGATCTGCTTTGCTACTGTGTACATTTAGGATGGCAACCGGAGGTGCCTCAGCTATCGCTAAGTTAGTATTCATCAGCTAACATGTTTTCATGAA
Organism: Trogon surrucura; assembly: GCA_020746105.1. Lineage (NCBI taxonomy): Eukaryota > Metazoa > Chordata > Aves > Trogoniformes > Trogonidae > Trogon > Trogon surrucura. The sequence goes on from CM036629.1 coordinate 18,873,200, forward strand.
TACTTTGTTGTTCTTCTTTTCGTACCTGCTAATGTGATGTAGCGAAGGCTATTTGGTACTGAGCATGCAAAGCAAAATTAAGTCTGGCAGGCAGCCCAGGAAGCCCTGCCACGTGTCCCAGCTGCTCGCAGCACTCACAGAGTGCTCCGTTTCCCCAGCTTTGTTGCTACACGTTTTTCTCCAGCCGGTCACAAATAACAGAGATCTCGTGGTCAAAAGTTGCCTGATAATTTGGCATAGAGGTGTAAACAGATGAAGTTTGTGAAGAGGGTTTCTTGTAGAGATGGACTGAGTTTGCAGTTCAATTTTTTCCCTTCTGTTAATTTCAAAGACAAGTGTGCCAGACTCCTCCCTCCACAGGTGAAGTCAGCAAATTGGCAGGGACATTACAGAGACTTGCTTTCAGGAAAAGGGGGAAAACTTTTTTTTTTTTCTAACTCTGAGCACCATTACCCCTCACCTCTGAACCAAGAAAGACTTTACGTTGTGTCATAATTTAGCAAATTACTTCCTCAAAGGAAGGTCAAACATTTTACCATTCGATCAATAGGAAGCGACTTACAAATCATGTGTATTGATCATTGTAATCATTCAGAGGAATGTAGGGCAGACACTAAAATCACATGCACTTAGTCTTAATTGCCCACATTAAAGCAATTATGCCCCAAAACTGTCATTGTCTAATGCTACGCACCCTACCCAGCATGGTAACTTTTAGCCATACATATTTAATCATAAATCAGCCTCTTAGGTCTGTTGCACTAAAGACCTACGATATTGCTGTAATTATGCAAATATAACTAACTCTTTTTTCATCAACGTGTAAGATCATGTTGCTTTTGGGAGCCAAGTGGAGGAAAAGAAGCCCCTATATTAATGCAGCTGGTATTTAATACAAGTATTTTACATCTGTGCTATGTGTTCATGACACAAGTACTTAAAGTGACCTGAAATTGCTAATGAACAGAGAGCCTTTGTAAAAGCAGTCACAGGTCAAGGACTTGCAGATAAAACTTGTTGAGCAGTACACTGATGGTAGGCTTGTGTCAGGAGAGTGCTATTTGTTCGAGGATGTTTATAAACATTATATTTCAGAGGATCATTTCAGCTAAAAGTGTCTCGGACAAATACCAGTTTGGTAGCATTAAAATAAATGTTTTTCCATCTTGTAAACGTAAGGTGGGTGCCTTTTCCCTTTTGTCAAGGAAGCCAATGTGTAGTCTCAGGGAAGTTTTGTTTTCATTTGTTCCCACAGCTGTAAGAACTGAAAGATTGGTCAGAAGTTTATCCCTTCTATCATTCCAGAAGCCATTTCTAAACAGATCTGGAAAATTAACTGTTCTTGCTGTGTTATATACCTTGTATTTTGCAAATAAGAAAGTTTGAATTTACAATTATTACCTATCATGGGACAGCGAAACTTACCCTTCAAAGACAATGTGAGCTCAAGTCCCTTAAAGTTAATGAGAGCTTGTCTCTTAGATCTAGACCACAAAATAGGTAGAGTGGCCCATTGGTCTGATGGGGTCAGTGTTTGGTTCTGGCCAGCCTCAGACAGTTCCTGTGCAGCTCATGGATGCCTTCAGAAGGAGACATTTTCTAGTGCAGCCTGGAACAGAGTGGGTTGTGGAAAGGGAAAAGTACACAAGGCTGAATTGTAGCACAGAGGAACAGCAAAAGGAAGGAGTTTTGCACTGCTTCACCTAGAGCTTCCCTTTAGTTCTTTACTCCCCCCTGAGCAGGCCACGCTCTGGCTTCGCATGCAGAGGCACAAAGGGAAGGCGTGGGGAGAGGAGATAGGCTGCCAGGATTGCCAGGCACCTCCACGCTACCATTTCCTGCTCCTCTGAGCTTTATTGGAGCCTGAAATACCACATCGTTTCAGCGAGTGTTGATCGCTCCATCGGTAGTTCTGCAAAATGTACTTGTTGCACCTTCTCAGTCTTCAGCACAGCGGGCTGCTGACACGCAGGCCTGAGGGTACTTCTGCGAAGCCCCAAAAGGTAATGAGAGAAGCTGCCTTTTTGGCAGCAGGCTTCAGCTAAGGCATGAGCACCTTTGCTGGGAGATGTACGAGTTGCAGATCCTTCAACAAGGTTTAGAGCTGCAGGAGCAGGGACTGGTGCGTGGAATCTAAGAGCTAAATTGATCCAATCCTGGGAGGATCTCTGACTCCAAATCTCAGGCAAATTTATTTTAACAAGCTTTTGAGAATGTCAACAATGTTTCTGATCTTCTGGGGTTCTTAAACTGTTCAAAGCAGCCGTGTGTAGAGCGTAAGATACCTTGTCAGTCACGTATATATGCAGGTGGGCACTGAATCATGAGTAATTTAGCATGGGCTTTTAAAAGGGGGAAACTATGTCATTTCTGTCAGAGGCCTTCAGCCCCGAAATAGCGATTCAGGCATTAAACACTAATCAGAGGAGAAAGCCCCAAGCTATTTCAGTGAAGGAAAAATAACATAAAATTTATGGGCTCAAAATGGTTGCATCAAATCCAATCAGAGCACCAGTTAGGTTAGAGGGTAGCCCTGAATAGAGCCAATTTGGGGGCTCTGCCTGCATAGGTGGGTGGTGAGGGGCTGCGGCGTGGCTGATCGCTCGGGAATCCCGGCACTTCCCTCACTCATTCGTTCTTTCAAGTAGCGATGAAGTTGTTTGGCTGGATCCTTTATGAAAGTTAAAATTGGTTTGTCATTTTCTTTTCGCTTCTCACACCTTATCTAGTTTCTACATTCTTCCCACTTCACTAGTCAAAGTGATTGAAAGCCGAAAACTGAGCAGATCTGTCCCTGCAGCAACTTTCCTCGCGTTTCTCATTTACCGTTTTATCAAACAGGCTCTTTGTCTCTGCAGTCCCCTGATGTTGCCTCTGTTACACGGAGATATTCTTCAGGTCATGGGGGTTAAAAGGGGGCTAAAAAGGAGATCATATTGGACTTGCTTTACACAGACATGTAGCATTAGACCCAACGCCCAATAGAGGAAAGATATACTACTCCTATTTGATGAGCAGCAGGCCAATAAATTCATTAATCATCATTTTATGCCTCATCAAACACTTCCCAAGTTCCTCCATGGGAGTTATACAAATTAGCCACTGAAAAGGCAGTAATTTTAGTTTAGCTAGGTAAGTGCTTTTTGATTGCCTTCCTGAACAATGCTTCCCTTGACAAGCTAATAAATCAGCCCTTTCTGAATCAGAAGTGCAGCAAGTGCGAACAATAACTCCACATAGTTTCTCCGCTGATTTCAGCTGGAAGGCCTAAGAGGATGATCTGGGATCAAAGTCTCTTACTTTATTGCAGAGCAAAAGCTTTCTTTATGAAGAAGAGCTACAGAGAAATGAGGGAAGGGGAGATTTTTTTAATCAATTAATGAGAGAAAAAGTCTTGAAACAAAAAGGCCTAAGTCTCCGATGGTGGGGATGCCGGGAGGCCAGCAGGGTGGCAAGGGCAGCCGGGGCAGGAGCGGGCCCTGCCGCAGGTGAGGCTGGAGGCATAAATCGAGGAGCTGCTCCTGCGGAGAGCTGCGGATTACCAGGGCGAGTCAGAATAGAGACTGTATTTAATCTGCGACCAATTGATTCCTTGAGTGTTTCAGGTATTTGTAGTGTAGCTTTAGATTTGTTGGGTGGCTTTACAGTGGGAAGCCTTGAGGCTGTGCTGTCTTATCTTTTTTTCAAATTGCTGCCTTTGACAGTATCATTTTTTTTAACTTGGCCGTAAATCATTTCACTAATCAGCTGTCACCAGCCAACATGCATACATTGGCATTCAGCCGGAGAATTTGTTTTGGAAGGCCTTTAGCAACAAAAACTATGTTTGTATCAATAACAGTCTGTTAATGTCTCATGCATACGGATGTAGAACACGGGGAGGAACAAGGGGGAGACAAAAGTAACGGAGAAAAATTTGATGGAGGGAAAGGGGACAGAGCATTGTCTCGTTACGGCGCAGCCCCCCAACCTCCCGCCGCGGCTCAGGTGTGCCGGGTACCGGTGGCTGCGCGGAGCCCGGGTCCGGGGCGCGGAGCCCAGCGCCGTCCGCGGAGTCCGAGGCTTCCCCCTCCCCGAGTCGAGACCTGAGGTATTTTAAGTACAGTGTGTCTCTTCTCCTCTTCATTAACTTTCCCTCCACACATCACTGCATGCCTCTGAAAATAACTTGGCAAACTGGGAGCCGTTTATCTCTTTTATCTTGGGACCTGATCCAATTAAATAAGTGCACATTTACATTTGCATCCATCAGGCATGAGCGCGGAGAGCTCTGTGGTTTGCTTTAAGCAAATAAAAGCCAATTTCGCTGGAAAAGAGGTGTCTGAACCAAGAACCCCCGTCCCGGCCGCAGGAGCGAGCCGAGCCCTTGTCGGGCTGGACGCGCAGCACCGCCACGGCAGACAGAGGTGGTTATTGCACAAAGTGCTGCACCAGCCCGAGCCGGGCTCCCGGCACGCTGCGAGTTCGCACATGCTCTAATTATAACAGATGAGTAACGCCGTGCGGAGGACATTTATTTTCTGGTAGTTGGAGGCGAAGAGATTTCTGGCTGAGGAGGCTGGCAGCGCCCGGCGGCGGGGCCCCGGGCCGGGAGCCGGACCCCCGGATGGCTCAGCTCCGGCCTCCCGCTGCCTTTGGTCCTGCCGGGCTGAACCGGCAAAGATTTCCCGGCCAGCAATACGAGGAGGAGGCGAGAGGGGCTCGGGCAGCCCTCGGTCGCCGCGGGGGCTCCTGCGCCTGCAAATCAGCCGTGAATATAATGCGGGGCGCTCCCGCTGGGTAACGGGTGTTAAGTAAACGCAGCCGCTCCCGAGAAGCGGGACGCGGGGTGAGCGTTCCGGGCCGCGGAGCCGCACCTCGGGTCCAGCGCTCCCCTGAGGTAACGCCGAGGGTGCTGCCTGCAGCGAGGGGCACGTGGAGGGAGCCGAGGGGACATTAGCCCCGGGGGCTCCTGCCGCAGGCTGGGAGCGGCTCTTCAGGGCTGCCGGAGGAGCCTCGCGCAGGAGCGTTCTCACGCCGCCGCCCCGTCGAGCAGGGCCAGCACCTCGGCCAGGCGCGGCCCGTCCCTCGCCGGCCCCGGGGGAGCCCTTTCCCCGGCAGAGAAAGGTGCCTGGGCCCGGCCGGGCCGCCGCTTGCGCGGGCGCGGAGGCGCGGTGGAGGAATGCGGGGACAATGCGCCATCTGTCACCGCCGGGCCGCGCCGCGGCCGGGAGCGCCGCCGAGGGCGCTGATTTATGCTGAATGCGCCTTAGAAGATCTCGATGTAGACTTTGTCTTTCTCTGTCAGAGCCAAGTAAAAAGAAACAGCTGGCCTGAATTTTTAGCACCCATAATTAATTAAGAGCTTCATTCCTGGGATTTGATGATTCAATAAAGCAAGACCCTTATTCCCCTATGTGATTCCAGTGAATATCTACTCCACTCCAATCCTTTTGGGTCCCAAGATAGGCCAGATTAACACTCTTTTTCTGTGGGAGAGAGGGGAAAAAATGCCTCAAGATTGCATCTGAGGCGCACACAAAAGGTAAATTCAAAACTGCCACTTGTTCTCTGCAAAGGCTCCTTATTCTCCGCTATTGATGTATTTGTGCCAGGTTTTAAAGAAACCAGAGGGGGGATGAGGAATTAACATATTGCTCATTTGGAAAAACAGCCGGTTCTGGTTTTGGTAACACTTGTTCCCTTGCCAGTCACAGATGTCCGTACTAATAATCTAGGCAGGTCACAGAAAGAGGGTGGCGGGGGGGCGGGCTCCCCTGGCACCCCCGTGCTGCCCCGAGCCCCGGGCACGGCGGCTGCTGCTTGGGCGGGCAGTGCCCGCGGAGCCGGGCGCCTCGTACCGCCGAGTGCGGAATACCAACGGCCGGGGGCCGGCCGTGGGGCCGAGCTTTCATTTTTTTGTTGTTGTTTCTTGTTTGTAAAAAAGTCATCTACGGCTTGGGCTGAAGGTCCTCTACTTTTCGCTACTGCAAAACCCTGTGATGTGTTTTAGTCGCCTCCTTCAAACTCGCTGATCGTGTGATTTCCCTTGTTCTCTTGGCGGAGGGGGCTTTCAAGTACTTTCTGAGCACGACAAGAGAAAATGCTGTTCAGATCCTCTTACCGAGGTGGGTGGGTGGGGGTGGGGGGAGAAGCCGAATAAGCCAATTAGACGCTACCGCGCCGTCCGGGCCGCCGCGGAGGCTCCGCGCAGCGCGGGAGCCTCGTAGGTTAATCGGCACAATTGGAAAAGCGACACTCGCGGGGAGAGCAGCGGGGGGGATGTAAACACGGTCCGGGGTGTTGAGGGTCCAAATTAGGATTTGTTTTGTTTTTAAGCGTGAAAGAGGAAGCAGCGGGGCTGCGGGCTGCGCCAGGCTCCCCGCCTCTCCCGCCCTCCTTCTCCGCGATTGAGAAGCGGGGCTGGAGGTACAGGGGGGTCTCACCGTCCCCGCCTGAGCTCGGGGGCTGTGGTGGCTGCCAACTGCATCCCCAGCTCCGTCCGTTTTCCTCCAGGACGGAGAAGAAGTTACCATAGATGGGGACTGCTGGCTGCAGCCCCTGGTTCCCGGCCCCTCCCGGGGTCTCATCTTCCCGGGAGCGCCGGGGAGGCGATGAGATCACGGGGACCTGCCCGTCGGCCCCCGGGGCACTTGGCAGGGTTTCCCCGGGGAAGCCCCTTCCCTCTTCGGGGAGCGGGCGCTTGGCTCGGCCGGGCGTGGAGAGGGGTTGGCGGTGCGGCACCCCGACGGGAGCCGCGCTCTGCTCCCGACGGGCTGCAGCTCTGCCAGGAACCTCCGCGCGTCCCCTCCAGGGTCCCGATCCACGTCCGGCACCGTCCGGAGACTAAGCTGTTCCTGCGGCCCAACGTGTGGGTGCCGCCAGGCCAACACACTTCCCGACCGCGGTTTTTTGCGGGGGATGGACTGTCACCTGCGGGAGGAGGCGGCCCGTGCGCCGCACCCGGCTGCCATCTGCGCCGCTTAACCCGCGCCGTCGGGGCGGGTGGCGGAGGTGGACAGCGGCCTCTGCCCGCCCCATCAAGGGCCACGCCGGGCGGCGGGGGCTGCTGCCCCGCGTCCTGGGCTGGGGAAAGCAGAAAGAGGCGAGCTGTTTCCCGCGGGCGCGCAGCGGAGCCCCGCGGAGTCTGGGCCGTTCCCACCTGCGCCCGTGGGCAAGCACCTGCTCCATGCGCACTAGTGGGAGCCCAGTCCGTGGGTCTTCGCTGCCAGCCCCGGTCTTCCCCCCTCGTCTGTCCCCAAACGGCTCCGCGGCGGTAAGGGAGCCCTCCTGTCCCAAAAGCTCCGCGGGGCAGACCTTGGCCCGAGCCGGCGCGCCGGCAGGGATCTGCTCCCGGCAGTGAAGCGTCGCTCCCGGCCTCTTCGGAGGCTGCTCCCGAGTAACCTACGGCAGCTTTAATTGGCAGCAGACGTTATTTTTATTTTAAGATATCCTCAATTCTTTTTTTTTTTTTTCCGAACAACAAATTAACATGCCAGAGGCAAAAAAAAAAAGTCGGATGCTGCCCCCTCCCCCCTGCTCTGTTATAAAAAAGAAACTGGGAAAATCGTGCTTATGTTAAAGACAGGCTGCACAGTGCATCTCCCGCGGCAGGGGGAAAGGGTGAAGAATAAAATCGTTGTATGAAATCGATGGGGCTACAATAATAGTTATGGTTTAGAAAAGGCGACAGCCTGCAACCTAAAGGAAACGGTTAATTCCCTTAGGAATTCATACATCAAACGAAAACCGTATTGAGATCGCTGATAGACCTATTCAAAATAGCCCCGATTATAAGGAATAGGGCTTTTGAACGAGCGAAGCTCCTAAGCTGCTTTGCAAAATAGCTTTTTCAGAGATAGGAAGATCAGCTGGGGAAAGGTAGAGCGACAATTAAAAAAAAAAATCCATAGTTAGATGAATAATTTAAACCTATTTATTCCGAGAAAGTCGTTCCACCGCGGGACCTGTTGTCTCCGGAGCAGAGTCCGGAGGGGTTTTCTCGGCTCCCTAAAGCAAAGGGCGCTCGGGAGTTCCACCCCAGTTTGGCCAGAGGCGATGTCCGCCGGGAGGAAAGGTGCCGGAAAGAGCCCGGGCTGGAGCCGACTCGCGGCGGTTCGCTTCGGCCCCGCACACCGGAGCTGCTCCCGCCCGGGCTGGCTCTGCCCCTGCCTCTCACCACCCAAACTTTCTCCCGTTTTAAACTAGGCAGGTGAGTGCGATAAAGCTCACTGCTACGCGAAAAATACGCCTTCCTGCAGGTCATCTTGACTGAAAATAAAAAAATCCAACCGAGAAATTCGAGCGTTTAAAAAAAAAAATAGTCATTGATAATTTATAAAGTGACAAACCAACGTACTGTTATCTCAGGAATATTTGATTCTTGACACATTCAGCTTGAAACAATTTTCATTTTTAAATCAGATTATCTGGAGTATAACCAAGTGAACAGGGGCTGCATCTTTGAAACATAAAATACAAACTAATATTTAAAATCCCGTAAATTGTAAATATGCATGAATAAACCTGTTAGAGCTGATAAATGGCTCTGACAAAGTTGGAGAGATTAGAAAATAATTATCTGGCTCATAAAGAAAAACAAACAAACAAAACGGAAGGGGTGTCTCGGCACCAGCTCCAGCGGTCCCAGCGATATTCCCATTATATTAACAGCAGCATTGCGCTCATGTACGACCGACACCCACAAACCCGATCTGAACAGGGAAAAACCCGTTCCCGGAGGTGGGTGCCGAACAGGTCCTCGCCGTTTTTTGTTGGCAGTGGGCTTGGCTGCTCGGGTCACCGTACCGACGGGGACCGGCTCTGGTCTGAGGTTCCGCGCCGGGTGCCGCTGGGGAGCACCAAACCCGCTAGGGGACCCGCTCTGCCCCTGGCTTGGGCTGCGGAGCAGCAGAAACGCGTCGAGAAGGCTCCTGGCGCTCCTCGCACTCAGGGGACGTTTGGTGGCCGGCAGCGCCCCGCTGGCCCGGCCCTGCTCCCGGCGGCGACCGCCGCAGTCCCGCCACCCGCCGCGGAGCGGGGCAGAGCGCGCCGGCCCCGCGGGGCTCCCGCACGGCCGAGCGGGCGGCGGGAGCCAAACTCGGGCCGAGTGTGACACCTACCTGCCAGCGCCGGGAAGCACCGCGCCCGCGGCCGGCCCTGCGCGGGGCTGCGCGCCCGCCCGCCCAGACCGCGGCGTCCCGTGGGCCGAGGGCAGCGGTGCGGAACGGCGGGGAGGGGGGGCCGGGGTCGAGGCGTCCCCCGCCGCACCGAGCGCCTTTGGCCCGTGCGATCCCCGTCCCCGGACGCCGCCGCGGCACCTCTGCAGCAGCGACGCGGGCTAAATCTGGCAGAAAATCGAACTCATTAGCAAAGTTCACCAGCTGATTGCTTTGCATAAGACACGACACTGATTGGAAGTAATTAGGTTAAAAGATGGGACTGCGCTTCGATTTGGTGTTTCTAACAAGTGCTTTTGTGCATGGCCTGATTTAAGCCTTTCCCTGCGGAAGCAGCAGCCTTCCTCCCGCGCCCGGCCCGGTGCCGCCGTTGCTTGCCTCTGCGCGGCCCCACGCACGGCTCCTGCCAGCGGAGCTCTGACCTTTTAAAAATTGTCACTCACGTTAAAAAAAGGCTTCAGGTACTACTGCAAGGTTCTAAACGGAGCCGCACGTCTCCTTAAAAACGTGCTTTTTTTTTTTTTTTTTTTTTCCCCACAGCTATGCACGTATCTACCCATTGCAAAAAAAAAAAGAGTGGTTTTGATTCTGTTAAAAATCTCTTTTAATTAAATATTTGCATTTTACAAAGGCGGCTGCAGATTTTCGTATCTAATAAGTATAACCTATTTCGGGGATGGGGTTGTGTGTTTTTTTTTTTTTGCATTATAGTTTAGCTTACACCCAAGAAAAAAACAATAGGCATAAAAAATTAAATTAAACTTGTATATATATATTTTAAAACTATTAAACAATTCGGAAAAAGACACAGAAATGTATATATTTATATTACGAAAACAACATTAATGCCTGTACAGGTGTCTTGATTTCATAATTTACTTCAAAGATACTGTATTATCAATTTAAATACAAAAAGCTACATTAAATATACAGAATAAGATTTAATACAAATCTTTCTTCTTTGTGTGTGTGAGAGAGAGCGTGTCACTCATTTGCTTTTCACTTGGTTAAGACATTTCTGGGCGGTTTCCACCCAGCCATTTCCAATAGACTCTATAAACTTTTGAAAGGGGGAACTGGGAGGGAAGGGGGGAGCTGGTCTTTTTCGGTTCGTTTTGCTTTTCTTTTGGTAGTGGAAAAATAACTGCCAAAGCAATTTATTATTTCTCTCAATAAATTAAAAAAAATATATAAAAGAACAAAACCACAGTCCCCGGAGGGGGCAAGGAGGAGAAGCCGATATTAAATGTTGGACATACCTTTCTTCAGTTCGTAAGGTGAGTCTTTGCAAAGGTCTACTTGGGACTGGCTCCTGATCATTTTAGTGTCTTTAGCCAGGCTCTCGGCTCTGCTGAGGACAGTCTGGTTTAATCCATTGAAGTGGGCGCCGGGGCCGCCGGCCGGGCCGCCGGCGGGGTGCCCGTGCAGGGCCCCGAAGGAGCCGTAGTTCGTGTAGCCGGGGTAGAAGGGCGCCGTGTAGTAGAGCGGCCGCGGCAAGACCGCCCCGTTGGGGAAGGGGCACTGCGTCGCCGGCGAGCGCGGCCGCGGCGGCGAGCGGGACGGGCCGCCGCCGCCCAGCACGGCGGGGCCGGGGGGCGCCGCCTCGCCGCCGGCCTCCTTCGCTTTGTCCGCCGAGGTGGCAATCTCGGCCAGGGACCAGAGCTTGGGCTTGGCGAGGGCCGCCTGCTGCGGCGAGTGGATGACGGAGGCGCCGGTGCCGGCGGGCAGCAGCGGGTGCAGGTCGGCGGCGTGCGGCGGCCCGGCGGCAGCGGAGGGCGGGCGGTACGGCGGGGGCTCCTCGCTGCCCGTGGGCGGCAACCCGCGGCCCGCCGGGCACGGCCCCAGCGGCGAAGAGCCGGGCGCCTTGTGGGGGACGGGCGGCCCGTCGAGCCGCTCCTCCGCCGGCTCTTTGCAATCCGAGTCGCTGAGGCCGCCCTCGGCCTCCCGGGGGCCGGGGGACTCCTGGAGGCGCTCGCAGCCCGGCGCTGCCTTGGGGTCCGCGGCTCCTGGAGGCGGGGGGGGGAAAGGAGAGGGGTGGGGGGGCAGCTCTCGGGCTCCCCCCGCGCCCCCAAACCCGCCCACCCACTTAGCCTCTCCTCCCCACCCCCGTTCGGCCCCGCCGCCGCCAGGCCCGCAGCGCTGCCCGCCGGCTCCCCTCCCCGCCCCGGCTGCCCGCTCGGGGGGACCGGCCGACCGGCCGTCCCGCCGCCGCACTGGGCCGGGGGCAGCCCCGAAGGCGCGGCCGCCGTGGCCCTGCCAAGCCTGCCGCCCTACCTGTGTCCGGCGTGCCGGGGTCCCCCTTCTCCTCCAGTTTCTGGGGCTCGTCCTCGTCGTTTTTCTCCAGGTCGATGTTCTCCTCTTCCTCCTCGTCCTCGCTGCGGTTCCGCGGGGTCCAGGTCATTTTGTTCTCCTTTTTGAGCCGCCGCCGCGCGTTGGCGAACCAGGTGGAGACCTGGGTGAGGGTCATTTTGGTGATGATGGCCAGCATGATCTTCTCGCCCTTGGTGGGGTAGGGGTTTTTCCGGTGCTCGTTGAGCCAGGCCTTGAGGGTGGCCGTGGCGTCCCGCGTCGCGTTCTTGCGGTAAGCGGGGTCGCCGTAGGGGTAGGAGCCGAGCGGCGCCGCGTACGGGTGGTACCCCAGGGAGCCGGCCATGCCCGGCGTGTGGTCGTAGGGCGAGCCCTGGGGAGAGAGGGGAGAGCGGCCCGGCGGGGCGAGGTCAGACGGCCGCGGGGCGGCAATGACACGGCAAGGGCAGCGCCAAGGGCCTGCCTCGCCCCCGGCGCCGGGCCCTGACCGGGTTCTCCCCGGGCTCCCTCCTGAGAGAACGGGCGGGAGGGCCTTGAGGGCTCGCCGGGGCCGGGAGGCTCCGGCCCCAGGAGGCCACCGGCCGCCTGCAGCAATCCAGCGCTTCTCCCCCAAAATGAAGGCGCGGAAAAGCAAGTGGGCAGCGCGGCGTGCGGGGGACAGCGACGGGGGGACCCTTCCTTCCTCCCGCTCAGAGACCGCGGCGGGCAACCTGCCGGGCCCAGGCGGCCGGGCCGCGCCGCTCCTCTACCATACCAGGGGCGGGAGGTGGGAAAAAATAATGGGAAGGAAAGAGAAGAGTAGCTAAGAAGAAAAGAAAAAGAGGAAAGGAGAAAAAATAGAAAGAAAAGAAAGAAAAATAAAAGAGAGCAGAGGAAAGAGAGAAAGAAGAAACGGTGAAACTCTGCCTAGACCTAAAACGGAGGGCAGAAGGCGAGCAGAACTCGGCAGGTTTTGGGGGAGCAGCCGGGCTCCGCGGCGGGGATGCCCCAAGCCGGCCTCGCGGTGCCCCGCGGGCGCGCACGGCGGCGCAGTGCCCTGCCTGCCCGGCCCGGCCCCGCGCAGCCACCGCGGAGCAGCTCGCGGCCACGGGATTAGAGCTCTGCAACATTTAAGCAGCCTAATTATCGCCGGGCAGGGGAAAGTTGCTTGGGTTTATCGCCCGGATTTCTCCTATCGCCGGCCGCTGCTGAGTTCATTCCCTTTTCAATCACAACACGCTAATTGTTGCGGAATTACGATTGTTGTTTAATAAAAAAAAAAATTCAAATTTTAATTTTTTTTTTGAGGGAATGGAATCGGTCCCCGCCTGCCCCAGCCCCGTCTCGCCGGGGCCGTGCCGGCTGCTCCCCCCGCGCCCGGCCCTGCCCGCCGCTGCCGCCAGCAACAGTGTGCGGCGGCACAGGGCGGCGATGCGGGAAAGTTGGGCGGCGAAGAAGCGCGGAGCCGCGCTCCCCTTTGTCCCCGATATCTCACAAATAAAATCGGAACAAAAAGCGGGCCCGGGAGGGGGGGGTGGGGGCAGGCGACCAGGGGATACCGCCGCGCCCGGCGCGGTGCCGGCTGCCCGGGGTTGCTCTTACCACGTAGGAAGTGAAGGCGGCGGCGGCGGCGGCGGCCGGGTCGGTGCCGTACTGGAGGTGGGAGTTGTAACCCGGGGAAGGGGCGGTAAAGGCGGTAGATCCGGCATAAGGGGAAAAAGCGGAGCCCGAAGAAGATCTCCCAAGTTCATCGGTCCTGGGTCCGGAGATCACGCTGGTGCTGTACGCCGGGCAGGAGTAGAGAGCCAAGGACGCTGACGGCTGGTACAAGTAACCCTGAGGATACGACATGGCCAGGCGCACACATATACCCGGGAGCCCAAGGCGCCGGGAGGGAGCCGCCGCGCTGCCGGGCTGGGGCCGCTGCGGCCGGGGCTTCGCGGGCGCCTCTCCGCCCTCGCCAGCTGGGCAGCGGCGGCACCTTGCTCTGCGCCGGGGCTGCTGCTCCGCGCTCGCCTGCAGCCTGGCACCGCTTCCTCCTTTTTCTCCCCCCCCGCCCGCTTCCCCCTCGCTCTCTTTTTTTTTTTCCTCCTCCTCGCTCGCTCTCTCTCTTCCCCCCCTCCTTGCACTGGGGGGCTTTTTTTTTTCCCCCCCTTCCTCCTCGCCCTCGCTTTCCGAAGGGTCCTGCCAAGATGCTAAGTTGGAAATTGCAGCTCCTGACGCCTTCTGCGCGGCCCGGCGAGGCTCCTCCTTCGCGGGGTGTTGTCAGTGGAAGGACTGGCAGGACCCCGCTGGGCTGCCGCGGCCGGGCCCAACCAGCGGGAGGGCTCCGCGCTTCCCTCGGCCCTCCCCAGCGCTCAGAGGCTCAAGTGCGCCGGCTCCTGGATTGCAGTCACCTCCGAGCCATTTAAGAGCAGCTCCAACTTTCTGCATGTGCTAAATACTGTGCGGAGCCGCGCTGCGCCGGAATGCAAGCCAATCAGTATATGAAAAAAAATTAGATATTTAATAAGATTTATTAGCCGCCCGGCTCCCCCTCTGCGCAGCCACCCCTCCTCTTGCTCTCTGCCCCCTGCCCCTCTCTCCACTAAATCACTGGAGGTGGAATATACGGGGGGGGGAGTGCGGCGGTGGTAGGTTTTTTTTGTGTGTTTTTTTTTTTTTCCCCTGAACAAAAAGGGCGATTTTCGGCGAGGAAGGGCCACGCCACAGCCCGGACCGGGCTGGCAGCGCTGGGATGCGAGGCCGATCGCGCCGTCGGGGCGGGGGCCGCTCCGGGGCCGGACCTGTTGCGATGGCCGTGCGAGCGGGGGACGGGGGAGCCCCGTAGCGGAGCGCCGGTCCCCGGCGAGGAGTGGGATTTGGCTTCGCGGAGAGTTCGGGGCGCCGTGAGCGGCGCGGGAGGGATTTGGTCTTGCCCAGCGCCGGTGCCGGCAGAAGGAGAATTCGGAGGGGGAGCGGCGGGGGCGGAGATGGGTCTGAAGAAATCGCTCCGAGTGAGGGTTTGCCCGCGGTTCTAAAGAAGACACCAGGTATCCTCCCCCCGCCCCGACTCATGAAAGGGTTGAGGCGAAAGCAGATTAAAACCATATGAACCGGGATAAATCCCCGCCGATCAGGAGATGTAATCTCCTTTGATTCCACCAGATATATTTCCCAACAGGAACATATCCTGATTTATTCCTTTCTCGCTTTTTTTTTTTCCATTTTTTTTTTCCTTCTTTTTTTTCCTTTCCCTCGCGGAAGGCGCTGCTCCCGCGGCCGCCGCCCGCCACCGTTCTCCACCCCGGCCGGACCCGTCTCGCCCCCGCCGGGCCTTTCCCGGGGGAGACCCATTTAATTAGATTGATCTTATTTGGTTTTAAATCTTGTAACTTTTGCATCTCTCGGCCCTAATTCCTCTCGCCGCTGGCCCCAGCGGGCCGGACGCGGAGACTCGAGGAGGGGGCGCGGGTTTTAAAACGGGCAGGCCGGGGCAGGAGCTCCCCTGTCGCCGAGGAGGCGACACTGACACCGCCCCGCTCGCTCGCCCGCCCGCCCCCACCCTCCGAGGTCCGTCCCGGCCGCAGGGGCCGCAGACCCCCCGCCAAATCGCGGGGCGCAGGGTGAGCCTTCCCGAGCCGCGCCGCTGCGGGTTCGGGGGCGGCAGGCCAGGCCGCTGGCCGGCGACCCCTCGGCGAGAAGGGACGGGGCGGGCAGAGAGCGCTCCCGCGGGGGTCGCGGCAGGAGCGGGGGCCGGGGCGGGCGCGGCCGCACTACACTACCCAGCAGGCCGTGCCCTTCCAGTCCCGCCCCCGCCCCTCCCGGCGCATGATTGGCTGCCCTCCACCGGCGGCGGGTCCTCCCCTGCTACAATTGGCCGGCGCGGCTGTCGCTCAGCCCGAGAGGGCGGGGGTGTGTAGGGGCGGCGGCGTGGTTGCCGGGGAGTCCGGAGGCGGCGCTGGCAGGACGGCGCGCGGAGGGGCCGGGGCGGCCGCCTCCCGGCCCAACCCGGCCGGGCTCAGGCCAGCCCATCGCGGCGGCGGGCAGGGCAGGGCAGGCCAGGGCAGGCCAGGGCCGGGCCGGGCCGGTCGGTAGCGGCGAGGTGAGCAGAGCGAGCGCGGCGGCAGCGTCTCCCGCGGGGTGGCGGTGCCCGGTGGCGGCGCTGCCCCCTCCGCGCTGGGGCGCCCCCTGCCGGGCGGGCTGCCCGCTGCCGGTGAGCGGGTGGGGCGGTGGCGGCGGAGCCGGGGCGATTCCCCCCGCGCCGCCCGCGGGAGCGGAGCTGGGAAGCCCGGCGAGGCGGGGTGGGCCTCGCACGCTCCTCGGCGCTGCTCTCGACCGGTGCTTCTCCTGACGTTTGCCTCCTTTCTTTTCTTTCCCCCTTTTTCTTTTTTTTTTTTAATATGGAAGCGTGCGGCGTTTCGTCTCTTTAAAATCCGCGTGGGTTCTGACCCCGGCCAGGGGCAGGGTCTGGCAGCGGATCGCTCTCTTACACGCTCACTCCACACAGGTGTGCACTTTCATCAGTTTTCAGCCGCGCCGTGTCACCCGTGGCTGTTCCCGGGTTAATTTTCGCTGTCGCTCTGAAGCACCGCGTTGCTTTTTTCCGCTCAAAAGCGCTTCTGTCACAATCCCCTGACAATGCCCCTTGTTCGAGGAGTGAGGTATCATCTGGTATAGTTTTATACGTTTAACATTCATTTTGTATGCGAGTAGAATAAGTAACCACTTTTCCTTGCCCGTTTCTTTGTAGGGAGAAGCAGAAGTTTTAACTGTCTTCCCATGGCATCTGACTTTTTTGAGGAGGAGGTAAGGTTAATGTCATGTAAAATTACCCTCTTTATTTCTGATGTTCTACTACTCTTGCTTCTGTAGGCGTGCGTTTTAGAAACTGGTGAGTTCGTGCATACTTTCATGCACGGCAACATAATACCAGAGCTGATTAATCAACAGTAGCAATAGGACTCTTATGCCATCAGGATTGTAAGTGTCTATCAAACCGACATTCTCTCTACATTATGCCACTATTATATTCTGTGCAGTGTTAAAAGAACTGTAGATAATTCTTAAAGATATTGAAACATTTAGTTTATAGTTCTATTGCTGTGGTTGTCACTTTCACTTTATATCAAATTTGAGACTCATTTCTTAAGGATGTCTCTATTTTCTGCTTTATTTGCACATTGATAGCTCTACTGAATGACTAGTCACAGTAGCTCTGTCCTTCCCTGGAAGCATATTAAAATGTGAAAGCGTAAGAGTAGTCTGCTTTGTGGGACTTTTCAGCTCTTTGATTAAAGGAAATAAGAAGTTTGTTTCGAGATTGTTGTTTGTGGAATTCTATCATTTCTGTGAACAAATGGAAGAAACATTTGCTGTTCCCTTCATTTTTACTGAAGGTATGTACGATTGACGGTATGGAGAAGTTCCTGGTATTGGGTGTTTGTTTTGCAGCTGCCAGTGAAACAATGTAAGTGCATGTTGATAAAATTCTGCACTTCAGATTTATTACAAAAATATTTAAATAGTCAAAGCAATAGAAGAAACACTGTTCAGTTCTTACTTAATAGTGGGTGGGATTTACAGGCTGTGTGCTCTTTGCTTTATGTAAATTAAGGCTTGTGAATTTAAATTCGGCTCATACAAATAAATAACTGCAGTCACTATTTTTATACCTTCAGTCTGATGGGCTGGTCCTGCAAAGCTGTTTAAAAAGGTCTTTGCTTGCTTTAGTAGTCAGACTCCAGTAGGTTTTTTGACGTAAGGGGAACTTGGATTTGGAGATGACTGCACAAGATGTGGTGACCCAAAATGTGGCAATATTTGAACTTGCATATTTGTTTTTCTACCTTGGTTTCATTTGCATAATTTCATTTAGGGTGTGCAAACATATGTGGTACAGTGTAAAATAGGTTAATAAATATGTGCATGACCACACAATAGGGATCAGCTGTGAATATTTTCTTTCTGGGAGGGGGGAAAAAGGCAGGGTGAGCTTGAAAAATAACAGCAAACTGTATTTTTAAAGTACAGCCATTGGTAGGCTCTAATTGTAAGTGGTTTTGTTGCAGGTGGCTTGTAGTGGATGAGTTAAACTTGGGTGTCTTGGATATGATACACCTTAATTTAATTACTTTAATAGCTACTTTCTGTTGAAACTTTAAAATCTAACGATCCTGCTTTTATTGCAGCCTTTAAAGATCTAATCGTTCTTGTGTGTGTCTGAGATGTAAAACTTGGTGCAAGGAGAGGCAACAGATTGGTTCCGTCATACGATTCGGTTGGGTTTTTTGAGAGTACTTAAAAGATTATGATGGATAATGCTGTCTTGCCAAAGAATGCCGACACAGGTGTTCATCATTATCTTAATTAAGATCCTGAGAAAATGTCATCTTTTGGCATGAATTATGGAAGGAGATGCATTAGGAGATCATTTCAACTTTTTTTTTTTTCCTTTTTACAGGGCTAGATGAGAAGGAGGCTGTTTTCCCAAAACCTTTTTGATATTTCATTATCAGAATACCTGACCATAGACACTTACTGAATAATTTGGTTCTCCACTTCACATTGTGAATATATTACCAAGAGCCCTGTATGTGATGTTAAAGGGAGTCCACTAAAAAAAAAAAAAAAGCTGTGAAAATAATAATAACAATAAAATAATCCCTCTTCCAGATACCTTGTTCTCATTAAAGCTGTCCTTATATACAAAATACTAAAACTCAAATGGTAGTAGAAATTGCTACTGGAAACATCTGCCAAGAGATGTTTTATGCAGCATATTTAGAAGTATTAACAACTTGTACTAATAATATAACAAAATAAATATTTGTGATTATTTTTTCAATTAAGCATGAATGTAAAAAAACCCCTTTCTTTTCTCAGCTTTACGCTACCGTGCAATTAAAACTAATTAGCCTGCAAAGAGGGGGGTGGGGCTTGCATTTTTCTGTTAAATCGGTACACTATTAACTGAGCAAGAGCTAACCGCGTGCGTCAGGAATACTGGCTGAAGCAGCGGCAGTGAAGCTTGGGGACACTTTCCTGCAGGTACTTCCTCGCGTGGGTGTTGCTGCCGCCTTCCCGAAGGGGAAGTGCTGGGAGTTACGGGGTCAGCCCTCGCCGAGAAAGTGCCAGGGTTTGGTGCTCGTAACCTCGGTGAACGGTCTGGGGAACAGCTCTGCAAGACGCCCTTAACTTCTCCGTTTCTTCTGCCCGTGCTTTTGACCGAGACTTTACTTGTTAGCGCTCTCTGTGTCTGCAGTCTGAGACCGAGGTGCGAACTTGCAAATGCCTGGAGTAACTCTTTGGTGTCTGGCAACTGGGTATCAGGTAGTTTAGGTAGACTTCTGTTATTCTCGTCAAGGCTTTCTATGTGAAATTGCTTTTTTGTCTGCTAATAGACACCTGGTTATCAGTCTTAGTCCTTTTTTAAATTGTATCAGCAAAGCTGTTTAGTATGTGGAGTAAAACCATACACAGAGGTGCGGCTGACGGGCCTCACATAGTTATTGTATTGAACGTGTAACTCCAAAGATCTTGACAGTGTCGTGGGAGAACCTGGAAGTGTACTTCAGTTTCCTTGAAGTTTCCTGTAATTAACTTAAATGGCACTATTTACTTGAATTTGTTGGCATAATATGGACTAGGTTAAGAATGTCTTTAGGGTTTATTTTACTTGGACTTCCACTGGCATATGTAGAAAATAGACTTTCCTAGTGGTTGACTTTAGTGGGGGAAAAAAAAATGAAAAAGTGCTAAACAAGTTTTTCACTTAAGGCAAGTCACATCTACCGTTAGTTGGCTCCTTGTGGTGAAAGAGGAGCCCCCCAGGAGGGAAGAATGGCTGTGGCTCCCCGTGCCGTTTTACGGGATGTGCGAGTGCCCGTAGCTTGCCGTACGGCGGCACTTTCCCTTTGGACCACGGGTGCTGTGGCATGGTGGGAGCTCCTGTAGCTGGAGTCTGGCCTCCAGTGTGGGTTTTAGAGGTGGGCGACTTTGAACAGCAGTGTTGTGTCGAAAAGGGTTTGTGTTTTATCTGCTTCACTTACGTAGAATTGCAGACCTGATGACTGGTATTTGTGAGAGCTTGGCATCACCTCTCTGAGGAGAAATGCAAAACCGGGTATCATTTCTAGCCTTACCCCCAAAGATTTCTTTTTAACAGTTCATAATTTCTGATTTTTATTAATAGTAGAGATCCTTATTTTCTGTCCCGTAATGTGGCTAATGCAGATGCAAATGATTCTTGAAGCAGTTTTCTGCAGATTAAAGTGAATGTGTATGTACAGCTAGAATCTTGCTTTTAAAATGTATTTAGTGTATATAACTCATTGAGGAAAAAGCAAGCCAGTTGGACTGTTAGGAGTGAATGCAGATCATAGTAAGAGAGTTTACTCTGCTAATAGTATACTGCTGACATCTACAGAACTTCTCATGACCTTCAGATTTAATCTTGTATGGAATAATGCACAGTATAATACGTAGGTCCTCTGTTTTCAATTAAGCTGTGTTAGGTAACTATGCTCTTCTTTCATATCCCGTAGCAAAGTATCAATATCCAGATGGCAGTGTGCTGGGGTAAAATAGCTACGGGCTTGGCTGCTACTGTATAGCCAAGAACTAACATTTTAGCCTGTGTGATAAATAAAACTGAGGTTGTGACTCTTGGTGTATTGGAGTTGCACTAAATAATCCTACAGCGCTGTTTATTACTGGTTTCATCGGATAATATGCAGCTATAAAACCTGCTTGAAGCTTTTAAGAGTACTCTGTCATTACAAAAAGGTGCCTACAACTTCTTGATGATATTGACAGTGCAAGAATTACTTTTTGTGCTGACTTCTTGCTGCTTTCTAGGGAGGACTGAACCCTCTCCCAGCTTCTGTAGGTGCCAGGTTCTGTGAACATCTCTTGGGAAGAGGACAGCTCTGAAAAGCCTAGGCTGCAAAAGTTATTTTTAAGATTTGGTTCGTTGTTGTTTTGTTGTTGGGTTTTTTTTTCCTCTTTGCTTTGTAAGTTTTTTTTGCAGTATTAATTTTCTTGCTTCAGCTGATATTCTCTGTGGTAAAAACTGTGCTACTGTGTCCCTATGCAAAAGCTAAACCAAGGTCACCCAGGTAGGTGTCCGAGAGGAGGATGCAGAATGGCTGAGAGACTTTTCTGCTGGCTGAGAAAGTGATTGGAACACTCGGTAGTAGGGAAAGGACCAGGATTCAAGACTCCTAGGCTTGTTTTCTTATTCAGTTTCTGGCACATCCTGTGAACTAGGTTTGCTCGTGTAACCTCTGTGCCTCTGTTTACCTAACTGTCATCTCTTCCTTTTATCAGAAATGTTCAGATTTAAATTGGTGTCTATACTTACATAATGTATTAGACTGTTGTGCTTTTGAGCAAAAGCAAATTATTAATGCTATTACTGATTCATTAGCTAAATATTACTAGATTTCTGTATTCCACATTGGTTTCCATAGGGGCCTGATTGTGGTATGTCTTTTGGAAAATGTGGAATTGAACTTCATCCGGTGGAATGTGGTACTAACACAGTGTCTCTAGAATTTAATAAAGGTGATAGATCGATCAGTGAAGAACCTCTTGCATTTCTCAGTCTGTAATCCTTGTTTGTAAGAGAAACCTGCTGTATAAATTAGTGACAAATACTTTTGTTTTCCATTCCATTTCCTCATTCTCCGTATGTCCTTTTTTTCTTTGCCTTTATAGAATGTACCCAAGAGCAGAAACAGTGATGTCCGTGATGGGGAGAATGACTGCAGCAGTCCTTCCTATCTTCTAGCTGCCTGAGTACAGGAAGAGACCTCATACAAAACCAAAATGCATTTTTCAAAAAAGCTTGCAGCTCTCTTTAACCATATTAAGTCCTATTCAGAGTTAATGGTAAGTGATTTGTTTTCATAGAATCATAGAATGTTAGGGATTGGAAGGGACCTCGAAAGATCATCAAGTCCAATCCCCCTGCCAGAGCAGGAATGCCTAGACTATGCCACACAGGAATGTGTCCAGGCAGGTCTTGAATGTCTCCAGAGAAGGAGACTCCACAGCCTCTCTGGGCAGCCTGTTCCAGTGTTCCGTCACCCTCACTGAGAAGAAGTTTCTTCTCGAGTTTAAGCGGAACCTCTTATGTTCCAGTTTCAGCCCATTACCCCTTGTCCTGTCATTGGTTGTCACTGAGAAGAGCCTGGCTCCATCCTCGTGACACTCACCCTTGATATATTTGTAAACATGAATGAGGTCACCCCTCAGCCTCCTCTTCTCCAAACTAAAGAGCCCCAGCTCCTTCAGTCTTTTCTCATAAGGGAGATGCTCCACTCCCTTAATCATCCTAGTTGCCCTGTGCTGGACTCTCTCCAGCAGTTCCCTGTCTCTCTTGAACTGAGGGGCCCAGAACTGGACACAAAATTTGCATGTTATGATTCATTAAGACATTACAGTAGTGGCACTTTGCTTTGTGGTATTGGGTTCTGTCTCTAACAAAATGCACAATTAATGTTTTTGGATACATCAGCTTTAGTCCTGTTTCTGTTAAGAAAACCATGTGGTGTGTATCACAAGCATTGTAACAAGTTTTCTTTTTTTTCTTTCTCTTTTTTGCCCTCTCCAGATGAGCTCTGTGAGACTGATCTGAGCAGTGCTGAAGAAGGGAAGAACAGAGTTGGAAAGCAGAAACCATTTCAAAACAGAATTCTTCTTTCCATACCAACCAAATACAAAGACTTTATAAATGTCACTAGATAGAGTATTGATAACAGTGTAATACCAGCAATATTGCACCACTTTATTATTCAGTGATTGTGTGAAGCTGCACTAAATAAGTGAACATAAACCATTGGCTTAAATGAACATTGAGTCAGAGCAGTAAATGGAGAAGGTAGGTACCAGAGGAAATATTACCAGCTTTTTTTAAAACCAATATATTTTTTTTCCCTCCCAGCTTTTTGATAAGCTGTAGTTCTTTTGTTTCTTGAGAAAGATAGAATGAAGGAAAAACCAGCTTTCATTCAAGAAATTGAAGCTAGTTCAAGTGCTTGACCAGGGAGACCTCACAGTTTTAGTTGTTACAGCATCTTAATGCTTTGCCCAGCAGAACATGGTACTTGTGGTGCTGACCCAAGAATGCTGTAGAAACATCTGTAAGTGCTGCAGCATGTGCTGCTTTTCTTCTAGGGGCTTCGCTTGTTGGGCAGCAGTTGTGAAGTGTCTGTGACTTTCCATCTAAGGATAGAATTTGTGAGCCTATGTCTGGCAGTTACGGGATCTCCGTCCTGAGCCCAATAGTTCTCAAATGTTGCAAGATCCAACAGTGTTGTCTGGGAGATGTGGATGACTTAATAATAATTAACATTTATTAAGTGCCTTACAGTGGAGGGGGAAGAGTAATTATCTTCATTTTTACGACTGGCACTGGCATGTGAGAGGAATGGATCTCTTCTATCTTTTCTGATCCCTGACCACCTAATTTGGTGATTGTCATGAGAAGTAATGACCTGGCTGAGGGGAGCAGCACTGGGCAAAGGTGCCGACGTGTTCAGCACGGTGCACGGCTTCTCGTTCCTGGAATGGCTTCGTGTGACAGGGTCGTCCTTCTGTGAGCCTGGGTTGGCCGGGTAGGAGATTGGAAGGGGCTGATGGGCCTGAGGCTGCCTCTCTATCGGAGAACTTCGTGGTAGTTCTCATCCAAGGAAAAAGTGAAGTACTGCAGTTCATTTCTAGGAGCTACTCTTGTTTCTAGCAATTACTCACCCTCTGCCTCCTCCTGCTTCCGTTCACAATAGAGCGGCCTTTCCCCAGCGTAAGCTGATTCAGTTCACGGCTGGTATTTGTGCTTTTCCTGCACTTAGCCTCTAGCGCAGTAACTCATTCTTTTGTGCTAAGACGTTAGTTTCTTTCGGTTTTTTAATAGTTTATTTTGCTAAGAAAGAATCTGTCCAGCTGCTACAAACAATAGTGGTTTTGATGTGTATCAGTAAAGAGTTGGAGATGTGTGTTTTCCATGTAGAAGATAAAGAGGCTTAAAGCCTGCTTTAAAAGAAGGCAAACCTTGGAGAGGTTTACTTAGATGTACAATACGCCCTATTCTTTAATTTTTTTAAAACAGTATTAAGGGATTTTATTTTTTTCTCTCCAAGAAAAGAGGAAATAATTTTGTCTTTGTGATTGCGTTTTTTTCATAGTCTCACAGTTGTGAGATAAATGTTCAGAAATATGAGTTGGTAAGGTTAATGTGATTACAATGAATATGTGATAACGGGCTCTGCACATTAAAGATTAAGAGCTCAAATTATAGACTCCAGAGTGGCACACTCCATGAGCATTTGTGATTTTTTTTGTTTGTTTGTTTGTTTGTGCAAGGAATGCAGTCTTAGCCCCACGGTTGCAGTTGCAAGACAATTTCATCTGGTCTGCTGCCTTTTTTTTTTTCTTGACCGATCTGCACAGGAGTTTCTTGAACACTGTAATGTCAGGGTGAAAATGTAATCTGGGGTGAGGTGGGGGGACAAATGAGGAAATAATTTCAGTCCAAGCGTTAGTGCTACTCTATAAAAATAGATTAGTTTTACACAAGTGATTCACATTTGCAAAGATGAGCTTATAGCATTTTTGACTGCACAGTAGTTAATTCTTTATGTATAAATTGATCCTTTATATAAATGTAATTCCATATACAACAGTTAATCTTTTTCAGTGCAAGTTGAAAATATATTGTGAATTAATTTATGGAGGTTGTGACTTTCTTTCCCCTGTACTCTGCAGTGGTTACCTACACTCAAGTTGAGTCGGTGTGTGCTTAATGAAAATTAGATGTGAACTCCAATATGTGGAGGACAAAGAAGCATTGAAATGTTACTGCTCTTAAAAAGACAAAGGTACCTCAGAAAATTCTCCTTTCTTAACCTCTTGAGACTTTGGTGTGTAGTTCTGTTATGAGCAATTTGGAGTGAATGAAATTTGAAATATTTTTCGAAGTAATGTCGGATATTATTGCTCACCTTTGGTGAAGCCCGGTTTTGTTATAAAATGCTTTGCCTTTTGAGAGGCTAATTTATAGGCAGCCTTCCCTTGAGAAAGAAAAGCATCTTGGACTTTTGTGGACAGATCAGCCTAGCCATTACATCTGTGAAATTTGCCCGTGTTGCAACCATTTAGATAAAGTGTTTGTTTACACAACAGCAATGGCATTTCTCCTCCTCTTCCTTGCAGTTTTGTCCAACGAGATGTTATGAGTGGCAGTTGCCGTGGCTGCTAAGTGTTTAAATGATGACACCATTATGTGAAGTGATTTTGAAATGAGAGATTCCAGCCAAGAATTACATCTGCTCTCATCTCCTTCAAATCGTACTCTCTGGCTGTGCAGATTATGATTGATTTGTTTGTGACAGATTGCAGGAAACAGTCATTGATTTTTCAATATTTTACCTTAAAATTATTTACAGTTGTAACCAAGGGGAGGTATTTCCATGGGCTGTCAGCCCCTGAAAGACTGGGATAATATTCCCTGCTCCCTGACAAGACAAATTACCCGTAATGAGTGCAGTAGCTGAAGGGTATACTTTTATTTTAAAATATGTCAATAACCCCAGTGACTAAACGAATATTGATTCAGCATAATGAAGCCTGAGTAATGTGAAAATGAGCTCTTCAAGGAGCATGGTAAAGACTTTCTTTTCAGCTTGTAGCAAGAAGCTTTTCATTCTTTACTGTGAGGTAGTTGAAACGTGCAGTCTTAAACAAGTCATCCTTAAACAGTAGTAATATGCAGAATAATGTAACAAAAGAACCTGTTGGGTTTTTTTTCTGTTCTTATTTTTATTTGTTCGATTTCCGCCCCCCCCCCCCCCAAGTTCTTTTTCTTCAATGTGTTTCATCAGATCGGACATTTAAAGAGAAAAATGCAAGTTATCGTGGGCAAAGATAGAATTACTACTGGTGTTAATGTCTTTTGCAATAATATTCTTCAGCCAACCTAATGGCATTTTTTTTTAAAAATGGATTCTGCATATATGGACATGGAAATGTATCTAAATAAACTGTAGATTTAATTTTGTATTATTGACTTCTTGGACATATTGATGTGTGTTCTCTGCGATCATTCTAATATTCTTGTCCTTTAACAATTCAGAATAGCTGGTTTATGAGAACCTAGATGTACTGTGTTATAAAACTTAGTTACCAGAGTGCACATTTTTCTTTCCGGTGCCCTGTAACACTGCATGTTTCTTACCAAATGAGAATTTTCAAGCAGTAATTCATTTAAATTACAGTAATTTATGCAGTGCCATAAGTGTGGTGTGGAAAAGCATCTAATAGATTAATACGGATGTACTTCAATTGCTCAGGGTACGGATCAGATTAAAGAGCATGTTGAGGTACAATTTTTTTAACATTAAAAATATTGAATGTTAAAAAAAGATAATCTGAAAGGATCAGTTTTTCATTTGTATTCAAGAGCATTGTGCAACACTGGGAAGGCTCTGCAAAAATACTGGGTGTAAATAGCTGTGTAATCCAGATGTACGCAAAAATATATTTTCTTGAGGTGTTTGTGTATAATGTGTCAATTATGAAATAATGTCGTAGCCAGAAGCATTTGGTGAGCACGTTTGGGCACGAAAATGGCTTTCCTTATTTTCTCAGGACTGACTTCAATTGCAGCCACCTAGCCTGTGAAAATCTTGAGAAGGATGTTCTCCTGTCAGCTCGCAGGTGATTTTTTCCAAATGTCATTCCTTCAGCACAGCTAGAAAGTATTTCACGAGGCACTTGAGAACCTGTGGCATTGAGAGTTAAATGGCAACCCTGGAACAGGAGATACGTTCCTGTTTTTAACTTGTTAATTTTGAGAAAAAGATGATGTGCGGGTTACAACTGTAAATAATTGTAGTTTTGAGAGGGTTTGTGCATAATGCCTGCGATTCACAAAATACTGGAGCATCATTCATGCAGAGGGAGTAATGACCTCAAATATATATAGCAGTGACAACAGGAAAATTTGAGGCTCCTAGAAATTAAGGTTGAACTGGTAACATTTGACTCCTCAGTGGTGTTTTACCCATCCCAGGTTCTCTGCCTGTTCTTTGTTTCTGCACATTTTCTCTGGCCAACAGCAGGAGATGGAAGGAGAAGGTCCTCTTTCAGTAGCTTTCCCATTAGTGGTGAGGAAGAGGGGGACTGTTCAGGGCTGGGTGCTAGTTCTGATGCAGATCGAAGAGCAAATAAATGTTTTATCCACGTGTCCTTCTCCTGAATAACACTGCATGAGGTCAGTGGAGCCAAACTGAACAAAAGCGGATACTGCTGGAGGTCTTGCTTGTGAGACACGTAACGTCTCTTGCTTTGCTGCCTTTCCTAAAGACGAGTTTGCTTGTTAAATACCCACCTGCCTGGTGTTCTGGTTCAGGCCTGAACTGTGTGCTTGGCACATTTTTGGCTGCTGGAAGCTGACAAACAGCTTGCAAGCTTTGTGGGTGATAAGAGATTTCTGGTGATGGCACCTTGGAAGCTCCTACTATTCACACATCTCCTTTTTAGTGTTAGACCTGCTACAATTGCTAATCTGCTTTCAGGTGACTATGGAGGAGAAAAAAAAAGAACCTAAACCAAACAAAAATCCCAAATCATTTATCGGTTAAAAGTACTTGTGGCATTTGGGATGCCCTAGGAGCAGAACATAAAGCCAATTGCCATTCAGTTCAGTGAAAGTAAAAGCAGAAAGCACTGTGAAAGGAAGGTCATGGGCAAGAACAGAGTAATCTGTGGCACAGAGGAGGCTGTTGTTAAATCATGAAGAGAGAATACGTGCGAATTTTGACCCATTTCAGTTCATTTCAGGCCTGGCATGAACACAGTGTCTCAATATGTTCTTGTAGTGGGAAGGTGGTGCAGTGTTAAGGGAGTGGGTGTTTGCAGCTCTATACCTATTTCTCAGGTTCCACTATGAATAAGGTGGTAACCAAAACCAGTGGTTGCTTGATTTCCACACCTCCCCCCCCCATTTATTCTGCTTCCATGTTCTCTGCTCTACAGATAAACTATGAACCTGTTTTAGCTGATGGAAGGAGTGTGTGTGGAGGGGGAAGGTGTGTAAATGTAGGTGATGGAAGACATGCTTACTGGCCTAAGCCTCTCAATTTGTTGTTCTGAAATGTAAGAACTAATATGTGGTGGAATCTGAATCAGAGTGCTCCATGAGCGGGCCGACGGCACTATCTAGAATTTGCTAATCTAAATGTCCTGTTTGGTGGAAACCAATTCTTTGTGCCATAAACTGTGCATGTTAAAGTTGTTTCTTTTTAGTTTTATGAACAAATAATTGTCAAAAGCATTTCCATATATGCAGAATATTCACATTTTCTCGGAATGACCATGTTCTGTACTAAAAAGTTTCAACTAACTGGAGTGCCTAGAGCATCACAGAGTCTTTGGTATGGTGGCATATGTTTTATAGTGAACTGTTAGATGGAGATAACCCTAAAAAAATATGAAGAAGATCCAAGACACTTTGAGAATCTTGCCCAAGTGCGATGGTTCAAAAGGCTTGGCTGTCTCAATGTGTGTGTCTCGAAATCTGTGTCTGGTTTTACGGAAGCAAGTTGAGAAGCATGAACTGAATTGATAGTTGATTTCCTTTGTACATGCTGGGAAAAGATGTGTTATGCTTTGCTGTGGTCTTTAAGGAGGGTCAGCAAAGGTCCCTTTTTTTTTTTTGTTTTGTTTTGCTAACTTACTTTTTAATATGAAGTGTTACTCCCAAAACGAAGTAGTGTCCTTGGGCTGGTGACAACAGCTGGAGTTGCAGAATTCATAAATAATTCAGAGAGGAATCAAGGGTAGGGATTTTTTTTTTTTTTTTGGTCATTTGAGTCTTTGCTATGTGCACACATTTCATTTTAGATATGGCATCATTTGAATTCATTCGGTACGATGATTGCACTGTTTTGATGTCTCTTCGAAGGACCATGTTCTATTCTGGGCATGGAAAAGGATGCGAGTTGCTAACCAGAAAGGCGGTCACGTTCCTGTAGGAATGAAGACTCATGCTTCCCGTTGTCACGTCAGTAGGTGTAGAGCTGCGGTGCAGCAGAAGACAGTGCAGTTGCTACATCAGTGCAGTGAGCAAATGGCAGTGTGGTCTGGTGAAAGGTGGAAGAAAGGGCAAACCCCATTTGCATCAAGGTGTTCTGTGGCATCAGAAACTCAGCTGTCACTGAAGGCCAGCTGGTGTGAGGAACCTGGCATGTGCAAGATGGAAAAGATTAAAGCCAGCTAGAAATCTGCCACAGTGGAGGTGTGCCATGGTAGCTTTAATGTGGGAATACAATTAATTACTGAGTATGTTGGAAGTGGAGTTGCCATGCACACAGCCTGCGGGGGATGCGAGTTGGTCTGGTTATGCAAGGTTTGGGTCTTTTTCTTTTCAAGAAGCTGCTTGCTTAGCCAAATGAAATCTTGGAGAGTGAGTTTTTGTTGTTGTTTTTCTTTTTTGGAAAAAAAAAAAACCCATGCAGTTGTAGTTTTCCTCCTTTGTTAATTCTGTTCTAACAGTTGAATCTGGCTCACCACTTATTTCAGAGGTATGTTTCTGCGGACAAGTGGTATATTTTCCAGAAGTTACAGAGACATCTACCAGATTCAAGTTCAACCCTGTCCCATGAGTAATGAACTGCATGATAATGAGTAATGTCTGATTCCTGCTGGCTGATGGACTGGCTGGTATTAGCAATTGGTAGTTGGTAGGTAACAGGACCTTTGTAATGTTACTTTTGCACGCACTGTTAACGTGATAGGATGCAAACACTACAATATTCTTGTGGTATAAGGGATAATTGCAGCAGCGAGTGGAGATTTGTATGAAGTAGTTTGTCCGTTGTGCTCATGCCAGTGACAGAAGGAAGCCAATTAAGTGTAGCTTAGTAAAATACAGTCGCTAGAAGCTGTGAATGTAACTGTATGCAAAATTGTTTCTTTTCTAGATCCTGCCATCAACGACTGAGCTTCCCTGAAATCTTCTTATCAGTTACTGCCAAGATGAGAGGGATAACAGGAAGGAGGAGTGCTTAAGTGTTTTTAATGACAGTTAATTTCATCTATTTATCAAATGACAGGTTGTTTTTTCCTTAAAACTCAATTGTCATGACAAGATGCTTTTGGAAGTCGTCTTTGTAAAATAAAACTGACAATTTTTAGGCTACAAAGAGCTATTGTAACTTTCTGTACAATGTTGTCATTATGGTAAACCACTGGAAAGTCTTTATTTTTGAAGTAATTTAGCTTGCATACTTCATTCATTTATTTGAATGTCTGTTGAATGCCATGTGAAAAGTTTCTTGCCAGAGTTCTTTTATTCAATGGAATAGTTATTCTTACAATGCTCAATATATTATTGTCTAAATTACTGTTGCCTTAGCCTCCTATAAAAATGTTTCTTTTTACTAATTCTTAAACAAATACGGAATGAATGAGGTTTTTTTCCCCTTCATGTTTTGATCAGCGTATTTTTCCTTTCAGTGAAAGGGTCTTCAGTTTCCAGAATGACAGTATTACAAAGAAAGGTGCTTTGCCTTTTTTTCTTTTTTTTTTTTCCTCTTTTTCCCAACGGAAAACGTCTTTTGTGCAATGATTTTTTTTTATTTTTTATATGTACACTGCCAAGATGCAATTACTGGAAGGAGAGACAGAAGCTGTTTGGAATGTCATGTTATGCCAAATTAAGAATTATTAGCTCTTTACTTTCTCTGCAATCTCTCTGACTAGAACTCAACTTACTGCATCTGGCTTATACTTTGACTCTACTGGAACTAATGTGTCCTTGGAGTACCGTTTTTAGAGTAACTTCAGATTCATGGTTGGTGTTTTTTTTTTTTTTCTCCACAAGTCTGCTTTAAACTACTGGGATTAACTTCAGAGAAGGCAGGAGATACAGCCTCCTTTGTCAGCAGCTGTGCTGGTTAGAGGAGGAGGCTTCATGCGCACCAGCTTGCTCGCTCGCTCCAAGAGCTTATTGCCCCTGTTAGGGAAGCAAACAGAACTGCTTGCCTGAGCACACCCGGATTTATTTCAGCCAAAGTTAATCGGGTTATTAAATATTAGTTAACTAGCACCCTGGATCGTTTTGATGAACGAGCAGAGACTGCAGAAAGCGGCTGCACGGGCACTGTGTCTGGGGAGGGTTGTTGAGGAGGGGGTGTAGTCTTTTCAGCAGGGGTGGTTGCATCTCTAAAATGTGGTAGAAATTGGACATGTTGGAAAGTCATGTGTGATATTCACATTTCGGGGACATAGTGGGTAATATAAAATAAACCTGTGCTCTGTGACTTACTCCTTGTGTGTGCCGGTGGGAGTGGAGAGAGGTGGCGTGAGGTGAAGAACACCTTTCAGGAAGATCTATCTAGTGAAGGTGTGTGATTATTTAGGAGCGTGGTGCGCTTTACTCAGGTGCCTTGGGAGAACTAATTTTGACACGTGGTGCTCTGAGCTGCCTTTAGCGAAGAGAGAAGGACACCCCTAGCAGGAGCAGCCACCCCACTTGCTGCTGTGCTGTCTGATGGTGCCTCGAGAGATGCTGGAGTCTGGTGAGGCATCCAAGCTCCTGATATTCCCTGTGCCAAAATTAGAACAGTGCAGATGTTTTCTAGCACTGGAAGCTGTACTGTGTCAAAACAGAGCACTCAACAGCTCCCTCAACACTGACCCATCTGGTGTGGAGGCTGTGGAGGGTAGGTGCTGTCCCCCAGGCACCTTGCGCATGCAAAGAACAAGAAGTTCCTGATCCATCAGAAACCTGAGAGCTGCAGTGCTGCTTACGTCCCTTGGGACACTGCTAGATGAAAATAAGTCAGTTCAGGCACGGAGAGGGCTAAACCCCAGCTCAGCTGGAGTTGCATCCACTATCTTTTAATGGACCCTGTGCTAAAGAATGAGGAGGTATGCACTCATCTATGGTGTGCCATGTGTAAGGGAGGAAACTCGTACTGTGTGAGGAAAGGAAACTGTTGTGTAAGGGGAAGGCGAAGAACTGCCTCACGGGCTGGTCTGTCCTCAGCAGCACTACTGGGTCACAGAGCCTTCAGCTCAGAGCCTGCATCTGCTGTTCCCTGGACTGTGGGTCCGAAAAATACCCACACGAAGAAGGCAAGGTCAGATCTTAGGATTATGGCTTGCAAAGAGACTTGGGAATGTGCATGAACTTGCAAGTCGCTAATATTTTAAAATTATATGCGAAAAAGAAGTAGATGTGGCTGTGAAACTGTTGGTTGTCTGCCAAGTTAACTTGGCTACGTGCTGCTATCTGTTGAGAAAATGTTGGACTCTTCTGTCAAACTCTTTCTTACCCTTGTTGGCCTGTACTCGCAGCGTCGCGCTTGGTGCGTGCATAGTTCAAGAAGGCAAAGCGCCAACCACATAGTTTCCAACATCCTCAACTTGCCCCTGATCCGATCTCTGCAGCCCTGTGGTGAGAGGGGGTGTGGCTCCAGGTGTGAGAGCTGAGCCACGGCTGAGCTCTCGGTGTCTGGGCCGAGTTCAGAAGCCATGCACCTCCTCCCAAGGGCTGTCGGATGTCTCCCCTAGTCGTGAACTAAGGGGAAATGAGCCTCCACAGCTCTTCGAGACAGCCCACAATTCGCGTGGTTCTTTTATCTTACCATGGGCTATCGTGGTACTGAGGTTAAACTATTTAATGTGCTTGGCTAGTGGTCTTTTTGCCTGCTTAAGTCGTAAGAGATAGTTAAACCAGGATTGCAGAATAACGTATATCTTACATAGAGCACTATCCTGGATATGTTGTGCCAATGAGCACAATTTTACATCCAAGCACTTAAAATGATCAAATACTATAGTTAAGACTGTCATGCTGTTTATGTAGTGCTAAAAAGAAAACAAAATATAATTTCAGAGATTTTTTTTTTTTCTAATAAATACTCCAAATAATAGGTTGGTTTCAACTAGACTTCCTGGCTCTGTGAAGGCTGCTGCATTCGGTATGAATCTATCAGGATCCTGCATATAACCATGTGTTTTTTACTATAAAGACATGAATTCCACGTATGTTCTCCACAAATATGTTGGACAAAACATAGTTTAACTTCTTAACTGGTACTAGACAGTCACTTTCTAACTCCTTCAGTTCAACCTTGGTTGCATTCCTGAAAATTATCTTTACATCTGTCATGTGACTGTTGATTTTATATGACTGTTTTCATGCTCCAGACATAGCAAAACATTTTCAAGGCAACGTGTGTTGACAATATACAGAGATAAAAATCAGTTAATGACAAACTCTAAGGCGCAAACTTTTAATAAGGGCAATGAATCATTAGAAATTATTAGAAAGGGAATAGTAGATTTTCTATCTTTTGAATGGAGATGAGATGTTTTTTATAGAGGTATATGCTCGAGCAGCTGGTTGGGTGGAGTAGAGGAATTCCTCACTGGCTTCTGTGGCTTCTGCTACACCTGGGGTCAGGCTGGGTCGTCTTAGTCGGACTTTTGGCTTGGAAGGGAGGAAGGCAGCTGGGTGGAACAAGTATCTTCCCAGCATAGCAGTTGCCGCTGAGAACTTACTCAAAGTTACTTACGCTTCTCTTTAAAAAAAGGTTGGGGTGGGGGAGTGCATTGCTTAACAATTAATTTGGCAAGGTTCCTGCCTTCTAGCCCTGCACCTTTTTCAAAGATCCTTTCTTCTGACTGCTTGGTTCTGCAGAGTGTTACTTTTCATCGGCTTTAGGTGGGTTCTTCTACTAATCCATCCTCCCTCCTCATCAAATTAATCAAGCAGCACATGAACGCATTTTTTCCAGAGCAAATGTCTTCTACGAAGTGTATACTTGCACAAAGTGTGATGTTGTCTTGCTGTTAGAAATAATTATTAGGTTTAAAATAATCTGACAGCACCCTGCTGGGTATAAATTAGGTTCGTTCTCTACCAAGATTAGTTAGCTGGCACCCATTCACTAGCACGTTACAAAAAAAAAATATGATTGCAAGTTGATCGCATCCGGTTATCTGCCTTTTCTCTTTTTAATGGGCTTTTTGTTGCTGTGCTGTCACCGAGGTTGAAATAAATGTGTGCACGTTGTACATTTCCAAGTTCTGTACAGCCTGGGGAGATGACTTTGGCTCTCCCGTTATCATGAAAAGACTTGGGGGCATAAGCTTTTGGAGAAGGGGAGAGTTTGTGCTTAGATTTCTGAATCCTCTGCACCTTTGGTTTGGGCTAATGGGGATGTTTTCTGCTCTGTGGCGAGCAATATTTTACCCCTGAAGTCCAAAATGCCAGCTGTAATTAATTCATGTGTTTAAATAGCTGTTGTTATTTTTTTTAACTTGTATGTACTAGCCTGTTTGCATGCAGAAGTACGTATTTTACCTGGGATGAATGCTGTGTGAATCAGAAAAAAAGCAGAAAAAATTGTTTAAAGTTACGTGCTAGTGTTTAAGATTTTAAAAATAACCATGAGGTCTTTATTTCTTGGTTTACGATTGATTAGGGTTAGAGTTTTAAAAGCTTAATGCCGACTGTAAGTGCTTTACAGTCAGTCACTGAGAATTAAGGTCTTGGCACGACTCACGTTTTTGTCCTTCAGTATATCCATTATTGTTAGATGCTGCATAGTCATTGCGCATAGATGACTGATTTTCTTGGGTATTTTTCATTTTTACACGTTCAGAAAAATACTTCGTTAAAGCAGCTGCTGGGTGAACGGGGTAATTAAAGAACTGTACTGCTTTTATTGAAGTTGACACATGCTGCACGTTCCTTAAAACTCAGTATGTGAGCAGAATGTTTCCAGGATTTACTGAAGTTGGACACCCAGAGATACTGGAGAGCTGTTAATAGTTGTGAAGATAATTTCAAGTTTTACACCGTTATATAAATCTGACTTTAAGAAGAGAGCTATTATTGCAATGTATTGCTCGTGTTCCTTATATTTTGTGTGGTTTTTATGTATGCACACACACACCTACGCTCAGATGCTTAAGGATCCGAGCGCTTTTATTTGACAGTGGTTGTATATTCTATTTAGTACTGAGAATCTTAATTTATTTGGTGCCAAAAGAAATCTGCAGTTTATTGATTTATTCATTTTTCTTAACTGAAATGCAATCTTGCTTCATTCGAATTGCAGCTCTTAGTGTGTGAGTGTCTTGGTGTAGTGAGTAAGAAATCCTACTTAATGTAAACTGAGGCTTGGTTCCATTTTAACTAGTGTGATGAGTGCAGTATTCCACACATAATTGTTTGCAAGTTGCAAAAAAACAGACTTGTAATTACAACACATGGTGAGCAAACACGTTGTAAGCAAGTGTCTATTGAACAGATATAACTACCAATATGGTAATTTTTAGTGACACGATCTTTTCTTTTCTTTGCCTTTCCTTCTTTTTCTACTAAGTTGAAACAATTTTTGGTTTGTTTAAGCATGTTTGGTTAGTCTGCCTTTCCTGTTAGCAGTTCATATCTTTGAAGCATCTTTGATACTCCTTATTTAAAGCCATAATTCTGCATTTCAGGCAGAGTTAGCAAACGTGCAAGTGTTAACCTCACATTTCATGTGTTTTCTTTACATGGCCCATGACGTGGAGAGCTCCGGCCCGTCGGCTCCACTCCTTGTGGGTCTTGGTGAGAACTGAGCGCTCTGCGCCGAGAGCGTTACCTGTGTCTGTGCTTGGTGTAGATACAGGCACAAAGTACTTTCCTGAAAGAGGGGGCGGTCTTGGAAAAACTATAGTAGTACAGTGGCTGGTGATGCCCTTTCCAAAATCTTCTGTTGAAATGGCAATAATTAAGTCACAGGCGACTTTGACCTGGAAAGCCCGTGCGTTAGCGAAACATTTTTGCTTCCTGAAATTCTTTGTCAGTGTTAAAGCCTAGTGGTGTGCTCTGGGCTGGCTGTTTATCTGTCATCCGTGTTTTGGAGGATTTCAGAAGAGAACCTTGCCCTTACTGTTGAATTACTTGGCTAAAGCCATCAAACTTGCATCTGTATGTTTTGGGATGTTTAAACCTTAAGCACTTCTTCAGCGATATGCGTTTGATTACTGTTGTTGCACACTGTAATATACGCAGTTAAAACACATTTATAACTGTCCCTGTATTCCAGCAAACTCATCTTACGGGCTAATCTTTGCATATTGGGTTCTGCAAGTTGAGGACGAAAAACTAGTTTCTAAACTACTTGTGTGTTTTAATATTGCGAGTCAATTCCCGTGTGTTAAAGTGTAAACTACTAGCTAATCCATAGGAGTTTATGCAGGAGGAAGTCATTTAATTAACACTTTTAATTTCAGCTGTGAAAGAAGGTGAAAGCGAGGTCTGAAGAATGGAGCGAGGCTTTGTTTTTCATCACTGAAGACTCACTGCACTCCAAGTCTGCTGATGCTCGTGTACATAGACCATCTCCTGCCTGCTAATTAGGCCTCTCCGATGTGCTCTCTGGAAATGTGCTTGGAGAAGTTTTTTTTCCAAAAACCACCACGCCGTCATAAATAAGGGAACGGTATGGTACGTAACTATTATACACCGCTCATTTGGCAGACTATAATTTAATAGAACAACAATGATCGGACTAGTATATCAGTTAATTTTCAAAACATTTTATTCCACACAAATTAGCTCAGGTCCTGGAGGGCAAAATGACAAGAGGTTACTCGTACGCTATGTATTTAATTAATTGAAAAATGCTCAAATTGCTTTTACAGTTGTTATTAAAAAGTAGAATCAGTGTTGCCAGTGCTCAACCATAATTAGAACCCCGGGGAATTAAATATTTAGCATTAGTAATGTAACAGCACTTAGGACACAAATTTCTATTTTTGTAATGAAAGCAATACAGTGTAAGTGCAAATGGCTGAAACGACAGCTGTGACAAGCGAACCAGCCTGGGATATTTCAATAAGACACCCCGTCGGACAGCAAGTCTTACTGCATTACTCGTCTGCAAGAGATCTGCGAGTTTAAATCCCAATAGCCAGGCATTACACCCAGTATTTAGATTTCTAATTGCTCACAGGATGAACGGTCGGGCAAATGTCACGCCGTCAGTGGGGGAAGCGTGCGATGTTTTCCCAAATAATGCCGCGGAGGTGCCTTTGTCAACGCGGGCAGGGGGGGGGGGGGGGCAGGTCCCGGGGCTGCGGAGAGAGGAAAAGAGATCTTGTTTGTTTTAAGTTTAATTACGTTTTAAGCGTAAGTGCTTTCAGTGATACAACATGAAAAGTCGGATATTGGGCTCTAATGAGCTCTAGTGGTAGATGGCTGGAGACCCTGAGGGATTAATTCACTAAATTAACTGGATAAAAGTACTTGGTTTGGGCATGGTAGGATGGCTGAGCTGTGCTCAAAAACTCTCTTTCAGAGCTGTCTCTCATTCCTGTTTTTGTTCTAAACAGGCTGTGTAGCAACTTTCACAGCCGCCTGCTACAACTGTTCAGCTTGTCAGAAGGTATTACATTACCAGCTAATAAGTAATAAAGCATATTTGACTTCATTCCTCTTCTGTTTCTTTTTTTTTTTTTTCCTGGGATGTCAAGAGAAGGAGGGGAGCTCGAAGCCAGTTGTGCGTCTTCTGAATAAGAAAAGCTGTATTTGGGCAAGGCACGCTTTTGCCTTTTTAAAGCACTGATTTGTTTTCTAGAAACAGGACAGTCAGGCAGGAGAGATGGAATACTTGTTTTTGAAGATGCTTTCATTCCACTTGGCAACTGCTCACAGGACAGATTTTGTGTTCGAGCCGAACACGTAGCAAGGACAGACTGTCTAGACAGCAGCGGACCAGGACAGCCTGTTTCTTGACAGAAGCAGGTAAGGACCAGCATCGTGCGTGTGTGGTGCCGCATCCAGCGCTGGCAGAGATGCCCCAGCTGCCGCTCTCCTGCTTTGCAACCACTTGTTTCTGTTGTAGGTCACTCTGCAGAGAAAGTTTAACTCTGCCAAAAAGAAAAAAAAAAAGAGTAAAAAGCACAAGGTTTTCCTTTGCGCCGAAGCAGTGTCAAAGCCTGTAAGAGTATCTCTAGTTCTGAAATGTTAAAGGGTCTTTGTCCTGAGACATTTCAAATCATGGTTAAAGGACAAACAGGCTGTGGGCTGAGACAGGGCAGGGCTGAAGCTGCTCAGGCCCCTGAGCCTCCCAGCTGCACACACTTAGCACCAGTTGCACCTGCCCCACACCACGCGGGTATAAAACAGCACCTGCCAGCACAGCTCGGGCTCTTACTCCTCTGCCTGTTGTGGGGGGAGCTAGCAAGGAAAGGGTTTCCCTGGGTTTAGAAATGTTCTTCCTTCAGCCTGGCTTTCAGAAAGAATTCTGGCTTGTTAGCTGAAGGTTCCCCTCAGTGTCTGGTTTTAGTTGAAGCTGCTGAACTTCAGCGAAGTGACGAGCAGCCACCGATGGAGCTGTGTAACGAGGAGCAGTAGTGACCTGGCGGGTACCTGGCTGCAGTCACCAAAACTTGTTGGAGTCATTCAGGTAAGTGCAAAATGGTTATGAATAAGGTCGGGGTTACAAATATACACGTCTCTCCTGTTGGTGACCTGCTGGGGCACAGCAATGGTCCCAAGGGATCAGGAGCCTCAGGTTTATGTGTTTCCTGAGCAGGTAGTGCTTCTGAGAAAACTAGCTTTTCTCGAACAGGTTTATGAATTCAGGCTGAAAGTGCAGGAAGCAGCACCCCTGCTGGTGCGTGCTGAAGCCTCGTGGGGTGTCTCTGAGGTTCCCTGGGTGTTTGCATTCCAGTGTCCGGCTCACTTCACGTCTCTGAGCTTTTACTTGCTTACCAGAGATTTGGAATTAGAAACTCCTCGTGCTCTGTAATTTGTGTGCGATGCACAGAACTGGGGTGCCCAAGGGTTTGATGCAGCTGAATTACTGCGGAGTGTAAGCAGTCCTCATCAGCTCTTACCTTCATAAATAAAATTGTGGCGTTTCCCCCATCCCCTTTCCTTTGGTGCAGCTAGACAATGTGGGAACACTGCTGGGGTCTTGCTGCTGGTCCTGACTAACAGCAGGATGAGCTGCACCTGGGCTGGTTTTTTTGTCCTGGCATCTAAAAGCTGTGCTGAGCCTCTCGAGTGGATGAGCAAGCAGCTGCACTGACGTGATAGTAGGACCATTGCTGACTATCATGTCAGTGATCTGGGATCTAAGAAGTCTCTATGCTGGCCTGGGACAAGTTATTTATTATTTTTTTAAGTCCGTTTCTACAAAGCTGTTCTCTCTGAAGGTTTTTGAGGCTTGGATCTTGTCTGTCATTGCCGGGATCAATTCCTGTAAGTCCTGCAGCAGTCGGTCTCTCTCTGAGGGTGGGGGGAGGAGGGGGGCTGCAGGCTTTAGCTGCCTGGAGATTGGCAGCTGTAAAGGTGTTTTCTCCTTCTGCTTTATTTTTGATCTCTTCTTCCAATCTCTGTACCTGGTGCTGTAAAACACACAAAAGCAGTCTCTGACCCTTGCTGGTTTTCTTATCCTTTAAGTGGAGGATAAAATGCCCTTTTCTGCTCCAAAATCCACCAGCATCATCTCTCAGAAGCATTTCACGAGCTACTCTATCACCAACTTCTACCTTAAAACACAGGCTGAAAAAAAAGTACGAGCTTTAGAGAAGGTTAGTCCTAGCCAAAGGACATTCCCAGATATTTCTGAGGCTCTCCCGGAGCTTGGCTGCTGCCTGGTGAGTACGGCAGCGTGCTGTGGGCTCTCGGCTGGTGGGAAGAAGGGAGGCAGACAGCTGAGACAAAAGTGTTCCCTGGGACCTGCTCAGCCTGGCCTCACCAGGTCTAACACCCTCTGATGCTTAATGTAGGATTTTGTTTTATCACACTTCATTATATTTCACCTATTAAGCTTTTTTTTTTCCCCAGAAAATAGCAATAGGTCAAAATATTCAAAGTGTGTTTTCCGATATGAACTTGGACTAATGCTGTTTCCCCTTTTTAAAGTAGATGTGCATCCCAGAGGTGAACGCTTGGTATTACTCGTAATTAAGATTGTTAGACATTCCTAACTGGCCAAACCAAACATCACAGCATGGTACCTGTGTGTCTCTTGTTTAAATAAGCATGAAACAAGTGTGAAAAATGAGACTTAACCTGCAAAAATACCTGGGTGCTGCTGGAAGTTTTCGTGCAGCCCTGACTGAATGACTTTCCAATTGTCTGTTGGTTCTACCAAAGTATTGTTCCAGTGATGCTGTTCCCTTCAGCTCCGCAGCTAATGACACAGTTCTTTTTTGAGGCTGTGCAAGTGAAACTGAAAGCAACATATGGTTGCATACAGGAGTCTCTTTCTCATTGTTTCTCCTTAAATTGTGGTTTCTACTGGTACTGATCTTTCTTTCAATTATTGTCCAGCATGAAAGTGCTGGGATTGGACTAGATGATCTTTTGAGGTCCGTTCCAATTCCTAGCACACTGTGATACTGTGAAGCAGCAGGCCAGGAGACATTTTCTACTTTTCTGTTTTCAACCACTTACTGAGATAGAGTTATTTTATTTCCTCGGTCCCTTTTAGATATCGCCTCTTATTTTCTTAATGGCTTTTAAACTCCTAAGACTACGCCATGAAAAAAAAATCAGCTTTGCTCTTTGTGACTTGCTGCCTGTATCCCCTGTTGTATTTATATTATTGAAAATGTTTTATTCATACACACACCTCCCACTGCAGTATTTTTATCTCTTAGGGCTTTTGCTGTATTTTCCCGTTTTTGTGTTTTGGTTTTTATTTTGTTGCTGTTGTAAACCACCCTTCCAGACAGTTGCTAGTGTTTTTAGAGCCGCCCCACCATGGAAGGCGAATGTGAAGTTTTGTCATCCTCAAGCTCTTTGCAGTCTTTAGGGTTTGACTCTGCTGCCGGGCACCCCGCTCAGCGCAGCGAGCCTGCCAGCGCCACGGGGACGGCAGCTCACCTCGCTCTGCTTGCAGGATGGCACTCGTGGGGAGAGGGCTTTGTTACCGCTTTATTTTAAATGGGGAAGCTGCAGCACAAAAACACGTTCAAGCCCTTGCATCCGACTGCTCAGAAAACTCTGAAATTGGTTCCCTGCTGTGCTGTGTTGCTGATCCACACGTTTCCAGACAGTTGGAAAAGTTAAACTCGCGTTACCAGCCCCGCGCCGTGCTGGATGAGCGCAGGGCAGGTTTTCAGGGTCTGCTCTGGGTTGTGGGGGTGGAAGCAGGGTGGTGAGGCTCTTAATGTTACACTCCCATCATGTGTGTGTGACGATGAAATGAATTGGTTAATGAGTGCCTAAGCATCTGTTCAGCCTCTGGTAGATGCTTTGCCAAGGTTCAAGTTCCCTGAGGAGGATTAGCCACCTGGTCCAGTTTTCATGATATACTGACAAAGGGGACACCCACCTTTCGTCTTACTGCAGAGGATGGACGGATACTGGATTATTGTTTAGCCAGACGCACAGGGTCTGTGGAAGGTCTGTGAGTTTGATGTATTTTTGTAATTTAACAACTACTTTTGTAATTGTTACAATTCAGATTACAGCAGAGCCTGCAACTGCTGTCTATTTTTTGTGGGAAGAGTGACATCTACTCAGCTCTTCTCATGGTTTTTCTTCTTTTTTCTTTTTAGACTTATTTATTTTCCTTTGTCTTAAATAATGCACAGCTCTTTGCACACAATTATCTCTCATGTTATATAATATACAAAATCAATATACACCATAGGGCAACAAGAAATGATGATAAAAAGAGGTTCTAAGAGGAAAATGAGCATTTCATAGCCTGAACTTACAGTTAGGCTTTCCAAAGTGTCTAGATTTTGCTGCATGGACAGCATTACGAGTTGATGAAAGGCCTGCGCTAAAAGGCTTAAATTTATGTGGTGGTAGTATCGCTTTACGATGAGCATGATTTAGTAGGGGTTTGACCCATCAGACACATTATAGCGAGGGAACTCGGTATGCTTGAAAGACAGAAACATTACACTTTTGTAGCTGAACTTTGAAATAGCTGAAATCGTGCAACAACCCTGAATTAAGAGAACGAAGTGGAGGAGGTCAAACTGAAAAGGGGGCTTGGCTGGGCTTTTGCCTCTGCTGAAGCCGTGCAGAACCACTTTTTGGTGTTGCATTGGTTTTGAGGTTGGGGTGGGGACAAGGAAGGAGGTGAACGTTTTAACCTGTGGCTTGTTGGGTGGGTGCTTGTTCTATGAACCCTGGGGTGAGCTCTGGCAGAGAGTGAGCCTGGCTCCTCCTGCAGCTGGGTCGAGGTACGCTAAAGAGAAAAGGCTGAAGGAGGAGGCCAGTCTGAAATACCTCCAGCTGGGCTGTGTTTGTGTGTTTGCCCCAGCTGCTGCAGGATCCCGAACCTCAGGTGCAGCCTGGGGGTGCTGCAGGTGCCACCAGGGAGGAGGGTGATGGCTGAGGCAGGGCAGAGCTGCACCTCCTCACCCCCGGCCTTTGTGCAACCACCGCGGATGTCTGTCGCCTGTCAGGAGGGAGACACGCAGGTATGTGGAGGAATGTCAGAGCCCTGTCTGCTGGATTTGACTGTGGCTTAGGTGACCCTGGGGGAGAGGAGACAATAAGACCGTTTGTTGCGCTGATCAGCCGGTGAAGTGTTCAGTTCTG
Organism: Trogon surrucura; assembly: GCA_020746105.1. NCBI lineage: Eukaryota > Metazoa > Chordata > Aves > Trogoniformes > Trogonidae > Trogon > Trogon surrucura. The sequence goes on from CM036629.1 coordinate 18,915,209, forward strand.
AGCCGCTCAGGACTATTTCAAGTGAGTACTCTGACTTCTGTAGGGCTGTGCTTCGAGGCCCCTCTGAAGCTGAAGGAGGGAGGCTGTGGTTGGGGTCTGTTTATCTGAGGTATTTAAAAAACACCTGCCTGCGCCGTGGCCTTGGTCTGCGTTTTAGCACAGTTCTGGAAATACACAGAAAGAAGCCACCCTCCCCGGTTCATGCCTTGATAGCTTGTGAATAAAGGGTATGAAAAGGTTCTGGGTTTTGTCTCCCATTTTGGTTTTTGCTAAATTCAGTTTACAGCCTCAATTTTACATCAAAATCAGGTGACCTCCCTTAACAGCACTGCCTGCTCTGTTTTTCATGTATTTGCTGCACTTAGGTGTCCCTAGTGCCACTAAGCATGCTGGTGCAACTTGCCTCTTTAGCACACATTGCAGAGGATCTATTTACAAACTGCATTGCTTTTTTTCCGTCTGGCTAATGTTGTTTGTAGTTGTGGGGTTTGGTCCCACATTTTATTTGGCCTTGCATAGTCAGCGTTGTTTAGACAGAAGAAAAAGTGATGTTTTCTGGCAGCACATGGGGGACCTTCCAGTTGTGTTGGACACCGACAGCACAGGATGCTCTGCAGTTCTTAGATTTTTGTTTCTGATCCTTTTTGCTGTCTAAAAGTTTTTTGTTGCCTTTTTTTTAATTAAAATAATGATTGAATAGATATTCCACGGAATGTGACCAGCACGATGTGCAAGAACAACATGGAATGAAATTCCCATTATTGTCTCACAGTTGGTCTTATTGCACCGTTGCCTCTCCTTACAGTCCCCAAACATGAAGCTTTGCAGGAGCATGCACGTGGGAGCTCAGGCAATGTCCCTTTCTTCCCTTGAAGATTTGACTTGATGCAAGCACCCTTGTGTCTTGAGAACAACTGGCGTGACAAAACTTTATGATGAAAAGGTCGTGGTAAATAATGCGCCGTGACCATTTTTAAGTTAAAAAAGCCACCCAAACAACAAGTAGCATCACAGAAGTTGCTTTCCCTTCTTTTCCTTCCCAGCAAAAACATTTGTTAGAAAAGGCACGTGAGAAATTTTTCAGGTTTCTCAAATCTTGTTCAAGACCAAACATCTGAAGCTGCAGCCTTTTAGGCGGGTGTAACAGGACCCACAGCGCTCGGTGGGGTTTAGTGCTGCAGCTGGGTCCCTGAGATTCTCGGGATCAGTTTACTACGGCTGGTTTGGTCTGGCAGATCGTAGCAGTCTCCCAGTATGTCTTTTACACACTGCAAAACTATTCATGGTTCATCTGATATTCACCAGCATCAGCTCAAGCCCACTTTGTAAGAAGCTCTGAATTTCTGCATGTGTTTTAAATACCTTGGGCTTGCCAGGAGCAAAAATAAGCAGTGTTGTTGGTTTGGTGGGTTTTGTTTTCTTCTAATTTTTGTCACTTTTTTTCTTCTGGTTTCTGTGAAATATAAGCCTAAACTGGCCTTTTCTATGTAATGGATAGTTTAATGAAACTGGAGGAATGGAAATGTTTTCCATTAAATGTGGCAATGTAGTAAATAAAAATTGCTTAAAAGAATCTTGCTTGACTGCGTGCACGCAATCATGGAGGCACTTACAGGATGAGCTTTTTCATTTGAGGTTCTGTGGATTTCCTTTGCTTCTCTAATTAATTTTGCTAGTGACAAGTGTGTCCCACCCTCTGGTGTGTGAACCTCTCTGCTGGAGCGGGTGCGCTGGGGAAGTGAATAGGATCCTTGTTGGCAGTCCAACCTCCCTTCCACTGCCTGTGCCTGCCTCGTCACGTTGGTAAGCGCACAAAAGGGCAAAAAAAAAAAAAAAAAAAGGTCCTATCTTGTTAAAGGCTGAGCTTGTCTGCTGGAAAAATGCCCATTTTCAGGTGAGAAATTGTCTGTCTCGGTCAGGACAAGGGAACTAATTGTTCGGTCCTGTCTGGTTTTAAACGCTCTGAGCAATCTGGGCTCTACCGCTTCCTCCGGGAGATTACGTTGCTTAATACATCAGAGTACCAGGAAGTTGGTTTCTTGCCCTGGGTATTCAATATAAAATTTTCTTTAATCTCATTGCTGGAGCTGGCAAGAAAAATTATTTTGTCAGAATTGGGGTTTGCTGCTTTCTTGGGATCCACTAAACACACAGGTCTCCGAGGGAAGCATCCACAGGTGACAACCAGGTTATAGTGGTTCTGATGGAGCTTTCTTCAGTTTGCTGCAGTTTGGTTTGTGTGAGAGTCCTGACTGGTTTCTGTAGGGTGTTGTAACGTGTATGACACATTTACACATAATTACTTTGACCTTTCTGCAAATTCTGAGGCTAGTAAAACTTTGTCATGGAAGAAAGTGTGGAGGAAAAAAAAAAAAAAAGCCCAGAATATTTCTAAAATCTGAGTAATTGGGAAGAGATGGGGATTGTGTGTCTGAGAGATTCTGTGTCTCAAGCCCCTGGTGACTCTAGCACCAGCCCTTGCACGACCGAGGTGGAGATGAGGAATGGTCTCGCACCAAAGCTGGTGACTTGGAGACAGGATACATGAGCTTTGCTCTGCTTTACACAGATTTATTTTGTGACCCTGTACAAATCACTTAACCTCTTCCTGCCCACAGTCCGGAGAAGAAGGATGGTGTTTCCCTATCTCGCAGAAGTGCCGGACACTTAATTCATTAGTGCTTATAAAGTATCCTCAGGTCTTTTAGAGGAGAATGCTGCGTGTCCATGAAGTCTTAATAATGTTGATTCATGTACAACTTGTGAGGCCTGGGCCTTGACTCCCCGGAGCTGAGATAAAGACCGTGGCTGACAAGTTCATTTTTATCATGGACCTAAATCTACTCTGTGCTGTACTAGGACTCACAGAAAAGAAATTCCTGAAGACTATTGAAAATAAATATTGAAATGTTTCTATTTTATGACGAATTGTGAATGTATGTTTACTTTAAAAAGATATATAAAAACTTCCCAATGCCTTTTGAAAGTGTCTTGACCCCACCTGCTGAGCCCTGTGCTGATTTTGAAGGGAGTTGAGGATGCTGCTGAGAAAAGAGATGTTCTTTTCAATTTGTTTTTTTCTTTCTATGTTTTCTGGCTGATTTTAGAATTGTTAGGAGATATTATTTGTTCAGGTAAATGTTACCATATTCAGCATGGTGGGGCATGTCGCTTTCGATTGGCATCGTGTCATAGGCCAGTGTAATATGTCAGAAGTATTTTATTGTAATGGCTTCATCACTTAAACGAGACAGGACGGGTTGCAAATCAAATTTACCATACCTACCTTTAACATACACTGAGTGAGCTAACAGCCCAGATCAGGCGCTGGCTAATACAGAGGGTTACTGCAGTGTCAGAGATCTGGGCTCAAGTGTTGAGGCAGGTTATGAGGGACAAGCAGTTTGACAGTTACCTTTTCCCATGTACGTTGTCGTATCTTGTATTAACTTCAATTAGAATTCAGTTTCAGCTCAAGAAAGATAAATACTGGACAAGGCAGCCTGCTGCAGTTTTGGACAAGACAGAGCAGAGCTAGAAACACATTTTATAACTGTCTCTTGTTGCCTTTTGCGTTGTTAGGGCTGTAACTTCTCATCTTTAGCAACACAAAGTGTGACAGACCTGTCCCCTTTCAATCCCTCTGCTTCAATCCATGTTTCCAAGAGGAGCATCTCCTCCGGTGATGCATTGGAAGAGAATGGCTTTCAACTGTCGTCGGGTTCATTTTAAACTTTGAAAGTAAAATTGAAGAGCTTTTAACTTCTCATGGAAATGAATAGCTGCTCACTAGAAGTCAAGGTACGCAGGGAAAGTGTGCCCTCTGCTTGAAACACTAAATTGCTTTTGTTTGTTGCGTGATGAGCTTGGGTAACTCTATGTAAAAGACATTGTTCGGTCATGCTTATTTGGAAGACTTGCTGTTGAGGAATAGCAATGAAGCCAAGATAATTCATCCCACAATTAAATACATTAGCATTTATTTCAGCAACCCAGTTTAATCTTACAATAAAGCATCTATAATTATGATAATTAAGTTATTTGGTAATTGTAGGTTGAAATAAATTTGTAATAAAATGTTACAAACTTCTTTGGGTGGCTGAGATTGCCATTAAATCTTTTTTGGAGGGTGGAAAAAAAAAAAGAGAGGCACATCACTTGTGAAAGAGTGGAAAATGCATGGGGTAGCAGGTTATTCTCTAGAGAAATTATGAGTCCAAGACAAGGAGAATGGAGGTACTATCTACTCATTGAAAAATATTAATTTCTAAACACTGAGCTATGTTTCTCTAATATAGTTTAAAAAAAAAAAAGGATTCTGTGTCCCGAAAAATATGATAATTTGAGGCTATTGTTTGGAACATTCAGAAGAGGAAAACATGACACAGAACACCGAGAAAGTTTAGATTAGGGAAGAAAGGGAGGAGGTAAAGGGAGAGGGGGGGGTCAAAAGGGGGAGATTACATGGCCACTGGGAAAATACTTTCTGGGGGTACAGAATTCTCTGCTGAGGCTGGGAAGAACGCTGGTACTGGAGATCCCTGCACAGCCTTCCTTAAACTTGCCCTTGGGCTTCCTTTGTAACGCAGTCCCATGGTTATGGAAATCTCGGTAGTGTTGCTGTCCTGATGTAAAATCTAAGACGATGCTGGGAAGAACCAGATAAAAGGGACCCATTTTATTTGCTTCTTACTTCAGGAAGAAAGAGTATTTCAACCACCAGGTACTAGCACAAGGACTGCTGGTCATCGGTTGCTGTGGTTTTTTCCCCTCTGTGAGTACCAGTGCCTGGTGACCTTAGTTTTTTCACCCATCCATTTGTTCTTAATGCTACAGATATTAACAGACTTCTCTTGTACCAGCTGCTCTGCGTTTGCTGGATCTTCACAAGCACGTGTCTGTGGTATTGTCTGTGCAAACTGTAAACTGGTGAAGATGTTTCAGCATTTCATTGGATTGCTTTATTGCATCTTTACAAAATACTCAAATGGATGAGAATTGTTCAGCTTCCCCTCTTTAGTGCTCATTGGTGAAAAGAAACTCCCAGCTATATATTTCTAAAGGTTTTTTGGTTTAAAAACTTTTTTTTGAATAATCAGAAGACCCGCTTTTCTTCTCTCACAGTTTCTTGTATCACTGCTTGAAGTCACGCAATATCTTCCAAATACCTTGTTACTAATTTTGCGTTGAATCTCTAATCTGAATAAAAAGGGTATTTTAAACTGGGATATCATTCAGAAGATATTAGTTAAAAGTGGGAAAGGGACCTATTCTGGGACCTCCGTTCAAAAAATACTGTTCTCATCATTCCCAGCTGTAGCCTGCAGTTCAGCAGTGGGTTGCCACATTTGTTTGTAACGGGCTAGACAGAAAAATACCCCCTTCTTTTATCAAGAAGCATCAGCAGTGAACAGAACTTTTCCAGAAAGCCCTGGGCACTATGGGAACACAGGAGAGGTGACCTGGCCCCAACTGGTCTGGTTTGGATCCTGACCAGGTTGCTGGATATCTGTGGACTCTGGAGAAAGCCACAAAGCCCAGAAACTCTGACTAGATAAAAATTTCTGGTCGGGGGGGAAAAAAGACTGTCCGGGGAACCCCAAATGTCAGTAAGTTGCTCATTGGGCTGCCAACAGTGTTTTTAGTTGTAACACAAAAGGTACTTGGTGGCTCCAGAGGGGTTCTGAGAGTTGTCAGCGGTCTGCTCTCCAGAACACTTTGGATATTGGATTACACTGTCGTTAGTTGTGCATTATTTGTCATCCTCCTGAGTAACTTCAGTGTAGCTGTAGGATCTTGAGCACAGGGAAGAGAGTGGGCGAGTCTGTTTGCTATCCCTGCCTGAGCAGGGTTTAAGTGGTTGGCACGGTTGGCAAACACACGGCAGGGGAAGGTTTTTAGACCCGCTTATGCTGGGGAAGGAGGGTGAGGGTGTGTGCACCTGGGATGGGCTGTCGGCTGTGGGGCAGGCGGGGAGGGGTAGGCAGAGGGCTCAGGTCCCGTGAGGAAAGGAGGAGGCGTGTGTGCTCTGAAGTTGAGCGTAGGGCTGCGGTGAAAGGGGAAACAGGGTGTGTTTGATTCCCTTGAGAAAATGCTTTTATTTTTTTAATGTTTCTTTTGTTTGACAAGTCAAGTCATGTATGCTGATACTCGGGTGTAAAAAGCTTATGTGTTTGTGTTGGTCTTGGAAGTCTCGGGACCGTGAGATCAGAGGCAAACTGCAGCCTGGCTCAGAAAATGGGCCCCCGTTTTCATTCTTATGCTGTTTCTCCTTTGTTTTTTCACTTCCCCAAATACGTGTCCTCCCCTTACTTCTATCTTGCTATGTTTTGCACAGTGGGACATTGTTTTTTTAGAATATCTGGTTAAAACCAGAAGTGATTTCTAATTTATTATCTATTTACTTTTGGTAAGCATGATGCATTGAGAAATGGAAAGCTGCAACAACATATATAAGAATGCCCAGACCTGCACCACTTGTTTATCCCTGTGTTACCAACAATAGGGAAATAATCGTTCTGGGGAATGTAAGAGAATGAAATACCCCTTCAGCTGCCCCCCAGGACGCAGTGTCACCACGGGCTGTCAGCAGCGTCCCAGGAAGTCTTCTTAGACAGACGTTTGAAGGTGTTCTGAACCTTGATGGGAACGAGATGAGTTTTGTCTTTTGTAATTAAAGAGTGGACTCCCCTCTGTAGTTTGTGCTCAGCCCCTTTTAATTCAATGTTGATCTTGCATTTAAAAAAATGCAGTTTGTTTTCTACCAAGCAGCTGTGTGGTACTGGTGGGACATGGACACCACCCTCCTGTCCAGGGGCCAGAGTCAGGATTTGACCCTGTGGCTGCTTTGCTGGATCTGACCGCGGTGCGGCAGCCAGCGGGCAAAATCAAGTGCTTGGTTTTAAAGTTGGATCCTGTGGCACTGTTAGTTTTCATCAGGCTACGGGGTGGTTGGAGAACGAGCTCCAAACGCGCAGCCTCTTGGAGACGGTGACGTGGAAGGGCTGTCTCTGGCTGCAATGTGTTACACAGGAGGCCCCAGGAATTTTATGACTTGCAGTTCAATAAAATGTTCAACACAAACTTTAAGCAGCCTGCATGGATTTGTTACTGGAGATAACAGAAAACACAGATCCTTGCAAGGCTGTATTTGTTCTTGGGAATAGGTTGGTGTTAGACTTTCAAGATCCTCCCTTTTGTTTGACTTCGAATGTTTAGCTCGATTTGTTTTTGAGTAACTAGACTGTTTGGAAGCTTAGGGTGGATAGAGAGATAGACTACAGCTGGTAATAATAGTAGAGTCTTTTACGCTGTCAATTTAACAGTTGTAAAACAATTAGGGAGAATTATGTTAATAGCAGGCTTTGTTCACACTTTCCTTGCCCGATTTTTCTTTTTTTTTTTTGTGTGTGTGTGTGTGTGAGACATGCCTATCCTACCATGCTCTGAGAGCACATAAACAGTAGAGCTCTGTGTGTTTGTATTGTGTATGGTCAGTGTTATCCATTAAACCATGGCTGGATGTAGATCTTCTAAAATTTTCACAAATCAATTTTCCAGTGCTTTGGCTATTGCATTTTAATGTGGCAGCTCCTAAACAAACAAAATCATGTTTTCGGGGAGCTAAGACAGGATAAGAAGTGATTTGTATGGGAAATGGTGGCTGATTTGCTTGGACTGCTGCAGCTGTTTCCTTCTGTGATACGAACAAAACCCCTTCGAATCAATCGGATCCATGTTGGCTGAGCCCTGCTACCCACGCAGAGGGGCAGTCGAGCCTTTCCCCGCTCCGGTGGGAAAGCGATCGTGCCAAGGGCTGCTGACCCACGCTGAGATGCTGCTTTGTCTGTTGCTCAGCTCCCCCCAGTTCTAGGCTATCTGTTAGTACTGAGACTAATCTGGATGGATGTCTCTCTTGCAGATAACGCAGCCCACGCTTAAAGGCATCTCTTGCTGCTCTTCCCTACCACATCGCCACGTGGTTTGCCACCACCTCTTGCCCAGAGCAAATCTTGCAGAGCCCCAGCACCTTGTGCTCGAGACTCTTCCTCATATTGGTGCCATGTGAAGGTCTTAGCACTGCGCAAGAGCAGTCATCTGAAATTAAGTAAATGCTTTTCTTTTTCATCCAAAGTGCAGAATGACTGCACTGAAATTGAGAGCATCATAAATTTGGTTTTTTCCCCACTCGGTTCCAAGTGAGGGAATAGATCTGAAAATCTGCATGCTAAATTCTTCCCTTCCTCCCCCCAAAAAAGAACGTGTATGTGTGGATGATCCTTTAAGAAAGGATTCCCAAACTCCATTTGCCTTGACAGCTGTCACTCGGCACTTGTAGTTGTCATGGCAGTGTGTAGTTTTTCGTGAATTACCGGCACTGGTGGTTTTTCCTCTTTATCAGTCATCGGTCCATCAGCCAGGCCATTCATAACGGCTTCTGGCAGCTCATCGGGGAGATCGGTACCATTGAATCGTGCCCGACCAACTCCCCCACCTCGTCGTGCGAGGCTGTTTACCGCCGTGCCTTTTCCTGTAAATATTACAAGCCGCGCGCTAACAGGAGCGATGCGCGGGAATGAAATGGCTTAACCTTGTAACAGTTAGCTGGGATGGCAGGTCTGCCTTGACTGATAATTCACGAGCCCTCGTGTTCCAGTTACTTCGCTAAATAACATGTAGACATCCCGCTTTGAAGTCTTGTATATGATAGTTAATTAGACAACATTTAATTTGGCTTAACATTTGTGTCAGTTTTGTGGAAGTGAGCCTCCATAATTAGGGAATACAGATCAGGTTTCTGTCAGACTTATAACCTCTCACTCTAATTTAATGCTCGCTCCTCCGGTGCCGTGTCACACTGGGTGCGCAGGAGGTTTTTTCCCCCCCGTCTTTTCCGCTTGACTAGTAAGAAAGTTGCCCGTATTACACAACTGACAGCAAATGGGATCGTTCACGGAGATGTAAGGGCATATGATTTGCTAGTATTTAACAGTGAACTCGCCCATCAAAACAGATTACGTGATCGCAATTGGTGTAAATAATACATTTACACAAGCCTGGAAGTTAGTTTAAAGCTCTTGCTGTTTCTAAGGCACCCAATGCAGGTTTTTGTGATGCTGTTCTGCAGAAACTCTTGTGTGAAACAGACTGTGGAATTAATGGTTTGTAATTAGGAAGGCGTTTTTCTGGTGTGTTTGAATAGGCCTAAAAGAAAAGGGAACTTTCTGTTTGAAAGTACTTCCTCAGAGGGGTGATTAAAAAGGAGATGGGATTTGTTGCAGGTTGTTAGGTGTGATATCAAGTCCATATGCAGAAGCACATTCTGCTTAGTATATTTGGCATCTAGGACAAAACCAAGATGGTCTGGGGTTTTGGCATTTGAAAAATAAATAGTTTACCCACTAAAGTCTCCCTAGTGATGCTTTTACCAGTTTGTTCTGAAGTTACAGTCAAATGTAAAGACATGAATCTTACCTGGATGTCTGTGGTAAGGCCAAGACACTTATTTAAAGGTAAAAGATTCAAAGGTAGCACAGTTTTAATCGATATTTTCCTTTCTACCCCCCATGCAACGGGAGATTTTGGGCAGATGCCCGTTGTTACTGTATGCAAGCAGAGTATCTGTTGGGCATCACGCTCCTTTGAACCTGGTGTACGTAGTTTGTCTCTAATTAGAGAGGAAACAGCTACTTTTTCTCCAGCTTGCACCGGGTACCGCGTATGAGCGAGTAGCTGGTGATGCTCTGCGGTGCAGCGCCGTGCACCAGGGTGATCCGAGGCCACCTCGACTGAGACAGCGAAGCCAAGGACTCCGCTCAAGCAGCTCTTTGCTGCTGGGCAGGCTTGGGGGGGTGTTCAGCAGAGAGAGCTTTTAACTAACTGGCATTACGTTTCTTTCTCCTCCTCTTTCCCTGCTGTGAAATTTTATTAAACTTTCCTGCTTCGTTGACTTGGGTTTTTTTTGTTGGTTTTTTTTTTTTTAAACTTGAGAGTGAGGAAAGATGGAAACCGTTTGGTAGCAACCCAGCACTAGTTTGTACTCAATTCCTCGGGAAGCTTTTTCTTCAGAGCAGTAGTTCCTCACTGTCTTCAGCTTGACATTTCGGAGCCAGAGCTGGAGGAAGATTTCTGCGACTGGGAGCTTGCCAGTTCAGAACTTGATACATCAGTTAATTAGTAAAAGACAATGCGTCCTCTTACAACCTTTTATTTGCTCATAGTCTTTACTCTGTCATAGCTACAACAATACTGTTTCACATCAGAGCCCAAGGAGACTTTGTTCTCCAATATCTGTGCTGGTGGATGGCAGGAACCAGACTGGTCTTGTTTCTGAGAAGCTGAGCTGGTCCTGCGATTTGTAGGTTGCTTTTCTGAATGTGTCAGAATTGTTTGGGCACCCACAGCCTCCCCAGGAAATGCTGGAGGGATCTAATGTGAGTTTCTGCTGATTTTGCGTGTCAAGATATGAAAATATTTAGCAGATCAATAGTACCCGGTGTTCAGATTTTAATCAGCACAGCTGCTTTCTGATCAGTAACCTTGATGCTGGGCAGCACATATTAAAGGCGTGGATGTATATGCCTTGCTAATTTACTGTTATGAAAATGAAACTAATTATATTATTGTGACACGCCCTTGGGATGCGTTTTGTGTGTATTCAGGGTTATTCTGCTGTTCCCAAAGATGTGAATTGCTAAATGCAGATGTCAGTTTTGGTCTCGGTGGACCAAACGAAGTGAACAGTGATCCTCACGGCTTTACTGGGGCACAGAACTGACCAGTGTAAATCTGCTGCACAGTTTATTAGTGAAACTCTAGACTTACATGTGGTCATTCTTGTCTTGTCTGGAAATCCTTGTGACCATACTTTGCATGGAAATCAACATTATGTCATTTTAGTCACAGAACATTTTCCTTTTGTAATAGATTTTGTCCCATGTTATTTGGAAATTTGTACTCTGCCAAATTTCTGGAGGAGAAAAAAACCCCAGTAACGGCAAGTTATTTTAAAATGCTTGAAAGAGAAACGATTAGAATAATATTGTGAAAAAATTATTTCTCTTTATAATCACATAGTGGTTAAAGGGGTGGAATAGCACACATTTGCAGATTTCATTAAAAAACCAAAGCTCTGTATTTTCTCACACGTCCAGCATTAAGTGTTTGTGGGCTGAAGAGATGCGTGTGCTGCGCGCTCCAGATGAGAATCCTCCCAATGGCAAAACTGGGGATTTAGTGGGAGATGGAACATCAAATCTGTGGGAAAGGAAGGAGTTCAGTAACACTGCCCTGAGCTTCATTTTCTTGGATGTGTAACGTGTTGTATTTTGTGTATAAACACGATGCTAATAAGATGAGTTTAACGGTAGTGCCGGTGCCGTTCCGACAGCCCTCCTAGACGGGCGAGCTCCCTTCCCGGGTGGATTGCGGAGCGGTGGAGCTCGGCTTTGCTGCTGCTCACAGCTGCTCGCTCCAGGTGTTTCGGAGGGGGTGAGAGGCCTGCGATGCTCCGACTTGGGAGCGTAATCCAAGTCTTATAGTAGTAAGCGCCTTGAAAAAATTCTTCCCCTTGCTGAGACTTGCTTGTTTATTTGATGCAGAATGCGTGCGGGTTCCTCTGTGCGTGTGAAGGATTTCTCTGTGGAGATAGATGACTGTTGCTGTAGTAATTTTGTTTTGCAGAATCCTTTTGCTGAGAAAGGTACTGTACAAGCTTTGAAATGTTATAGTCTCCGGCATCATACACGCTTAGGATCCCTTATGTATCAAATACAGTTCGTGGCAAAGCTAAAGAAGTCGGTGTCCCACTGAAAGGCCCTTCATGTCTTGTCTTTTCTTTGTTCAACAGGGAACAAAGTTTGTCATCCTGAGACACCAGACCTTTGACGAGGCTCAGGTAACCTCTGACAGTGCGCACGGTGCTAACAAAGGGTCCCTGTCAGCCTTTGTAGAAGATGTTGAGACTTCAGTCGGCGTTGACTCTCCAGAAGATGAGGAGCGTGTTGGTGAAGTGCTAGACTGTGGTTCTTCGGATCTATCGGTTCATGGAGGAACAGAAGAAGCTCAGCAGGAAGATGAAAAGATGACAGCAGCAGCAGCAGCATCCCAGAAGTTGTGATCACACGGGCAGATGAGGTGGGTGATAGACAATACTTGATATAAAATTCCTTTTTATCTTATCTGATTTGTATTCTTGGCTGTGATCAGAAATACAGCTTGTTGTTTCTAATTAATTCTTTAATTTTCTTTTATTTATATTTTGAATTTAGCAAAAATCTATTTCATGTTGGAAACGTTCCCCATCTAACCCAAAAATGCATTAAAAAGGCTATTTGCTTTAATCAGCAGGATTTTTAATCTTATTATATGCTCCTCAAAAATGAATATTTCTTTGTATTGTACAGTACATATTTACATAAATTAGTGTTATCCTTGGTTATTTTGCCAACCATAATTTATACGCTTTTTAGTTTTATCGTAAAATAAAATCTTGCCTCTGATATTCTGGGACCATTTTTAGCATCATAGCAAATTACCTTGGGAGGAACTATTACACAGTCAGTGAACTATCCTACTTGAGTTTAAAAAAAAAGAAACTAAAATGTGTATCAAATGCTCAGCTTCCACCAATTAATTCAGTCTTTCTCTTTTACTGTGTCTTGCAAGTCGGTGTTTGTGGGCAGATTTGTAAAAATTTCTATTAAAATTCACCTGAAAAGTACGATATTTTTAAATGTTTAGATCCTTGAACAAATCCTTGCCTCATTTAGTTATTTTTTTGGGTGTTGAGATTAGTTTCTCCTCCTACCGGTTTTGTTTGTGTATACGCAATTTCAGCAGCGTGCTCATTTCAAATATTGTGTTCAGAAATGTTGACAAAACATTTGTCAGGAATTTCTTTGAAGTAATATTGCAAGTACCTAGTCTTACATGGTACTGGTAAAGGGAGCTTTCGTCTCTGCGACAGATGGAGGCCCTATGTCCGTTTCACCACTTGAAATACAAACATGTAATGAAAAAAATTGGCTACGCTTTCCTTCAGACAGCTTTCTTTTCTCTGTAATTCTGTGTGTGTTTAGGGCAAGAATTACCTTTGCTGTTATTGACCAGTTCTCTGTACCATGTCAGTGTTGGTGACCATGAGCCAGCAGTGTGCCCTCATGGCCAAGAAGGCCAATGGCATCCTGGGATGTGTTAGAAGGGGAGTAGCAAGTAGGTCAAGAGAGGTCCTCCTGCCCCTCTGCTCTGCCCTGGTGAGGCCGCATCTGGAATATTGTGTCCAGTTCTGGGCCCCTCAGCTCCAGAGAGACAGGGAACTGCTGGAGAGAGTCCAGCGCAGAGTCACAAAGATGATGAAGGGAGTGGAACATCTCCCTTATGAGGAAAGGCTGAAGGAGCTGGGTCTCTTTAGCTTGGAGAAGAGGAGGCTGAGGGGTGACCTCATTAATGTTTATGAATATGTCAAGGAGGAGTGTCAGGAGGATGGAGCCAGGCTCTTTTCAGCGGCGTCCAGTGACAGGACAAGGGGCAATGGGTGGAAACTGGAACATATAAGGTTCCGTAAAAATATGAGAAAAAACTTTTCACTGTGAGGGTGACAGAGCCCTGGCCCAGGCTGCCCAGGGAGGTTGTGGCGTCTCCTTCTCTGGAGACATTCAAAACCCGCCTGGACGCGTTCCTGTGCGCTCTGCTGTAGGTGATCCTGCTCTGGCAGGGGGGCTGGACTAGATGATCCTTGAAGTCCCTTCCAACCTCTGACATTCTGTGATTCTGTGATGGATGGAGAAGAGTGACTTGCAATTGATTTGCTTCTCTCTGAGTTTAGCATCATGTGGAATTCTGCCAACCCTTACCTGGAGAGACATTTAAGCCTATGGGACCCCTGAGAGAATTGGCCAATCATCAAATTGTCCACACCATCAGTAGTTTTTATTGAAGACCTAGCAATGATGACACTTGTCATTTGGAAAAGAAAATAAAAATTTGCACATACCTTTTCCGAATTCTTACGGAGACATAAATAATAGAATTCCTAGTTAATAGGAATGGGTATTTTCTGTAACGCTGTTATCTTTCAGAGGAAAATATCTGTTTTTGACATCCATCTCCCTCATTTTGGGCGCAAAGCGGTGTTTTTGTTTAAGCACCTGTGCACTCAGGACACTGGAACAGACTGCCTAGGGAGGTGCTTTAGTCGCCATCCCGGATGTGTTTAAGTGTCGCTTAGATGATGTATTGGATATGGTTTAGGTGTGAACTTGTAGTGTAGGGTTAATGGTTGGACTTGATGATCCCAAGGGTCTTTTCCAACCTGAACTGTTCTATGATTCTATGATGTGGATGATGTGTATGTCCTGAGTTACCCGTGCAGGCGGGTATCTCCAAACAGTAAGTCTCTGGTTGTGGGTGGTTAGTACAAGCATATGGGCACCAGAAATAATGCCTGAGCCAGGAAATTGTGTTACATCGTACACGTAGAAGAGGGATACAACCTTTGGGGCAGTCATTTGGATAGATTGTGTTCTACCTAACACAGGGTCGTCTATCCGGTTTTGTCTGTTGATTCTAGTCGTGGTGCAGCTGAGAAATTCAGCCATATTTTGGGGAGAACGAGCATCTCCCAAACTTCTGTTTAGAATGGATTAAAATGCTGATGGTGACAGTTGCTTTCTTCCTAAACTGGCCTGCAAAATAAATAAGTCCGGCATTGATGCTGGATTTTAAAGGGGATCGGGAATCATTCTCTTAAGTGGAGCAAGAGATCTTTCCAACTGGTGTAGCAGTAGAAATTCTCTGCTTGTAGAGCTAGATTTCTGCTTTTGAAAGTGTTGCCTTTACTCTTTGAATTGAACTTACACCTTACATCACTCATGCAAGTTTTCCGTCTTGCTTTATCTTCCCGTCCCCACCTGTTCATGTGGCTCTGCAGCTCGGTGTGGGACACACAGAGTCATTCCAAAGTGTAGCCTGCTGAAACGAAAGCTCAGAGGGTAGCTGAGAAAAGAGAGTCCCTACCTGCTGGCCTGGCGCATGGCGTGGACGTGCGCACGCTGGCTTCTGCTCAGGCTATAAAACCGGGCGGGGAGCGTGTGGTGAGCCCGGCGCTGCCGCAGTTGCAAACCTCGTGGCACCTCATCTAGATGGTTTAAATCTGCTGGGGATGCGTCTGCTGAAGGTGTGTTGCTGCTGGCGTTGATGTGCTCTGAGAAAAGGGGGTACAACCTGCAACTGATTTCTCTTTGTTTTTTAGTGTTCTTGTTTATATAGATAAATATTGGTAAGTGTAGATATGGTGGTAACTCATCTAGGAGCATTAGCTACAGGCTACCAGCCCGGTATGTGGAGCAACATGCATTTAAGGCAGATGATTCTGCCCCTGAAAAACACTCAGTCTAAATAGGAGACAAAGTACTGATACAGACAGCTGAAAATATTTTATTTATTTATCATTATTTTTTTTTAATGTGGCCTCTAGCAGTATTTACAGGCTGCGAAGATCCGTGATATCTTATCATTTTGACTCTTATTATTGTGAAACTCTGTGGTTATACATATTTCAGCATCTTCTTTTCATGTCTCCCTACGTCTTTATAACTGTTGGACAAGTTAGTACGTGAGATGCCTCCTTTTATGTGTGTTAGATGCTGTAGATTTTTCAAGGGAGGGAGTAATTAAATTACCTTTTCAAAGGAGTTCTCCACCACACTAATAACTTATCTGTAAGCTTATTGAAGTAGTTTTTTGTACTCTAAAATTACTAAATAACTGTTGTGTAATCTCAAAATTACAATTAATCATAATTCCTGTTGGATGGGGGCAACTATGACTTCCAGATTTGTTTAACTGCTGATACCTGACAGTTTGAAGTACTGTACTTACGAATACCTGGAGGCGGGCACAGGAAAATGACGATTCCTGCTATCGCGTGTTCTGTGTGTTCACGCTGAGGCCGTGATCCTGTTCTTGTACCACCAACCTGTGCTCGAGCAACAGCTTCGGTTAAAGGGTGTTGGATGGAGACAAACAGCAATAGCTACCTGGAAGATTTTGGTGGCTTTTTGAAGTCAAAGTCTAAAGTTTTTCCTTCTAATGGAGTCCAGCCTTTCTTTTTTGTACTGTTAGATCAAGGAAGTGCTCTTAAAACAAGCTCCAATGGCTGGTTTTTATTACAGCCTTAAGGAACAGTTTAATTTTGCCTTGGAAATGCATCTAATGGGACCATTTGCTTCTGGGCTCACCAAGAAGATTTTTGCCTTCCTTTCTACAAATGACTACTCCTGATCCTTGGTGACCGACAGCTGTGTGTATACTGTGTGCATGTCCTAGAGGAGTCAGAAACAGGGTAGCTGGCCCATGCAGAATCAAGTGTTTCTACAAAATTACAGGCTTTACAGTAGATTTAGTTACACCATCTGTTAATGAGTCTGCATTTTGGGAGATGGTTTGGGAAAAAAGGTCTCCAGGTTAAGCAGTTGCTCTCAAAATATTTTTAGAGTGACATGCTTCTTAGCCTTGTAAAAACTCCGTGTTTCAGAAAGAAACAAGGGAAATTTTTGAATGACAGCAATGAATATCCTATCCAGACTGAACCAAAGGACTAGGAAATGGAGCAAAACGTACCTCTGCTGCTCTCCCCTGCCACAGGCAGTGTGTGTGTGCTGAGGGATGGTGGCACCTGGAGGACTGTGACTGAAAAAACGGGACAATTTTGTGTCCCATTAGCAAAGCGCATGAGGTGCCTTTGTGCCGACGCTCACTATGCCGTTATTTCTTCAAGGCTGTGTCTGAACTCCAAGTGCCTCATGGGCCAGATGTCGCTAACAACAGCCATTTAAATCCTGTTGGCACTTCTTGCACTTTCATTCTCTATCCCAAAGCAGTGAGGTCAGTGAGAAAGCCAACAGGAGGGTTTGGAAGAGTGCGGGGAGGATTTGGTAGCGTAATGAGTTACAACTGAGGATCGGGACAGCCTCCTACTCCCAAATCTTTTTCATTTTGTTGCAGAAGATAGATGCACAACGTTTATTTTGGGATTGACTTTTTCTAAAGGAGCAAAGAAAGGTTGGTGCATGGTGCCCGTGGGAGTTCACTGGCAGACGTGTGCTCGACTGCCCCAAACTGCCTTGCAGATGCTGAAATTACGCACGGTCTTTCTCCTCAAAGTGAGAAAGACCAAGGACTATGCAGTTGTCCAGGATACTCCATTTGTAGGCATATAGTGTAGAATTTCCATGTTGGGGAGTATCTTTTCAATATCCAAGGTATTGCTCCCAGGCTGTATTCCTAGGAGACTAACTTTCTGTGTATATAAGATTTCACCATCGGCACTGACGCTTGGTTTTATTAAAATTAGCCATTTTCCATTGAATTAAAGTGGAATCATGAATGAAAAATTAATAGTTTTATTTGAAAATTTTTCCTGCGTTTCAGTGACTTGAAACTGAGCCCCGTAAAAGCAATTTCTGGTTCTATTTCAGTTAAATATATTTATCTTGCTGATGTATGTGGTATGGATTACCATACCATATTTTAACATGCTCTAACAACATATCAGCAGATATGTAAAAAAGTGAGTTAATAACATAAATTTCTGCTATCATGCTGCTTTGTAAAACCGTTCTTAATTTAATCCATACACTAAGTGTGCTTTCCAGTTAGAAAAATTTATGATAAGTATCAGGCAGAAGTGAAACTGTGATACTGAATTGTGACTGATGTAAAACAGACACACAAAATGAGTAGCATTAGGACACTTACTTTGAAGTTTGTTAAAACCAGTAAAGTGATATCCACTTTAAGTGGAACCTGCTGTTACGGATACCTACTGGATTTTGGGAACATTTCACTTTTGAACTTACTCCTTGCACACAGCTTTAGCGTTTATTGTGTTGTGGGGTTTTGTTGTTGTTAATGTTGTAAGGAAGAGTAAAATAGCTGACCTACTCAGATACCTTAGTATCTTTGCTCACAGACAGGTAGTTGAGTCTATTCAGTATCTGGGAAAAGAACATTTCTTCAAATACCTCTGAGAAATTAGCTTGCTCTAACAGTGTAAAGTGGAAACAAATAACAGTTTACCCCCGTTCAGTGTATTACCGTTGCCAAAAGTGAATAATGAAAGAAATACTGAGCCGTTTAAGAAGGGATCTGAGAATGACAAAGCAAAGGAGAGCAGTTAGGTTGTTTACTGAGTGAACTTTTTTTAGCATCATTTTGATGATGTTGGCGATAGTTTGGACCATAGGGATCCATTGCCAGCTTTGTGAACTGCTCCACTGAAGTGACCGAGTGGAAGGAGACAGGTGTCTCCTCTAATCTGTGCCCATTTATTTATGGAGAATGACTGAAGTCCTGGCATCCTAAGCACAGCCAAAATCCCACCAAGAAACAGTTCAGCATTCCAATATTTAATATTTATGCAGGTAATAAATATATATGTGTTTATGTTGCATGAAGACTTATTCCTATTTGAATTGTAACCAGGGCTGTGAATTATGGGCCTGTGATTGAACAGAATGCTCTTTGGACACTGACACGGCGTTTGTACATACACAGATACACACAAATATATGCTTAATAGAACTGAATGTGCCAGAATTTTCCCTTGCTTATAAAAACAATAACATGGCTGACTGAAATGGACTGAAAAAGCTCTTTTTTTTCTTGGAGATGTCAAAGTGGGACACATTCTGCACGATCTCTTAATCCCTTAAAAAATAGGTGCTTCCAGGTCTTCCAAAAAGTGTGACTGTTAGACTCTGTTTGTCTAGTTATTTATGTTTGTGTGTAAAATGACAGACAAAAACTCAGGCTGGTAATTTTGCTCATAAGACCGTTTATAATGATGTGTGGCGTTTGAGAGACAGGTTAGGGTGTTAATTGTATGTGTTCTGAATATGTTCTGCATCAAGACACATACATAACATATATTTCCTGTCATAAAATTCTACAGTTGTTCAGGGCTTCTCCTAGAAGGGATTTTTTTTTTTTTAAAAAAAAAGTTAATTTTATAAACGGATGTGACTATTTTTGGGCAAACCACATGACTTCTGGGAGGACCATATCTAACGGGTGCCAGTGGGTGGAGCATCTTCTGTCTGCCAAGAAGGCGATGCCTGAGCTTTGCAGTCCTGTGAGCTTTCGGATGTTACAGGAACTGGAACCTTCTGCTTCCATTAATACAAAGAAGCAGCTTGGGTTTCTGTGATCTGGGTTGTTATTTTGGCAATTTACCGTGTGAGTCATGAATCCTGGATAGTGCTGTGGCATCAGTTGAGCTAAATGAGGACAACACAAAAGCAGTATAGGGTGCTGGGATGAGTACTACAAAATTAAAATGAACTTCCCCTTGGATTTTCTCCTGAAGTTATGTATCTGCTGTGCTGTGCTGAGCTCTGTTCCCAAGATCATGAGCTGGGGCTGCATGTGCTTCTCTGTACTCGAGTGTTTGCACTGGCATTAGCTGCCCTCTGAGCAGGATGCTACGTGACACAGAAGGGTCAGAGTCTGCAAGGCTCCTCACCTCACTCCCTGCACAGAAGCAATTAAATAAACCCAGGAAAATGTCATACCTCACAACTAGGGCTATGTCCATGCACACTCGCTGTGTTGTTGTAAAGGAATTAAAATATAAAATCCTCTTAATTGTCCAAGGAATGACTCATGAATCAGACATGCTTGCTTTTGTCCTAAGAGCAGAAGCTTTAGCAGCCCTAAATGTGTCTTAGTGTCTTTCTTGGCTCTGATTTCCTTTTGGTGAGAGTTTTCAGTAGCACTCATGACTTTTTCCCTTGTTGCTTTCAATCAAGGGGAAAGTTTGTACAAAACCAATGCCGTATAATTTAGAGGACTCTTCCGTGCATGTGAGTTTCTGAAACGTGTATAATTAGCCATATATAAACAACTTGGAGGAAATCAGTTCACAAAACAAATTAATTTAAAAGGAAATTTAGGGAAATGGTGTCCATCTGATTGTGTCAGTGGATAGAGTGAATGAATTTCTTGCATTATAGTGAATTTCTTGCCATATACAATTTTGTTCATTCCAGCGGGCAGCATGGATGCAGTTATCTTCTATGTGGTGGCTTATGTGTGTTCTCTTCTGCCACATTATCCAGCATCCAGTGATCTAGTCCAGTGAATCTGGGACAGGTTACTTGGGAATAAGCTAAATCTGACTTGGTGCTGCAGCTCGAATCACTTTTTGTGTAGCGATGTTTGTTTGTCGAGGACGGTTGGCTGGAAGGAAACAGGCAAATCACAGTTGACAGAGTGGAAGAGACTTTTCTGTGCTCTGACTGACATGGGATTTGATCCCTTTCTGACAAGAACAGCATCGTGTTCAGTTTGCTTTAGATCACACACTTCTTTTTCAGAGCCCGTTGTCAGAAAGCTGCTGAATAACTTTTTCAAGAAGAGTGTATGACAAGGAGCGTGGTAGCAGGGACAAAGGCAGCTATCCATTTTCCTACCACTTTGTTGAGATGCCTGACTTAAAATCGTACACCGCTCCCCATGTAAGAATGGAAATTTGGGGCCAAACCTGCTCTAGTTGCTTTGCCTAGAGAAAGTCAAAAGTGGGGATACTTGTCTCAAAAGTCTGTGTTTGCAGAAGTGTATTCACTGACTGGCACAGGCTCAGGCTGAGAGAATGAACTGCTTTGGCTGTTCTGGACAGGATCTTCTTGTTGTCTCAATCAGTTACAGGTACCTTGTGAACATGGGGTTCAGGGTTCTTTTCTGTTGCCTAAACTAGTTTAATGTCTCCCTTGTGTTGATTGATTATTTTTAATTTTTTTTTAAAGATAATCCTTCTACTTTACTGACATCAGTCATTGTGGCTTCCTGAAGGCATCAGTGTAAAACTTCTTGTTCTGTATCATGAAAAATATTCAGTATTCTTCTTAGATACCTTTTTACCCTGAGCATTTTTTGCTGAACTGGCATAACAGAATTGATGGTCAAACTGGAAAGCGATATTTATATCTTATAAAGCCTTCCTTCACCTATACACCATTAGTTTTCTCTCTGGAGACCTCCTTGGATTCTTCCAGCTTATGTTTGTATGTTAAAGATTTCTGCGGATAGATAGGAGATCAGGCTGGAATGGTACCGCCATTGTCTTTAATCTTCTCCTGTATTTTTCATTGTTGTTTCACAGGATGTTAGAGGTTGGAAGGGACCTTAAAGATCATCTAGTCCAGCCCCCCTGCCAGAGCAGGATCACCTACAGCAGAGCGCACAGGAACGTGTCCAGGCGGGTTTTGAATGTCTCCAGAGAAGGAGACTCCACAACCTCCCTGGGCAGCCTGTGCCAGGGCTCTGTCACCCTCACTGTGAAGAAGTTTTTTTCTCATGTTTTTATGGAACATCCTATGCTCCAGTTTGCACCCATTGCCGCAATTACATTGAAAAATAAAGTAGCTGTAGCTGTAGTTTCACAGGTACGTTAGAGATTGATGGTTTGATCAATGACAACTTTGTTTCAAGCAGTGGTTCGGTGGTGCAGAGAAAATGGACTTGCTTTCTTAGAGAATAACACCAATGGTGTCCTCAGAAGTTGTGCTTCAGGGTAGAGTTTTGGTGGCCAAAGCAGGAGTGCTGCAGGGGTGGCTGATCAGACACTGGTAAACCACAGCCTGGCTGTGACGAGCTGCCCGATGGGTTGTGAGAGGACAGCTCCGTCCAGTACTTTGGGGAGGTCCTTTGCTCCAGGACAGCCGGTGGAGGTGAAACGTGCATTTCTTCTTTTTAAAACTTTGGGATTTATTACTGGGCTGGCACTTCCCCCCCCCTCCCCTTTTTTTTTTTTTAAAAAAAAAAGCCAGAAATCAAAAGCTTGTAACTTTTAAAAAATAAACACCTTCTTTTTGATGTGTGTGGTTTTTTTTTGTCTTGTCCTAAAAATATGATTTGTATTATTCCTTTTCTCTGCTGTCCAGACCATGTTCTTGGTTTGGGGAAGCAGATCGATTTGGCAGTGTGATACATTCTGACTAATTTTTCTGGCATCTCTATGATCATGATTTCCTAATGTTATCCTTGACTTGTCGTCAGTGACAGAAATTTGAAGGCAACTTGTTCTTTAAAGTGTTCTACATGCAAAAAATATTTTTTCCTTTTTTTTTTTTTAAAATCTCTAAAGCTCTCATTAAGGTTAGACTCTTAAAATGGATTTGACTGTATGCAAGGCTGTATATAAAAACCTTTCCTCTTGCTTATCTGTTCCTCAGCATTTCTCACATGTGTTGTTTGGGATTTTGATCCTTAAAAGATTAGATTGGATTAATATTTTGTTTTCCTTTCAACCATGTAAATATTGAGTGGCAAAAATGAAACAAAATCCTCATTCCTATTAAAATACGGCAGGACTTAATAGAATCTTAGAAAATAACCTTAAGATTTTTTTTTTTTTTTCTGCAAAAGGTTAACTAAATATGGCCCCAGTTCTGCAAAGGATTACTCATGTTTAATTTTGCATACCGTGCATTGACTTTCAATGGCATACTGCATAATATAGCCTCACTGAGTCTTCTGAGATGATGGTCTGAACGACTGTACAACAGGATGCTCCATATTCCATTAAACTCAAAGCAGTTTTGCCAGAGAGTTTAGTCTTGTGCCTCTGGATCTCTGTCACTTACGAATTTTGTTGTGTTTTTTTTTTTCCTAAGGTCACGTGATGACACTGACTTTGTGGAAAAGCGGTAAACAATTAGCTAGTCAGATTGCTTAAATGTGATTTGGGGAGCAAGTAGAGAATAGAAAGGCTGAGGGAGCTGGGGCTCTTTAGTTTGGAGGAGACTGAGGGGTGACCTCATTAATGTTTACAAATATATCAAGGGTGAGTGTCACGAGGATGGAGCCAGGCTCTTCTCGGTGACAACCAATGATAGGACAAGGGGTAATGGGCTGAAACTGGAACATAAGAGGTTCCACTTAAACTCGAGAAGAAACTTCTTCTCAGTGAGGGTGACGGAACACTGGAACAGGCTGCCCAGAGAGGTTGTGGAGTCTCCTTCTCTGGAGACATTCAAGACCCGCCTGGACACGTTCCTGTGTAGCATAATCTGGGCGTTCCTGCTCTGTCAGGGGGATTGGACTTGATGATCTTTCGAGGTCCCTTCCAATCCCTGACATTCTGTGATTCTGTGAATAGCAGTGCCATAAACTCCATCCCCTCGTTCCCTTGGGATCATCCATTGCGATACTGCTGTTCTCTGCTACTGTTGTTCTGGTGCAAGCACAGGATTTCTGTGAGTAAGGAATATATGAGTGGGTGGCAGCAGGGCTCTGCTTTCTGCGTAAGTGCCTGGGCTGCCTCTCACACCCACGCAGCGGGCTAAGCTCTGCGCCGTGTGGCCGGGAAGTACCTGGGAACAGCTTTACTAGGAGTAACGATCTTCATGGGCTCCCTCTCAGGGCAAGAACTGGTGGCACTGCAGTGGTCACGTCTCCTCGGGGACATCCGCGCGTGCCCGGGAAGAGTCAGGCGCTTCCCAAAGGTACAAAAAAGGTGGCAAAATCCATCACCTCAAAAGTGCAAAACCCAGAAGAGACTGGGAAGAAAAGGGAATGGTCGCACAAATGACTTTGTGGCTCTTGCCCTACTCAGTCATTAGGATTTTGAATGCTTCTGTAATTTGTACAGTTTATATTGAAGGGAAAAGCCTTCTTTGAGAGACTATACGGAAATATACTTCTGTTTCTGGTTGCGTTCTCCCTTCCTCATGTGGGGACACTCTGATAATGTAATTCTTTTCAGCATGCTTTTTTGCAGATAGCCCTTTAATTTTGGCAAAATCTGTGCCTTGCAGCCCTAAAATCTCTCTCTCTCTGTTTTATTTTGTTTTTATTTTTTTGTTGTTGTTTCTCAATGGATTGCAGCATTTTGCTTTCCCAGCTGGTTAGCGGCTGTTACGTTTTCTTTTGCTTTTTATTGTTCCTTTTTAAGAAATAAGCATACTTTAAGGCTGCTGTCAGTATGAGCTAGGTTTGTACCGAGGTAGTGATGGGTGAGGATTGTTGAGGGAGGGACCACAGCTGAAACTTTTTTAATGTTACACTGAGTAACATGGACTCTTTTCTTCTTTCTCTTTTATTTTTTTTCTTTTTCAAGTGAAGCTTGGATTTCAGCAATTGTCTGTGTTTAGCAAAAAATATGTAAAAATTCTCTGCTTCCTTGCTTTATATGCTGTATATATAATCCAAGGTATTCTTCATTAAGGAATATCCATTTATGAAAAAGTACCCAAGGGCTTATTGTGAAGAGAACAACTTTGTGAAAACATATTGCAATACAAATTCACATTTCTGTCTTGATCCAAATTAATTTTCAAGTGTAGACAAGCCTTACTTACTGAACTCTGTTTATAAAGTAGCTATGGCATCTGGAAGAAAATAATGTACTTGGAGAAAATTGATGTTTTCCAAAGAAGCCTAACTACAGTTTTTATTTTTATTTTTCCCTTTGACTTTACAAAAAAGCTCACCCTCTTTCTGTGCCTGGCTGGACAATACTTTAAAAACAGTAAAATGATAGTGATGCGTCTTAAATGAAAAGCCTTTTCATTTGCACTGTAGCACTGCAGACTCTCTGCTGCCCCCAAAATATTCTCTGAGTTTATAGAACTGTGTCTTGGAATAAATATATTTAATTTCAGTTCAGCAGTGCTTGTTTCAAACCCTGGTTTATGAAATCAATCAGGTGAAGTAGGGACACCTGATGGTAGTGACAGAGCCACTTTGAACAGCTGACAAGAGATCATTATAAAAATAGTACAGGAGATTCAAAGACTCAAAATAATTTACAATGTAAGGCCAAGTTTGCTTTCCCCCCAGTGCAACTCGGAATAAATTTGATTAGAGGAGGAATGGCTGGAGAGGGCTCTTGCACAAGTTTGTAATACCAGGCACAATCAGGCTTCTAATAGCCTAAGGGATGGCTGTGTTTGAAAGCTAATTTGGATTAATGCAGGGTCTGAATTTAAAGTAGGGTTAGGTATTTCTGAATAAGTGTATTCTTATTCCAGAATAAAAGTGTCCACACGTGAAGTTATTCAGAAACAGCTATTTTGGCATAATCTGTTTGTATCCTAGGCTTAAATCTCTGCCTGTAGGCTGCTGATGGAGAAACAAAGAATAGTATCAGCTAATAGGATCTCTCACAAAATCTCTTCCTTCCAAAACCTGCAAAAAAACCTTCCCAAAATGTAACAATTTAATTTAACTGTGTGTATCTTGATTTTATTTTTTTTTTCCTTAGCTGGAAAGAAGTCTTTTTAATTAAGAGCAGGATTAGCCCATACGGCTTAAATGATAACTTCAATGTGTTCATCGTTTTGTTAGCCTTGATTAAAAACAAGTCTCTCATTTTCAAATCTTGTATGTAATATTGACTTCTAAGCAGTTTTGGTTTTAGAGTAAAAATGCACAAGTCTAGTTGAGAGGAAAGGCTCATGGTACTCCACTGACAAAATGGGTAAGGATTTTGCAGTGAAGCCCAAGGAGAAACTTGGGCACGTCCCTGTTCTTGTATTTTCTGCCACCGTGTGAAACCTCAAACACGAGGAATTCGCTTCAGGTTTGCAGGTCAGGGTTTTGAAGCCTCTGCAAAGCGTCAGAGTCCGACATACATGTGTGTGTGTGCATGAAGGGCTTTCTGACCTGGCTTTGTACGTGTATTTTTGGGAAGCGCCGAGTTGCCTTCGCTTGGTGTAAGTTGCGAGAGACTTGTGTGTGCAGCCTGGGGCGGGCGTTGTGATTGTGCCGAGTGTAATGCCTCTTCCTTCGATGCAACCTTCGCTGCCTGTAGCCGCAGGGTTGGCAGGATCGAGCTTTGTGTTCAGCTTCCACGGTTTTTGTTCTTTCAGTGTGTAGGGTTTAAAATTCACGGTAGGGTTGATGTCTTGTATTCAAGTTGAACTAGGGTAGGTCTGCATAACCTAAAATCAAACCATAAATGTGCAGCTTCTGTGCAGAAATGTTTGGTGGCGTTGGTGGATATGAAAGTAGCAGTATATTTGAAATTCTTCTCATAGCAAGTTGAGTCGTATCCATTGAAATATATAGTTACTACACGCTAGCAGGTTTCAGAATTGAATGTCAGGATAACCTGTGTGTTTCCACTCAGAATAAGCACCAGTAGTATTTAGAAGGCGTGTTGTAATATAGCCAATTTTAGGAGCTATTATACTACTGATATTGCAGTTTGGTTTGATGGAAGCTTCTTACTGGGTACCGGAATATGTTCTTAGGTGTGTTTGGCAGCGTGTTGCCCAGGCGTGCAGTGATGCAGCCGTGTGGAGCCCCGTGAAATCAAAGCACCTCTGGAAGGAGTTAGCGATCTGCTGCGTCCTTCCCTTTGCAGGACCCAGTCTCTTATTCTGGAATGCGCTGGGGCTGGGACTCACACCCAGCCCGTGGTTGACTCTGACAGCTCTAACACCTGCTTTTCAGCTGTGCCAGCTGGTGCGTATGCCAGATTTATTACCCATGTATTTTCTTTTTCCTTTTTAGCAAATATATAAATGTGCTTTATAAGTTGCCAATAAAAGAAATGTTTTGTTTAGGTCTCGGCTGTTATCCCCAGCCCTGCCAAGACTTGCTGTTATGTCCTGAAAATGTAAGGGTGGCGATGTTTTTACCTTGAGGACCACCTACTTCTTTTGCTGAAATTGCTGCAAAAAAAAAGCATAATCATGCACAGAATAATTCCAAAAGCATGTGTAGGCAGCATGGTTACATTTGTGATACCTGAGGGTTAGCATGATCTGAAATGCAAGAGAGCAAAGTAGGGCTATATGGCACACAATTCCCTGAATGTATCTGTGAACTGATTTTGTAAGTGAAAATACATTCCTTTGTCAGGTTCAAGTTTTAATTCTTGCCCCGTTGGTATCATAAAATGAGGTTGTTTATTGAGGGTAGAGTATGACAGTTATTTTTACTTTACCAAAAGCCAATTGCATAGGTTGGTTCCAGTCCCTTGCTAAATAGCTTTTTCTTTTGGCATTAATTTTAATGTTTAAATAGCGTGTGCGTTTTCTTACGGCTGCATAAAGATATGTATAAGTAGAAGGTTACTTTGGTTGGGAAGATCCAATGCTCAGTGAAGCCTTTCGCATATATAGAATACTGAATATCTAAACCATTATTTAGCATCAGAATCAGTTATGGTTGTCTGACTGATGGACAATCTTTTCCTGACCCAGTCTCTCTGCAAGTGACCTATACTGTCTAGACAGTTGCATATTATTTATACATTCATTTCAGATTTATAGTTCTTTTAACTAAAGTTGAGGGTGTTAGTTTGCCAGTGACTTCATATCGATATCAGTACTTGAAACAGACTGGAACAAAACTGGGCAGTTAAAACTAGCAACACAGTCCCTTTCCATTGGTGTCCATTGTCTGCTGGTTCACCCTTCAGCACTCCTCCTGTTCACCTCCCTCCCCATCAAGAAAAGGAGAAAAAAAAAATTAGAAAAAAAAAATAAAAGGAAAAAGAAGAGTCTGGCACACAAAGAAGATTGTGTAAAACCTGCTCATTTCAAAGAGCAGAGATCAATTCTGGTTGATCCCATTGGGTGATTGGGGAATCGCTAAAACAATATTTGCTTCCAGTTTTCAAGTCTAAAATGCTGGGAGTAAAATCAAAGAACCTGCTCGGCAGAGCTGTTTCCTAAAGGGTGGCTAGAAAGGAGGTCACGTTAAACCAGCTCTGGATGTCGCGTGTGTGCGAGAGACCATTCCTCAAAGGCAACCCGCAAGAGCCCTTAATGCAGGAATTTCTGTCTGGAATCATGCTCTTGACTCCTTTAGGGGTAAGGCACGCAAGGATGTGAAATAACTTGGTGCTGCTGCAGCTCAATGCAGTTCTTGAGACTTGCTGACTGCATCCTTGCAGCTACTGGTGATCTGTGTGTCTGTGATTTTGAAGATGATGACACATGTGATATTCACATCTAGTTTTAGACTCTTCACTTGTGAAAAGTTTGTCAACTGTGCTCTTCCAGGCAAGCCTTTATTTTTCAGATGTGTAGATATAGAAGTACACACATGCCCATCTATGTGTGGGAACAGAGGGTATCAGATTATGTCAGAGAATACAGACTGGTTTGCTTTGAGATGAAGGCTGTACTGCCATAATTTAGAGCTGAGGGAGCAATCAATCCCCCCCCCTCCTTTCTCTTGCACTTAGCTGGGATTTTTTTTTTTTTTAGAAAGGGCACTAGGAATCTGGCAATACTTGTCTCCAATGTGTTCATAACATCTTTTTTATGCGTGAATAATAACAGTTATAGAGGTATTATTATTGAATGGCGTCGACAAGCAAGATGGGTGAAGCAGAAAGGCGTGTAAGAGAGACTCCAGAAGTCAAGGGAAAGAGAGGGCGTGCTAGGAGATTCGTGGAAATACGGCAAGGTGCGTAGAGCATGGGCATGCTTGGGCAAAAGAGCTTGGCATCTGGGCAGAAGAAAGGCAGAAATGCAAGAAAGTAGAAGACCAGGGGGCACTAGATGGACTTAACCTACAGAAGAAAGGCAAAAATGTGGTGTTCAGCAGCCTCTGGGGAACATTGCCGACAAGAGATGAAAATTCATTTTGCTCATGATTTTAGAAACGGTTTCCAAAATTTCTCTCTTTCCCCCATGCTTGAACTTTGTATTTTGGTACAAAACCAAGAACTAGTTAAAAAGGCATTATCAGTTACTGCACGTAATCCATCTCAAGTCTTACAACTCAAATAGTGTCCTATTGGAGCATATCTGAAGACTTTCTCATACAAATGCCTTGATTTTCACATCTCTTACAAAAAGCCTTCCCTCTAATTCCTGATAATTTTAAGGAGATCATCCTTAACTCTAGCCTTTATGTATTTGTAGGGAGTACATGCAGATGGTGGGCTTTTATTTAAATGGTCTCCTTGATGTTGCTCAGAATTAAGGTGATAGTTTAGAGGAGAGCAGTCAAAATTAGAGATCAGTAAAATTAATTAGTGCTCTTCATGGATTACCTTTGTTACGAATTTTAAAATGAGCAAGGTAGGAAAATATCAAATTAACTACACACCAAAAAAAAAAGAAGACTTGGAGTTTAAAAATCGTAATCCTAAAAAATACACATTTTCTAGGTAATAGGAAGAAAACGTTTGGACATTTTCTGTGCTTGTTACTCTGAGTCCCAGAATCTTTCTGTTTAGCTAATACAGTATAAGATTAATTCTCTCACAGCGCATTGCCTGGAGTTCAGTGCACATGTTTACTGATGTGTACAGCTCTCAAATAAGTTTAGTGCTTCTTTCACCCACTGTTAGGAAGTATATTTAAAAGAAATTGCCTTTTATAGATTTAAATTACAAAAGTACTGATATCATGCAAAAAGCAGTTCAACTCATGCAAGCATACAAATGTGTAAATCTTAGGGAAAAAGATACCCAGGGCTAATATGAATGTAAATAGGATTAGCTGCTTGCATTAGTGTCTGAAATACAATTTTAAATGCTTACTGCCTGGTTATTCTTATATATATATATATATATATGCATACATGTCTATGTAAATATTTATATATATATGTGTATGTATATATTTCCCTCCCAAATATATCTTACTAGTACTTGGGGAAAAAATGGTGGGTTTTTTCCTAAACAAGAAGATTTTTAAAGAGATTAATGACAGCTATGTTAGTGATTGAATCTAATATGTTATTAGATGTAGAAGGTTTATATTTGTTGTTATATGAAATATTAACACAAAATGAGGACAGATTTCCATCCTTCCCATATTCACCCAAATGCAGTAGTAATTTTAGACCCAGTCTTCTCACTGAATCATGAACAATGACAGCCACCAGATTCTCTATAAGCCCATGAAAAGAACAATTTTCAGTTAATGGTACCACTAAAGCTGCATAAATCAATGTACGAGGCATTTCATTAGAGATTTCAGTCCCCTATGTCATGGCTTCTGCAGCAAAGCAAGTCCTTTAAGCAGCCTTAGTGGTAGTATAGGGAATTTAGTTTTGTTATTACTTATGTTAAACTGGTAGAAGTATGTGGGTTATAAGAAGCCTAAAAAAATCAGTTATCTGACATACTCTTGAAATAGGGTAGATGCCTAAGGAATAGGGCAGAATTTGTGTTTCTCAATGTTTAATCTTCTTGCTGTTTCTGCTTGCTAATAGAAATGGTAATCCTTTTTCTAGAAATAACCACACATACCTGTGAATTGTTTAGGTGACAGCTAAAAAGAGATAATGTCATTTTCTCTCCTGTGTGTAGTAAGTGTGTTAGAATGATGCCATAATAACTGTACATGAGCTTGTAGAGAAGAAAGGGTCCTAATTAAGGTACCTGCGTGCCCTGTCAAACTGGGCAAACAGTTGTCAAAAGGCACAATATTGCATACCTGGAGCGTGATGTCAGAGTGAAAATTGCTCAGGCAGAAAAGTTTTGTGCTTTCTAAAACATCAGCTGTGTAACACCGTGCTGTTGTGTAGAGGGGCCTGCAACGAGTGGTGCTGTGGTTTCTGTTTTGATAATCTCCATCTTGCTATAGGCTGTGTGTAGAACGTGGGAAATCAAAATGAATTATACAGAGCAAACAATTTGGCAAAAAAATTAGCCCCTCCAATTTTCAGTTAGACTTGTTTTGTTTCATATTTTTAAGTAAACTGTTCCAGTCCCTTTGTTCAGTAAGAACAAAAGCTTTTTCATTTATGTATAAAACAACCTCCAGGCCCTCTACACTGTTCGCTTTTCCAAATCACAGCAAAGCTTTTTTTTACGTTGAAAAAAATTTTTGTTTTTTCCTCTTTGTTCAAAAATTAGATGCATGCATAACCCCCCCAAAATCTGCTTAGGCTTACTAGCCTTGTTCGGTTTTTTCTTTTTTTTTTTTAAATAGCATTCAGTGAAACAAACAAACAAAACCAGTTTTTTTTGCAAGGCTAAGCAGAGGGCTGAATCTGATGCAACAGAGCAAGCCCGTACATAGTTTGCGTGGGATGCGTGGTCTCAGGTGGCAGGTCCTCGGTCGCGTGAGGCCACCGGCTCTCGTTCCGTGCAGGTGAGGCACTGTAGGCATCTCCTTATCGGTGATGTTTCTCTGCGGCACAACACAGTGCCACGAGGGCTATAATTTGGGAGTCGGTGATCGTTGGTCATCGTGTGAGTAGGATTGTTTGGCTCTTGCATGGAAAGTAGCAGTCCCCGTGACGGCTTGTATTTTGTGGGATTTTTAAGCCTGAAGCTACTCTTGAGTCATCAGGAACAGACCATGTTCTGCCTTGCCTTCTCGTCTTGGTTCTCACACTTAGCAGGGAAATGACCACCAGCTGGAAAACCTCCTGAGGAGCGAGCGCACTGAGGAGTCCACATTCCTGTGTCGCTAAACCCTTTAAGACACCGACCTTCATCTTGCATCCCCGGGGGGTGCGTGGCTCAGTGAAGTTGCTTGGCTTGAGTTTGGCCTCGCAGGGCTGTAAATCGGGAGCTGCAGCGTGGAAGTCGGGGGGGTTGGCACCGGTGGGACCAGAATCGGGCTCTCCTGGGCGCACATGCACACACAAGTCATGGGCTAATGGCTCCCTTTGCTAGCCTGGTAATTTTCTTGGGTAGTGCACCCCATTGTAAATAGATCGATTGCTGGCATTATGTAACGTAAAGAAAGAGAGCTCGCTACATCATTTTCTCTGTAATTATACAAAAATAAAATGAGTGCATAAATGAGACCAGAAAAAGAGCTCTGAGTGTTTACAGAAATAAAAATAAATGAGTGTGTTTTTAAAATTAATATTTTCAAATGTTCAGGTTGAATTAATTTGAGAAATATGAATATGTATTGGTAGTGTTAATTCTTTGGGGTTTTGAAAATTCTTACAACCACATAATTAAATGAGTGCCTTTAGAAATACTGATAAAACCCATTGCCATTCAAATATCCATACAAGACAACAGGGGCTGTAAGCTGTAGGCTTTAGAGATTAGTTTGGCCATGGGCCAGTATTTATCACAACATTTCCATCTTAGAAGATAAAATTTAATCATTTTTATTTAAATATAAATCAAAATTAATGCAGATTCTAAAAAAAGAGGAATGTATAACCTAATCACTATATCTTTATTTTAGAGATGCTTGCCTCTATTGTCTCTATTCAAAGGAGTGATGCTGTCTTTGTTGTGCTGCTCTTCCTTTTTTTTTTTTCTTCTTCTACAAGGGTGCAAAAGGAAGGGGCGGTTGACCCAAATACAGTCCTATCTCCTAATTTTGCCAAGATCAAAGGCATTTCTAGCGTTTTATGTGCTGCCTATTGGTGAAGTCTAAAAACACTCTATTTAGGCATTTCTCCACTTCCCAGACACAAACACAGCCAGCCCAGAATTAGGTTTTTGCAGCGCTGCATTCTGTCAGCGCCTGCTCTGGGCAGGAATACCCACTACCTGCACGTCCTCGTGCTCGCCACATGCCAGAACCAAAACGTTTGCCTGAGGTGCCCTTGCTCTGCCTTGTCAACTGTGCGTGTGCTTTTGCTGAGCTTGTGCACGTGCGCAATCCATAATTAGAGTGTAATTCTTCTGTGAAAAAGAAATACAGAATGGGTTGGTAGTTTTGAGACAAATGTTGAAAAAAAACCCCAAAAGACTAAAATGAAAATTAACAGCCTGCTTTTCCAGTGAGGTGGTACCCAACATGCTCAGGAGGCAGTGGGAGTTTCTGGTTGATGTAGTTGTAGCTATTGATGCCAGCTTAGCTGGCTGAAGGAAAGTGCTCCTTTTAAATAGTGGAAAAGTAAAAGCTTGGGTGTTATTTGCAACAGCCACCAATCTGGACGAAGTTTTCTCAACCACATATGTATGTCGTGCTTTTCTAGAGAAGACAGAGCTTGCTGGTTCACCATCACCATGTTGCAGTTCTAGTGTTACACTGACTTTTGCCGTCCTGGTATTCAAAATGAACCATCCTACACGCATTTTGTCTGCTTTGGATGATCTTTGTAAAGTAAACCTAATTTTTGTTTCAGTTGAGCTAATGAAGTGGTGTTCGTTAAAGTGTAGTTAATTCTGAGCAAAGCCTGGGAATCCTCACCTCTTGCGAAGTGCACAAAGGGAAACCATTTAAAAACACGGGAGGGCTAAGGGAACCTCTAGCCAACTTGCTGGGATTGTTCTGGTAATGCTAATTCTGCTCACAAGTGACGTGCAACGTGGATCAGTGAAAACGCTGCCTTAGGTTCCTTGGTTGGGCACTACCTTCAGATCGATCAAGGGATCACAAATGGTTTCCTGCACAGCAAGCTCTAAAAGCAGCCTTTTATGTTCAGCTTTGATATGAGTGTTTATGCAAGGAAAAAAATGTTAAATGGATTTTTAACCATATGTTAATTTTGTCTGTAATGGGGGAGGCCTCGTGTTCGGTTACGAAAAGCCAAACCTGGTCTTGCAGTATCTTTCATCAGCTAGAGATCACTGGTGCAAACTTTCTCTGGGAGAAAACAGTTGAACTGTCCTTTTTTAACAGTATTTCTCATGTAAGGAAGGCAAACTTTAATACAAAAGCAACTTCAGTGCTATTCCTCTGTCTCGTATTGGAATATCATATTAACATCTCTAAAATGGAAACTGCGTGTTATTTTTGTATTCAGAATTGTCTTCTAAGGTGTCTATTCAATTGTTTTGCTTCTTCAGGATAGTATCCAGATCATCGCATGGAAAAAAAGACCAATTATTTAGAAAATTGCTGAATTGCTGGCCAAATATATATATATGTGTGTGTGTGTATATATATATATTTTTATACACATATACACACACACATATAAGTATGTGTGATATACATATATAAGCATATATATACACCCATAGTTATAACCTCAAAAATTGTTTACATGTCTTGCCATCAGGTGCATAAATGACTGGAGTGTTTGCTGTGATAAATGGTAGCTCTCTCTGTCTCCTGTTTCTTCAGCAAACAGCTGAATTCAAAGCAGAGCTGAAGGTGGATCTATTTCTTCAGCTTCAATGGATTTCTGTGCTTGTTTTGCAGCAGCTCTTGAATACTAAAAGGTAGTTGCTGAGCTCACGCTTCTTGACCTGAGGCTATGTTGGTATTAGTTGTTATAACCCTTTAGCGATTCAGACTAAGTGGGGCACTTCATTAGCTCCAGTTAAAGACAAAACAAAAATGTTTGTTTAAACTAGCAGATCTTAAAGCTGTGTTTCTTTCACACCATTTAGAAGATTTCCCACAAGCTTTTCCCTTGGGGTTGCCTTCAAAAACCAACATTTTTTCAGGTGCTCTACAAACCAGAGACTCACTTCCCATAGCCTCTTCCTCACTCTTAACCGGCGCAGTGTGTGTGCCTGTTGTAGCTGAGGCATGTTGTAGCTAACATGACATTTATTTTTCAGATTTCCCGGGGGCACTATCATACTGCACAAAGTCTGTTTCACCTGCTGTCATGTGAGGCTGATTTCCAGTTAAATAGTGATGTAAGTATAAACTGGGTACCCAGAAGGATGCTTTGATGAGCATCTTTTTCACTGAATTTTGGTTGTTGTGTTCACCCCATCACTGAATAGAGAGTGACCCGTATGAAAATGGGAGTAGCTGTAGGAGGCTGCGTGACGGTTATCCGTGGCATCCCCATCTGAATTGTATTTGTAGGTACCTTGCTTTGGCACCGATGTGCGACGTCCCTTATACGTATCAAGACTGGCTTTGCGGAAAAGTTACTCTTCGTAAACCATTTTAATGGCCAAATGGTGACTTTCAGGGAGAGCAGAGGACCAAGCAGCTTATCAAGTAAAGCCAAAGGGAGATATTCCACGGGAAGCTTGTAGCCAGCCTAGGATGGCAGCAGGGCAAGGAGACGGTTGGTGGGAATCCGAGAAATTTGTGAAACCTGGGGATCGTTCCCTTTGTTTGAAGGTTCAAGTGCTGCCAGCAGAACTCCACCAAGGAGAAGGGCTGTATACTTCGGGGCTGCCTGTAGGTATGAGAACACGCAAAGTGTAACAAACCTTGTGGTAAATTACTTGATGCTTCTTGGGACAAGGCTTGTGTGGTTCAGTGAGGATATCTAATTCAGGGCTTGGGCAGTAAAACTGGTGGTTTGGTTTGATTTGCTGTGTGGGGTGGTGGGTTTTTTTGTTTGTTTATTTGTTTTTTTTCCCATGATAGACTGACTTCAGCAACCTAAAAACCGAATTCAGAACTCAAGGCTCATACACTTGTCTTGCAAGTCCAGAGAAAAATGACAATGTTATTGAAAACTATCCATTTGTCTTCAGGGTGAATGTTTCTACCACCTGGCACAACTACCTTCCTGTAGGGTAGAAATCTATGTGCTATGTTCTTTTGTGTCCACTAAGATTAATCAAGCTGCTTGTGTTTCAACATGTTGTGAAATGAGATGCTCTATCAAGACAAGAAATAGCTGTTGTTTAAACAACTCCTCCAGTATCCTGCTGCTTGATTCTTAGATAACATTTTAGAAGAAGCTTTGCTTATCAGTTTAGTGGAAGAGAGCTCTTTAAAGGACCAAATTAGAATCTTAAAAAGCTATGGGTGTGGAAAAAGAGTTGTATTTTAATATGACAAAGTCCTAAGAGCGTACCACCTCTTCTTCTTTGTGTGGTTTGCATTGAATGTAGTGAAGTCCCTGCAAACTTTGCTGCTGAGCTGGAGCTGCAGTTCAATGCCTGCAGGTCGTGTTGGGTACGCTGGGAATTGTCGCATTGTGTACATCACTGGTTTTTCTGGATCTCGAGGCTCTCTTCAGGGGTGTCACTTTTTGCTGGCAAGCAACTGCATAAGAAGGTAATGTGTACGCAATGGTTCCACACGTTTTCTGAGGTCAATTGCTGAAGCTGGTAAAGCATGAGTAGGAATGTTCACAGTAGCATCTTACTTTTCCTTTACTCTTAGAAAACATTGCTGCTTCAGAGGAGCTACTGGAATGACAGAGAAGGTGTGAGCAAGATTTATGTTATAAACGTTCTTTTGATGACTAATATTGAATTACTGTTTTTATAGCCCATCAAAATGAGGGTGAAGTCTGTGTGCCTAAGCATGCATGTCTATTTTCTGGAAATGTTCCGCATCTAAGGATGCACTGAAATGATTGGTCAAGTCTGAAATGAAAAATAGTAAAACACTGAGGTCTCTTTATTTGGCTAATGTTTCTGATCCTTTGGGGATACGCTAGGGTCACATTTAGAAGCTTTTCCTCACAAGACTAAGCTTTTTTCTTCTTTTTTTTTTTTAAATTTATTTTTTCAAACACACACCTCCCTCCTCCTGAAAAACCCCAAACCAAAACAAAAATATCTTTTCCTATTGCATGCCTCCAGGAACTGGGGCTTTAAATGAAACCCCAGATATCTCCAGATTTGTCCTAAGAACACAGCTGCCAGCAGCACCAGGTGGTGTTGTAACAATCAGCATTATTATTAAAGAGAAAAAAATACTGGCCAGAACATACACAGAAATGTAGTGAATAGTAATAAAAAAGTGAATAATAGTTTAAATGCTTTTCAGCTGTTCAGTAAGGCAAACAGATGTAGTAACACATACTTGAGAGCATGTTATATACTTTAAATAGAAGTTTAGAGTATTATTTCATCATGGAGAAAAAGAAAGACACAGAATAATAGGCTTGTTTGAAAAGGCAAAATTTTAAGGAAGGGTGCAAGAGGTGCCCTGGGTTTTTGTAGCTGTGGTAAGCTGCACTTGGTTGGAGAAGACCTACTGCACCAAGGCAAGCAGTTTCGTGAAACAAAGGCTCCTGACATGCAGTTAAATAAAAGTTTTTTGAGAAGTTGCCAAAGTGTTAAAGGCATGTGACGCTGGAGTATTTGTGCAGGCAAGAAAGCAAATGATAACGGGAGGTGAAATGTCTGATGGAGAATGCCTTGTAAATTTTCATATGGCACCAAAACCTGTGAGGCAACCTGGTTGAAGTGCAGCGAGTGCAGCTCGGAAGTGGTGAAAAGGCTCAAAGTTTGGTGTGAGGAATTGTAAGTGACTTAGAGTCAATCAGAGGGTCCATCCCGCATTTCCCTTGTCGCTGCGTGTTTTGCCCTCGCCTGACTTCTCTTCCCCAGCCAGTCCCTGAGTGTGCCCTGCGTTCCTTCCTCCTTCCCTTTTGTGCTCCTCTGAAGTGGTGTCTATCACTCGGCTTTCTTAGTTCTGATTTGCTGATTTTTCTGCCTGTGAAGATTCCCTTTCCTGGCCACGTTGCAGGGGCAGCATCTCCCAGATGCTTCCTCCATGGCTAGTCTGGCTGGTGAGGTTACCAACCTATTTTATTGCTTCCCTGGATTCTCCCAGCAGTGGGAAGAGCAAAGAGTAGCTAGAAATAGGCTCCCAAGAGCCTGGAGTCTCTAATGATACTACAAGACTACAAACCTAACTAGAATTCATGGTGTACCAAGTCTGGATAAGGCTTTAAGTCACTCAGTGAAGGCTCAGAGCTGGGACTGCTTGGTTTCCCTTCTCAAAACGATGTGGTGCCACGTGATAAATGGAGAAATAGTTTGAAATCAGTGGGATAGCTCAGGATAGAGCGATAGCAATGAGAGCAACAGATTCTGTCCCTTATTGGGATTAGCAGAAATGTGAGCACTGACAAAGGTGTCTTCAACCAGAGGGTCAAGGTTCGGGGTGTTTGCTTACCTGGATGTGCAGTATTTGTAGCAGTGAAACTGTCTACACTCTAACCCCAGACAAAATTTTCAGAAAGTACAGGAGACATTAGCACAGAGTTTTAATAACCAGTTTTCATACCTACAATATGTGGAAAAGCTATGCATTTCCTATGCCAGTTAAATATACACACAGGAAATGGTCCTGTAGGTCTGAAAAGCCATCTTCTACCTATAAGAGCAAACATGCTCAAAGTTAATGTCAATAAATCACAGATGCTGCCTTTTAACCAACATTATCCTTATTCCCTGGAAAGGGGGTGAGTTCAGGCTGAAGCATCAGCCCTGATTTTCTGCCCTGACTTCAAATTTCCATATATTTTGAATTTGTCATACATTCAGCATTACTTCAATGCGATTCTTGTGTGTGGTTGAATACAAAGAGCAGGAGGTCACGAGAGGCATCACCTTGGTATATCCAGAGGTCAGAGCTAAGAGAGTGTCAGTTTCCATTTTAGGCTTTTGTGGCATAGTTGACATTATATATACTCTTAGGTATGCAATGCAAATCACATTCCTGCAAGCTAATTATAGGATAAATGTAGCCACTTAACTAGGCAGCAGGCATGTCATCTCAGCATGGAGCTATCATATTATATACATTTGCTGTCTACTGTATAATTAACAGGATAAAAATATTACTGCCAGATACCATAAAAAAAATTAACACTATCTTAATTGTCTTTTCAGCTCAGGTATAGCCTATTACCATTTCAAAAAAGACCTTCTCTAATACACTAGAATTTTAAACTTCATTTGCTGAAGATGCCATTAATCCCTTTTCACACTTTGATCTGCCATTGTGATACCTTTGGACTTCGACTTTTCTGTTTTGCTTTTGAACTCTCCTTAAAAACTATTACTGAGATTTAGTGGCTTAAAAATTGAGGTTGCTCAGGACTCTGTGTCTGATTTTTAAAAACTTAGTGACAGTGCATTTGGGTTTTACCATAACAGAGATGCATGCAACCTGTAAGGAGCTTTTGCCTAGGATGCCTTGTTTCCAAGCTTTGGACGTGGTGCTTGTTTAATCCAAATTTTGTGGTCTTCCAATCTGTCGTTTTTAGTGTGTATCCTATAACATTCACCGCTGTTTTGTACATGGCTGTAAATGAGTGGGGTTTTGAATGTGTAACCCTTATTCTAACTAGAGTATGCTTTCATCAATATTTGCATAATATTTTGATGAAAAGTGGCTGATTCCTCCCCCTCCTTGTAAACCTGTTGTAACTCTCTGTGATCTAAATGTGATGTCACTGCTCATGTTATCTGCAGTTTGTAACTCGCTTTGTGAAGCTGTGTTGAGAATCTCTAGAATCCAAATGCTGCTTTTGCCACTTGGAGTTACATGATGGCTCACATTCAGAAAATATTAAGAATACGTGTTTATTTTCAGGTCTTTGTGGCAGTAATTAAAGCTGAAAACTTTCATTAATTTAATGAATTGCTCCTGAATTATTTGCTACAGCAGTTTGCGAATTGCTCCCAGTGCTAGAAGAGATACCCATGTTACCGACCTGTAAAACCCAGTAAGTGGAGGAAAGATTGAGATAAATGTAGCGTCATTTAATCTGGCAAAGCTTTCTCTTATTGCTGTTGCAGTAGGTCTGTAGAAGACTTAGGTAGTTCTTGCATATTTACTTAAATATTGACATCAGTAATGACACACATGGCTAACAGATTTTCCACATGTTTTCCTCCCTGGATGACATCTTCCTACTCCATCAGGACTCAAAGTCTGATTGTGGAGGCTGTTGATTGATTGCTCGGAGCACATGAGGTTTGGGGAAAACACAAGAATGACAGTTTATATAAATATCCTAATATGACACTTTTTTCCCTAGGTTTACCCTAACTTTTGTTTTTCTCTGACCTAGAAATGATTCTTATAGGTGTACAAAAACCCACGGATACTTTGGAAACACAGTTGACTCACTCAGACATCTTGTTAGCATTTTGTACTTAATTGCTTCTTTCTCTGCTTACCCAGGGGGGAATTGTACGTGCCAAGATGGAGCTCTACTAGATCTAATAGGAGAAAAAAACCAAAAGGAAATAATGACTAGTCTTCCAAATCGTTCTTACTGCTGCAGGAGATGAGGGGGAGTGCTTTTCCCTGGCAGTGAAACCCCAGAAGGTGTAACTGGCTCATCCAGTGTCTCTTAAATTTTCAGATCAGGACTGGTATTTTTATTACACTCCACCTTTCTACATAAAGAGCCCCATTTTAAACACTGTATAAGCTACTTGTGGAGAAAGTAGCTGCTCTCCGTAGAAGTTGCTCTTTAAAGAACATTGTTACCCCTGAAAGCATTGCTGCTTTGTGTGAGCCTCTGGAAGAAGGAAGATGGCTTTATGCCAGCCTCTTTTTTTCTATGAAGACCAAAGGGCAGCCTAATATTATATGTATGCATACAGCTTTAATAGCAAATTGCCAAAAGGCTTCTTTGGAAAATCAGAGACCTCCAAGATGATGTTTGCATATTTACATATAAATCCACAGAGGTATATATGAATATGCCATGCTGATACCTGTCTTGCTAAAGCTATGGAAGGGAGTAATAGTTTTGGTTTTTTCCATACTGAGCTACTTGCAGACAGATGTGATTAGTGAATTTCCAGATATATGGAAGCTCAGAATGATCATGTCTTAAGGGATGTTTTCCCAGGTCACAAGGGAACTGCCAGTCTTGGCTCACTATTTCTTACAAAGGTAGTTATTTTCCACAAAGTGATATGTGCTGGAATTTCTTTCCTGTATTCAAGACAGAAAGCAAGGTATTTCCTCTTATCCATAGATTTGAAACATAATGCATATTTGGAATTTTAACATTTTATACTTTTGTGTCCTTAAAAAAAAAAAAAGTTGCAGACAACCGTATTTCCTTATGTAGCCCTTTGTTTTGTTCACAAAAATTTTTTACTGATTGTGGTGATGATGCCAAAACTAATATCTGGAGACAAAATGAAATGGATCTGTACTTGAATAACTGACTAGACTGACTAGAACTACTACTGACTGACTACTCTGACTAGAATCATCTTAGAAAGCACAAAAGTGTGAAGAGCATTTCTCCAGACCTTCTACAGTCACACTGTCTCTTGACTTGTGCTGCCAGATTGGAAAATTTGGTTCCCAACATTTCCAGGGCTCTCGGACCAGGACTGTCACAACATTCCCTCACTTCAGACACATTCTTTCTCTTTGATTTTACTGAATATATTAGAGGGTTTTTAAAGGACAGAGCAACGTTAATCCTAATAGCCTTAGGTTTGAGACTCCATGCTGTTGGCTGATAAACCAGCCTGTCTCCTTCCACAACCGGAACATTTATTCACTTTACTGGCTTTATCTTCCCCAACATCCTCGGTCATTCATCCTTTTAATCTCTCCGAATCAGTTATAGCTACTATTCTTTTAACTATGGCTAAGTGTTGGAAAATTCTTTTTGAATTGATGCAGTTCTAGAAAGGTTTTGCCAATCAGTCGCGTGATATCTTGTTCTCAGGATTAAAAATGACCTTGCCTGGAGTGTGTTAGAAGATTAAACAGCAGCTCTCGGTGCTCCGGGGACCTAACAGGGGTGTCCAGCTCCTCATTCAACAGTTCTGAGGAGAGTTCCTCAGTTTAACCTCGGGGTCTGCAAAACAATCCTTTTGTTGACTGGAGCTGCATGAGAGGTGAGGGAGGGAGGAACAGGACTCTTCTGAGCTCTGTCCCTTTCCAGCAGCAGATGCCACTCACTGGAGTTTGTGCAGGTGTTTTTGATGACATGGTCTCTGCTTGGCTCTGCCTTGGCAAGGTTCAGCTGGAGTCCCTGGGGAGTTGGGATTAATTTGCTCGGGGTCCTGTCTCCCAGAGGCTTGTAATGACATCCTGATAAGTTCTCTCGATGTCGCTTCTGGCTGTTCTCAAGCCACTTGTTAGAGGAGCCTGTAAGCTGAAGAGAATTAAATGTAGTTGTGTGAGACTTCTGTCTGGAGGCATCCTTACGGTTGGTACCTCAGAACTTTCAGACATGGACGTTCATTGTTCTGGACATCAGGGATGCGCAGGCATTAGTTTAGAGATTTCATTGTTATTCATCTCTGGTTGAGCTTTCTACCCCTTGGGCAGAACTATATGATGAAATAACAAGTTATGAAAAAGTTAAGTGTGCCTTCTTTCCGGAGATCTGTAGCGCGTTTGTTCAGGTTTTATTACTTGGTCTTGTAATCCAAGCTTGTCCCCCTGTTGATAGAAGAGACTAGTCTTGCTTTAATTGCAAAATGCTTGAACAGCAGTATTATTGTGCTAATAAATGTGTCCTAGGTACCTCTTCAGTTAATTTTGTGCAGTCTGCAGTGGTCATTTACATTTAAAATGTATCCTATATGTCTTTGTAAAGGAAGCTAGATAGGCTTAATCCAGCTCTGGTGACCCCAAGCGAAGTGACAAGCTCTGCTTTATTAGTCATGACTACGAGCAAGGTTCTCTCTTATCGTGACTTCTGACTGTCTGGTACAATGAAGATTTACAGAAATACATGATCTGCTAATCCTCTGTGTTTAAAGAAAGAGTACAGGGATTATATGGTCATTCTTTCACTGTCATGACCAGGTATCATGGTGGGAGTTATGAGAGTTGATTTTTGGAACATCTTTGGAAACACTGGAAGATGTTTTAATAGCACCTTAGCTGTGAATTAAGTTGTCATCACTCGGTGATCGCTGCTGTCTTATGGCTGTTTTCCAGGCATTCTGGTCTGCCTATAGATAAGAATGCTCAGCTCTTCTTGATTTTGATGAGGGCTGCATGCTCGAAACTGTGATCGGTGTTAGTAAGGAAATCGTAACGGGGAAATGGTGGTTTGAGGCCAGGGAATTTTAAAACTCTCTCGATGTGCCAGAAGAAGGGAAACTAGCTCCAGTGTTGCTATTTTGTCCAAAATATTTTGTTGCTTTGGCTGTATTGAATCATTAACTCCCTTTTTCCTCAGATGCTTTCTTAGATACCTGTATAACATGTGGAAAAGATGTCTTTGGTGTCTGTGGTTCTAAATGCTCATTGTTAAGTAAACATAAAAAATCCTTCATAGTTTAAGAATGAAGGCAATAATTGCTAATTTACAGCTTTCTGGAAACAGATAAGGCTTCTTCTTTCAGTCTTCTTTGGGCAACCTCAGGGCTCTGTCAACTGCGCATGAACTGATAGTCACATTTGAAACCGTGTTTCATCACAACCATTTCCTTCTGCCTTCAGTTCACATTGCAGATACCTTCTCACTTCACATCGCTTCTTCTAGCGATAGAATTGCAAAACACTCTGCCAACAGGTATTGACTCTGAATTGTTGGACTTCGTGTGTCTTGGCAGGCCTCTGAAGCATAATTCAGTGTAGAAATGGAGCATATTGGTACCAAATGTTACTCATATCTTTTAGGAATATTAAAATGGTTAGTCCACAGAGAGAGAGAGGAATTGGGAACATGCTGATGGAGGTCGAGTAAAGAGAAGGGGAGCCCTAACAGGCAGAAAGATAGCCAAGTCATCTTCTAAGACTTTCTTTTACATCTTGAGGTACATAGAGGTGTGGTTGTGACTGTGACATCTTCATTAGAACTGATGATTAAGTAACACGACTCAATCCTTATTACAGAATGAGGAGAGAGAGCAGGTAGGTTACTGATCCATGACCTGCTGAGGTCTCCTGAATCCGTTCCCAGTGTTGGTGTTGCTGACTAAAGGTGTTATGTGTCACGATCTGCTTTGCTCCTTGCTTGTGATAGTGGTGTGACAGAGCACGTGTTCCTTGGTTCATCCCAGCCTAGAAGGGACCTGTGGCAGGGGTACGTGACTTTCATTGCACGCAACAATTACATAGAATAGTTGCCAGCATAGAAAGTTACATCGTATGATATTACTGAACCACTGTTTTGTTGGGGGTAGATGGGGAACCAAACACTATTGACCTGGTTTAATCTCAAGCGTTGCATTTTTTTCTCACTTCACAAAGCCTACAATTGAAATGAATGCTCAGCCCCAATTTAAGCCTTACATGAGAATTAGTAAAAAGAGGAAGAGAGTAGTTCAGCTGGTGAAAGCTGTTTTAAAAAAACAACGGTATTAGTGTTTTTAAAAAACGCAACAAACTGGTTGCAGTAGTATTTTTGCAAAATACCAAGGCCAGTTGGAGTATGTGGAAGGGGAATTGATTTCCTCTGGTAGGAAAGTATTTTGTTTTTTGTTCAAATACATGAAATAATTGCCATTTATATTTTAATTTGTTGTTCGTTCCTAGGTATTCACTCTGGAGTAGTTCTGATTTACTCCCTTACAAATGTTAGAAAAGTGAGTAATTAAATGTTATTTTGTGACCTTTATGTGCCTTAAGGAAAAAGACATGATTATGTTCTCTCGCATCACTTGTGGGCCTTCATAGCCATCTAACTAGAACAGTAGTCTGCAACTTTGTGCTCTAGACTAAGGCCTGCTCCATTAAATGAAAGATGTAGCTAAAGATGTGCTGTGAAACCAGTTTCCTAAACTAGTGCCATTTTGGATATATATTGTGTCCATTTCTGTACAGATCCCTCTTTCATGTTTTATTTGTTGTTGTGAATAACAACATGAAAGTGCTTCTGTATCCAGCGAACTCTTTCTGTCTTCCTCAGTACCAATTTTGAATTACG
The DNA here is from genome assembly GCA_020746105.1 of Trogon surrucura. Lineage (NCBI taxonomy): Eukaryota > Metazoa > Chordata > Aves > Trogoniformes > Trogonidae > Trogon > Trogon surrucura. The sequence goes on from CM036629.1 coordinate 18,959,588, forward strand.
ATCTGTTTATAAATTCATGTTTTATTACTGTAATTTTTAACAAGCTACTTGCTCCTTCAAAGTTGAATTCTGAAAATGCAAATCTTTCACCTACACAATTTAGCAAGGAATGGCGGTAAATTTTTCTCTTGACAGATGAACATAAGAAACCCCCTTTGTTTCTGTTGCAGCAAGGAAGCTTATTCTCCAGTTCTCCTTGTTGTGCTTTGGGAAATAGCTGTCAAAAATTAACTTCTGCTAATTGTAGCAACTCTAAACCACAGAAACAGAATGCATGTTTCCCATACATTGCCAAAACATTCCTCATTGCATAACAAAGATAAATCGGTGCAAAAAATACATAATGCATGTCTTTCCCATATAGAAGGTGACAAGCTTTTGCTGAGACAATCTTGTCTTGGGTGAATTAGACATTTTTAATTATACACCATAGGCTTCAAATTCTAACGTCAATTTACCTGTAGGAAAGGCACGATTCTTATATGTACAAAAGCCAATTTGCACACTTTGTTCTTTTCATGTTTTTCGTGTTGCCTTTTTTTTTTTTTTTTTTTGCAAAAGGTGCGTCAGAATTTGTCGAACTATCTCTTAACACCTGCTTAGATCTTTCTTTTTCTGGGGTTATGTGTATGTTTGCAAGTCATGTGAATCAGGTTGTGGATGTATAGAGCAAAACAATTGGAGCTGTGGACATCATGTCCATGCCGTAGGTGTCTGATGGGCTGAATTCCTAGAATTTGGTGTGGTCCCCTGAGGCTGCTTCTGGTTCAGTTTTACCCAGGGAGACTGGCTCATCCCTTCCACCTCTCACCTTCTGCGACTCCTCAGCTTCAGCACCGAGTATTTTTCAGCGTGTGGCCAGCACAGGTCATTTCAGGGTTAACACCTTCAGAAGACAAACATCAGAATAGTCTTGGAGCTAAAGTTATTAAATATAGTAAGTCAGATATGTTTTGACAGGTCCTCAGCTAATTTATGGTAATGTCTCTCCATTACTCACAGCAAAGCTATGAGGATTTACTCGAGCTGGAGACTTGGCCCACACATCCAAGCTGGTCTTGAATAATTTGGTACTGATAACTAGGGTTTATATATTTATTTTCACGTGCGTGAGATGGACTTTTAACTGAAACGCCTGTGAAAAGTGAGCTGCCTGTGCACTGTTGTGCACAATGACTGATGCCTTTTGCTGTGAGCATTTCTCACCACGGTCCCAACCGCACTTGCCCTGAGCCTGAGGTGTGAGCCTGGGGCGCTGATCTTCTCCTTACAGCCTGGCTGCTCCAGAGATAGGTGCGTGCAAACTGTGTTTCGGGGTCTCCTTTTTTATTAACGTGAGATCAGACACTTGCCCAAAATGACTTTCAGAAACTCTTTTTTTATATGTGGTGACTAAGGCAGAGTAGTTCTTCTCCTTACTGAGTTCTTTAACCATGTCTGCAGTATTTCTGTGTTTGTTTTGTGTGTTTTCTTAAATCCAGAATGGGAAGATCGGGCTATGGTCAAGTTTATCCATTAAACTTGCACTGCTTGCTGTTTGCTAGAAAAATTATATCCCATTATTGACTTCAAAATCTGGGCAAGTCTATCCTAAAAGAAGCTCTGTGTGTGTTGAGGGTTGGATGATTGGAAGGCTTTTTCCTAACCAGCTTTGCGAAGTGAGTTTCAGGTTTGTCAGTGGGACGATGTGATGATTTTGTGTTAGCAAGGGAAATGGGGTAGAATTTATCTCTGAGGATGATGAAGAAAGCTGGGGCAGATTTCAGCTTCGGCAATGAAGGAGATGTTTCATACAGTTCAGAGAACTTGGTCTTTAAAGTTCACATTTTAAATTATTCCAAGATGGAGTATCAATAGGGATTAATACAATATTTAGACTTCAAGTGTTTGCAATGTGGGCATTTGCAGTCAAAATGCAGGCTTAAACCTTGGTAAATCTCTGATCTCTCTCTTCTGTGACATAGTCAAGACTTTAGTTTCCAAATTGTTGACATTTTAGTTAAATATATGTGTGCATTATTACATTTTCCATTTTCATGAAATCCTGAAGACGGTGAGACCGTGGCTTTCAGGTTTCTTTTCTAGATTTCACAGTCTTCCTCTTTATTGTCATTAATGACCAGAAACATGATCACATTTTTTAAGATATTATATTAATTGAAATAATGCTTAAGTGATGGAGTGGATAAAAAGATCTTGACTGGTCCAAGAGTTTAGCAAATAATCCCCATTACCAGCCAACCAAAATAACTTTTTTACACTGTGCCAATTTACAGCAAGTTTTCTAACATGGCATTACCCAAAATAGTTTAAAGCGACTCTCCACATCAGAGTACTGCATCATGGCATATCAAAACTAAAAAAGAACTGTCACCCAAATGCATATTCCATGTAAGTCGCCTTCGCGTGGGTCCTTGCAGACAATTAGACGTATTCTCCTTTTTTCGCCCCTCAGAATTAGGGACGTTCAATGAAATCAAGAGGAGATGCATTTACCTTTGTTTCCAGGTTCAGTCTTAAAATTGCAGGGATCCAAGGCGTGGCTGTTTGGCTGGCAGTGATCCGTAGCATCTCTCCTCTGCTTCATGTTCTCCAGTCTCTTCCTTTTACTGCTGTGGAAATGTATTAGTGTAATGGAGAGATCTGTTACCTGTGACTGTTAATTCTTAAATTTTCTGCAGTTATTTTTCAGGGAATTTTTTGTTAGATGGATGTCTAAGGATTAACATTTCTGCAGCTGCCAGTATTTCTTAAATTGTTTCTCTTTCAGTTTGACATAGTTTCCCAGGGACTTGCTTGGCTCTTGAGGTAGAATAGATTCAGATTAGGGCTGGATTTGTTCTAATAAAATGTGCAGAAACATAATTTGTGACAGTTTCTGTCTTAAAAATTTATCAGCCCCATTAACTGCTTATGCTCACTGACACAACCATCTCAAGCAGTTAGAGACGAGGGAGTTGCTGATGAGGTTTGAAGGACTTTGGGTGACTGCATTTGCCTTACCTTATCATCATCTAACCTTTCTGCCAGTTTGAGGTTGTTCCGAGCATGGAATAAGCTCAAACGCCCGAGAGTCCAGCCTCAGCAATGGCTTTAAGCTAATCCACTACCATGGATCTGGGATCTGTCTTACCTTACAGCAGCGTGTAACATTCCTGCCCATCTTTCAACAGCTTGGTATAGAAGGATATAAATTTTGTTCCTGCTACTACTGAAATGCAAAGAAATCCCTACAGATCTTGTGGCCACATTACTTTTTCTAGCTATTGCTTTTCTACAGCAATGCTTATACCTTATACCCCTTGGAATGTATTCTGCTTTCTTTCCCCCCCCCCCCCCTTTTTTAAAAAAAAATTAGATTTACATATGTTTGTGATACAGAGGGAAGATGTTTCAAGGGAAACTGTTATTTTGGTTGTGGACTGCATAGCATCTTGCCTGCAACAAGAAGGAAAGAGGAATATAAAAAGAATTTGAGATGGAAAATTGAGGGGGAAGTGTATACTTGTAATAATGATGATAAGGACACTCAGAGAAAAAAAAAAAACAGTTTACAAGAAGCAGGTTCCTCTGGTCCCAGTTCCAATCTGTAGGCTACAGAAGTTTGCCTCAGATAAGAATTTGCTTCTGAAGGCAGCCATTGCCACATCTGTGAGGATCCCCTCAGAAGATTTGCATCGTAAGGTGTTATTTCATTCTGAAATCTGCTGACATACGTAGGAAAAACTGCACCAGCATCAGTGAGCTTCGAATGAGACCCTTACGGCATCAGTCTCTGAAATTGTGACAAGATCTACCAAGGGACTGTCTAGTATGCTTTATTCTCTTACCCATAACTTTATATCATGAAAATGAATGCTTTTTCACTGGACTGCAAGATGGGTTTGTTTCTGAGAGTTTAGATCTATAATTGCTTATGACTCTTTTATCTAAAAATATTTGCAAATGGGAATCATCTAAATCCTGAAGGTACTTACTGTGTAGCCTACAGAAAATCAATAACGAGAAATTAAAGCAGCCTGTGAGATTACCTATCATCTTGTGTATCAAACTATGTTGATGCTCGTGTCTGACATGAGAGGAAGAGACCCATGGAAACAGTACTTTGAGATAAGCCACCTGCGTTACAAAAGCTCGATATTTAACAGAGACCATAACTTCAAATTTTCTCATGGTCAGGTGGCGTGATTCCTCACTCAGCACTGTTTTAATGCAGTTGACAATAGCCAGGCACATAATTAATTTACACTTAAATTTTAATTGTCACTTGCGTTTTATTTGGTCCTCCTAATATCCAAGTCTCAAGTCATTTTGCCATGTGAAAAATAAGCTTTGATGAGAATGAAAGGCTGCAATTACGGGGAACGCATAGCAATAGAAATGTGCTGCTGGTGGTCTCACTGTACGGTCTGGTGAAGTCAATGTCAAAAGCCCGGTTAGATCAAGCTCGTATTAGTTTTTATGAACGTATCTGTTCACTGACTGATCAACAGGCTACACTCTTTCAGTTAGGCTACAAGCCACTGAGATTGTGAGTTTTGATTATGTTTTTAGCTCGAAAATATTTTTTTAAAATATTACGCCAATGTTTGTAAGCTCTACTGAAATGAACCAAATGGCAGCATTGACTTTCTCCACCATTTGAATTTCACCCGTTTTCTTTACTGAATTTGTGAACTATTCCTGTCGATAGGTTCTGTTTGTGATCAGATTTTATTTAGTGAGTGACGGATGCACACAGTCAGATGTAGAAGTGCATTCTGGGAGGTTAACTGGCATAAAGTCTATTTTGAATGCTTTGGTTTCCTATGAAAATTACTATTAATATTATTTGATAAAAACTTCTCTGAGTAGCACTGGCAATGTATCTGAGTATCTGTGGATATGATTGATATGAAATGTTTAGCAAAAAAGAATTTCAGAGGTGTAGGTTTTGTCTAGGTACATCCACTTTACAACAACAACAGGAAAAATCTTAAAAATTGCTGCGAAACTTTTGTATGAAGGGTCTCCACCTAGATGGGAATCTTATATAAGAATGTTTCATATGGATAGAAAGTTGGTATTAATGTGAATCTCTCTTGTATATTTAGACTTGTTTGTCATGGTAGATATTCGAAATTCATCAAAATCCTAAGGGGAGTTGTCTCTTCTGTCTGAAACTCTTTAACGGACTACATTTTGCTTTTCAGTCAAGGAAATGGAATTTATGTTGCTTTTCTGAAGTAAATACACTGAATTCCTCAAATAAGTTTTCTGTCTATCTCTGCCCTCCTTCCCTTTCTTTTTCTACCCCCCTCCTCCCTTTCAAGTCTATTGTGAGTGATAAATGAAACAGAAACAGGTTTCAGTATAGATTTTTGTTTTTCTTCGGCTATGGATGGTTCAGGTTTAAGGTGATCAGTTTGTGGCAGGTACAGAAGTCACACATTTTTTACAATGGTGTATCTTTTTTTTTGCTCTTATATAAATGGGGAAAGAAACCTACCTTTCCATCTCATACTTCACTTCCCTTTTTTTTTTGTTTTTCCTTTCTCTGTTGCAGGTCGTGGGAATGTTGGTAATTTCGAAATTACTCTTGTATCACTTTCTGTTCATCTATGCTGCTGTGTTTGTTCAATCCTTTGGTGGCCTTTGCATACTCTTAAAACACTTCCTTTTCCATATCATTTTCTGCATTTGTTTCCCTCTTATTCTTTATCTAGCCCAAAGCATCCATCCCACTGCACCCCTTCTCCCTGCTTGACTGTGCCTTGCTATTGTAACAGTAGTGGTCTGTATCTGACATTTTCAGATTACAGTTTATCCTTCCTTTTAAAGATAGCTGCTTGGCAGAGACTACAAAGAGCTCACCAGGTGTTCTAGGTTCACTGTGGAAAATGGTTTCACACAGTTGTAGATTCCCATGATCTTGAAACAGTTTGAGGGAATGAATAGGAAACTGAATCTTTGGTGGCTGACGTAGCTTTCCTAGCTCCTATTGCTTCTCTGTCTCGGGATACCTCATAATGCAAGATCACTTACACATTGAGTTTGGGGCGGTTTATTGTTTTAGACACACCATCGTGCTTCCTTCTTCAGGGTTTTTTTTGAGTAGAAGCTTGGGTTTAGTCTGTGTTTCTGACCCACAACGGGAATGGTTTTAGTGTACCACTTCCGCATTAGGACTGTGCAAGCGTTCCCAGTTGCATGTTCAGATAATAGTCTTCTGTAAAGTATCCATCAGGTCTGGTTTATGTGCAAATCACGAGCTTTACTTTTGCAAACGGTTCCAATTTTTGTGCGAGTGATCAAAGGGTTGTGGCACAACAGGATCACTTACTCCAGGGATGTGTCTGGATCAAAGGTTAACATTTTTTTGCACGGAATATTCCTTTCTAGCATTGGTGGAACACTGTACAGTTTAGCTGGAAGCAATGGTCAGGGGTACGTTATCCTATAAAAAATGCAAGAAAGTAATGCCAAGCAGAGAATTACAGCACGTGACTTAGCAAGGCCAAGAAGAAATGGTGGTGAAACTAAATCGAACAGGAGGAAGCTGGCTTAAAGAGACGATGCAGCAAAGGTGAGGCAAGACATACAGAAATGTGATTTTGATAACTGAAAGTAAGACGCGGGGTCTCTATCCCGGACACACAGGCCGTAAGGCCAGAACTTTGCACAAACCAGTCTGGCGGAGCACGGCTTATGCAGACTTGGCGAGGCTGTGCTGGCATTTCGTTGGGCTGGGATCTGCCCCCTCGTGAAGCCCCACGGCTGGAGTTCTCTCGGGGAGGCTGGATTCATTTTGGAGCTGGAGCAGCGCTCCGCACCGCCTCGGCTGGGTGGCAGCGTCACTGGAAAAGGCAAACGAGGCCTTTGCTTAGCGCTATTCCCGTGCACCCGCTGGGGCTTCTCTGTGTCGTAGCAGGAAGACTTCTTTGGCCTCGTCTAGTGGATACACAAATCTCTGCTCAAGCACTTGCTCGGTGAGGTTTTGTCAGGGACTTATGGTTCCTTCTTTGCATCTCAAGTAGCTTGGCTGTATAAATGGTTCGATCGCTGAGATCAAAATACAAAATGTGGCAGTTTAGTGAATGGAACCACACCACTTAATTACTATTTTTTTGTCTGCTTTGAGCATTTAGCCCTGGAGAGCGTATCGCTGCACCATGCAGAGTTATTAGCTTACACTGTACCAAAGTCTGGTTGGACTTCATAGGGTCTTTTTGACCTTAGATGGTATCCTTATGAAAAAGCAATCTCTGCTTCTTTTCCCAGGCATGTACTGATGTTGTTGCTGGGAAATTATTAGCTTAAATTTCATTTGCAAATAAATAAATAAAGCCAACTTCTCATTAATAGAAAATTGGTATGTGTGCAAGTCTGTTCTTTTAAACCCTCATAACTCAGCCAAACACAAACAGATTTTCACTGGACTACCAAAAGGCACATGTCCAACCTAAAAAGCACGTTTAATAACTTTGCCCCCTTCTGCTGCTATATATTTTTTTTTCTACATTGACATTAATCTCCTGTGCACATTTGGAATTTGGAATGGAGTCATTTTCTAACTGCAGTGCTTCCAATTTTAAATATTCTGTTTCCTTTCAGTTTTTCCGAGCAATTCAAAGATTAGTAACACTGTAAAACATCTAAAAGCATGCTGGAAGTTTCCTGCTGCTTCAAGTGTTGTGTTATGTTATCTTTGGAATAATTTTAAGGTCCCACTGGTGTAGTATAACAAGTTATTATGTCATGGAGCTTATTAGTATGCCTATGGGAAACATTAATTCACACTGACATCATACTAGGTTTTTCAATAAATCAGGGAATTTTTTTGTTTGTTTTAAAGAAACGGTGATTTTAATGAAAAGAAAAAATGATCAGATTATTTTTCATATGTTGGGATGTGAACTGAATGGCTTGGAGGATGTGCGTCATTATCTCAATGATGGCCTCATCATTGTTGCAGGGAATGGAAAGAGCAGGCTTTGGTTTGAAAGATCGTTATTTTTCTAACCTATAGATGTTATTATAAAAGACTTTTTACTCTGTGATTAGCACAGCAGGCTTAAATTGCCTGGGCTCTGGTCATTATTATTTCTGTAATCCCAAAAGTTTATGATATTATTCAGGATCTAAAAAATGACAAAATAGACTTAAATTTAATATGTGATGCATTCCTTTTGGAGCTGAAAAGTCTGTTTTTGTTGACACAGGGAACTGAAAAATGACCACAGACCACAAAGGTCCCAAAGCATTGCCAAGGAAAATGCTTAAAAAGGGAGCTGCCCTTACTGTGCTGTCTGCCTGCAATTGATTTTTTTTTTTCCCAGCTCTCCTGTTGCTTAAAAAACCCAAACCCAAACTATTTAAGCTAATGGTTTGTCTATGGATGGTGAATTAAATCAAAAATTGAATTTAACTTCCTAAATTATTATTATTCCATTAAGGCATCTGGCAGTTTATGAACGTTAATTGACTACCCAGATAGATAAATGCAAGTGCAGTTGGACATCAAGGTACTTCCTTACCTGCACCACATACACTTCTGAGGTTGCAGGGTTCAGTTTGCCTTTGCAAATACATGCAGATTCACTCTTGCGAATGCATCCGAGGGGTCTTGCTGAAAATTTGGGCCTCCACACTGTTGAGGTTTCAGATTGAATAAATTCACTCTAGAGCAAAGTTTTGCACGTGGGACATATTTCTTGGTAAGCGCTGCTCGCGACAATCAGGTCATGAAGGCTCTCAGTGTTTCTGAATAAAAGGCCAGTTATGACAAGTGTGAGCATATTCTGTGAATAGTGTTGATCCCTGCTCTAAAAAAATACTTTACAGGAGAGTGTTTTTGGTGTATCAACTGTTCTTTGTGGAAGAACTGGGGATATTCCCTTGGACTCAGTAAGGCTTTCAGAGGGGGCTTGTGGGCCACGTGGTTGGATTTGCGGCTGGTGTGAGATGATGTCTGTTTGAAGTCAACAGGATGGACACACTTAGAAGTTTAGCTAATATTGTGGGAAATTAAATTAAAGTAATAAAGTTAGACAGGCATGATATACCCATAATATTAACCTCGACTTTTCCTGAATCAAATCACTTTATAAAAGTAAGACTAACCTCAAACTTGCATGATGAAAATCCATATCTGAGTGGGTATGTAAAGGTATTCACTTTTTCTAGCTTTCTTTAGAACTGAAGGGTAGAAAACTCAGTAGAAAGCTGTAATCCTTAGATTTTTGGCAGCAGGTGTTTAAAGCAAAACACAACATACTGCAAGTTTTATGAAGAGTCTTAAGAGAGAGCAAAATTGCACGTGTTGATTTATTTTCTTTCTCTCGGTGATGAACCCTGGGATGGGTGTGAGGTACCGATGTGGTCATTGCCTAGGAGGACCACCTCTGTTTACTTCCAGTTATTTTCTGTCTAATAACAGTGATAGAAGTTTAGAGATTTTTAAGGAATGAAGCGGGATTACTGGTCCCTTCATCTGTACCGTGAATTTCTTTGGTTCATGGATGTTTTATAGTAATTGTCCTGCTTGGGAGAGGGAGTTTGGCCTTAAGGCAGTTTCCATTGTCTTTGCCGGCTAAACCAAGGGGTAAAAAAGTAGTGTTGTATGTACTTACATCCCAAAGTGATATACTAGCAGAGGACCATCATCTTTCTGCATAAGAAAAAGGGCAAAAGCAATATGAAGGGGTGAGAGGACATGTTCTACAGCGTATCACCACGAGTGTGCATTTTGTATCAGGGACGTCAGCAAAAGTGTTGCTGCTTTACTTCACCCATTGAACCTTCTTATTTCTCTTGGTGTGTCTTGCTGTTGTCCACCCCAATTAGCAGTACCTTCTGCTGGTTTGCGGGTGCCTATTCCTGCACGGGGAGCTTCAGAGACTGTCTCTTCACACGCTGAGATGCTTTCGGTAAGAGGGAAAGCCTGGACTTGTAGTTCCTGGAAAGGTTATGGAGATGGCCCTGGAGGGGCTGAGGCTAAACGTACTCTAGTAACTCCCAACTGTGTTGCTATAATGAAGTTATGCCCAACTTAGCTGTTGTTGCCATTTTCCCTGATTATTTTTGTATTTGAAGTATATTTTAGTGAGTTAGTGCCAACTGATCCACGTGCCCAGCAAAGCCCTGCTCCCCGTTGGGTGTGTTGACAAACGATAGATGGGATGGATTGAACACACAGGAGGAAGAGGAGTCCTTGGAATAAAGAACTGTGCCTTTGATTATCATGCTAGTACAGCCAAATTACATTAATTAGATTTTTTTAATAGTTAACTCTATTTTTTTCTGTGACGCCTTCCTCTCTCCTCCAAGAAATAAGTGGTTAATTTTTCCCAATATGGTGACTTTTGATAATTTTGACAAGGATGTGGCAATGTTTGATGTTGGATAAGAAAGACTTAAATAAATCATTAAAAAATGCAGACATTAGCTATAAAACTGACAAGCATATTATCTTAGTGCAGTTTCTGAGCCACCGGGAGCAGAAAGACAGCAATTTATATTCCAGGCTTAATTGCCAGTCTTGTCCATAAAGGCAAGAAAATGCCAAAACCTCCAATGCCGTTCTCTGGCAGCAGCCCCGGCACCTTTCTTCCATTTTTTTGTAGTTTTGCTCCATGCCATTTCTGTTTTCCATCCGTGTATTGCTGTGGATGGAAGGAGGATTACAGTCTCCTGCTGGAAATCACTTTCCTTTGAGTGAAAAGGACTCCAAACCTTCAATTTCTTATAGTGAGAACGTCCTCAGGTGTGGTGGGACACTGAGTGGCCAAATACTGCATCGAGGGCTAGAAGGAACAATTATAAGTCATGGATTAGGAGTATAGCATTTGTGGGCAGTATATAGTTTAGCAACAGTGGCAGATGATAAACAGCCAGTACCAAAAGACTGAAGAAAGATGATGAGTATGCGTATATATGACAGGAACATCTGCGAAAGTACAAAGCCGCTTAATTTTATAACAATGTAAAGATGCATTTCTTCTTTTACTAACCTAGATCAGAAGATTTTTCATGCATTATATTAAGCAATTTAGACCAAAATTTGCCAGTCAGCTTGGAAGCAAGTTTTAACACAAGTCAATATCAATATATCATGTCTTTTAATGTATGTCAGCTTTACTTTAAAAATTAACTGGCTATATGATGATTTACATAGTTTAAAAACAAGCACAACACTGCACATGAAGGCATAAAATACAGTTTTATTATGTTTATTTTTTTGTAAACAACAATGCAAAGGGAAAAGCAATGTGAATGATACACTGGAATACTATTTCTCTCTAAAAAAAGGTACAAATGAATAGCACATTTCTGATTTGTATCCTTCATTTCTGATAAATACTGAAAGCCTGGGGAAACAATGTATTATAAATGGTCAATGTCAGGCCCTAAATGTGACGCACTAAATCTGCATGTACAGGTCATAATCTTCATTTCTTTTTTTCCTAGGGATGTGTCTGTATGTGGCATAGAAGTAAAGATCAAACCCCATAAAATACATAATTTATATGCCACTCTCCATTATAGAACAGCATGGACATCGTTAATGAGAAGCACTGCTAAAAGAATATTTCCGTGAGTTTGTTTCCAGGCACACTGTGGCAAAAAGGAGGTGTCCCCTGGGAATTAAATAGTAATAAAAATGTTGGGGGGGTGGGGGCAGGGGAGGTTAAGAACAAAAAAAAAAGAACAAACATGGTACTTGAATTTTTCTCCCTTCTACCAGTTCATCAGCCATTGCAACAGCTTGAGGTAAAGAATTTGCAAAACACACATGGAGAGCTTTTTGCTGCTTATTTTTTTTAATCTCTGAAGTCCAACGGTGATGATGAAGGTAGCTGTGACATTTGCAATTTTCCATGCACCAGCCCATTCCATTTTCTTCCCTGGTGCCACTTACATGGTACAGTAAGCCTCCAGCATTGACAATAATTATAGCCTGAATAAAATGAAGAGGGTAATATGAACAAAGCTCTGCTGTAATTGCCTTTTCATTATTTGCTAACAGTTAGTTATTCAGTCACAGGGAAAAAATTACACAGTAATTGGTTGACAATAGGAAGCTAAAGCTAAATTCCAGAACTATGATATTTTTGCGTGTTTGGTCTTTTAGACCTTTTATTCATATTTTGATTAAACAGCTAGAGCATTAAAGTGAAATATAAATGTAGCCTTGGTTCAGATTCCATAACATTAGTTTCCACCCCACACAATTTCGTTCAGTTTTGAATTTTAAGCTATCGCGTATGGCAGCCCCGTAAATATTGTGGCCTATTGACTTTGAAATACAGATTTGCAACTCTCACTCAGTTTAACAATAGCAAAGAATCCCTTTCACTTTAATGCTTTAAAGAAGTGTCCGGCGTGACTGAGTGCAAGCAATTTAGTAGCGCAGCTCTGCCTTATTTTAGATACTGAGGTGGAAGAGTGCCAGTCTGTATGTGCACGGTATTTTACTTGAGTTTTAAGCAACAAAAAGTCTCTAGCAAAGATGTGGTTTGGTAGGTGTGGGTGTACCAAGCCCCTTCGCTGTGCAGAAGCTCTCCTAGAAGCCCACGTGGGATTTCTGACCCGGAGATGACAAACTATGGCAATTGGGTCTCAAGGATTCCTGGGAAAGTTTTGTGTCTATTTATTTTCCTAGAATTTATCTCTTTTGTTTTCTTTAATCTCGGGGGTTGCGCGAACCCCAGGTTGCAGCTGAAATGCCCTCATTATTTTATTGTTTGAATAGTTTAAGAATACCTGGTTTTAATCCCTGCTTTTGCCCCCAACTTGCCATAGGACTGCTGAAGCCAGTTTACCTGCTCAAAGTTCAGCATTTGTTTAAATTTCGTGCTTATTTCATGCCACCATGCATTCATCAGAAATCCAGGTGTTACACATGGTAGCGCTGAAAAAGATAGGTCAAATTCTGCCTTTTCTGTATTTACTGTAATGCTTAAAATGGCTTTGTAGAAACTACCCTGGATGGTGCAAAATGTGCAAGGCTGTAACCTAGTGAAAAGTTTTAATTCCTAATTTTTCTCTGCTGTACTTATGTTGTCACCTGCAATGAATTGCCCCCTGAAAAAGTGTGGTTGATGGACTTCGAATGACTTTTTTTTTTTCTTTTTCCTTATCATAAAGCGTTTAAAAGGGAGCAAATACTAGAGGCTGGATATCTACAATCAGTATATCTATTTCATTAGGCAGTTAGAATAGTATTTTGCTATAAAGTATACTTGTTAGTGTTTCAGCAAGGAAATTTTTGCAAGCCCCGGGTTCAAACTACTAATTTAGAGCTTTGGCTGTGTCAGGAGCAGGAGGAATTGCTGTACCTGATATTCTTGGGTAAGGCTGTGTACCTTTGGGAAAGCTCAAACCCCAGCAAAGCAATTGCTGGTGCAAGAAAAAATCCTGCAGAAGCTGAAACCAAACAAAATGCAAGTTAAAGCACGGTTCCACTAGAGGCTTCGAAGAGTTTAGTTCTTTTCGGAGCCCAGGTGTGCTGGGGAGGATGGCTGTGAGCGCCCAGCAGCCGCTGGTGGCTGCCATGGCCAAAAATGACATCGAAGGTACGTTCTTGGGCATTTCATGAAGATAATTTTGTAAGGCAAAGCTCTGCCTCCTTATTTGGGGCCTGATCCAAATGCCAGTGAAATCAATGGGAATCTTCCTGCTGGGTTCAGCAGACTCTGGATGGGGTCCTCCAGCGTGAAGGAAGCACCGGCAACAAACAAATACATCCCATCAGCCCCGTTCTGATGTATATTTCATACTTTGCCCTTACTTTTATTTTGAGTCCTAGATCTTTATTATAATCAGTCAAAGTCCTGCCTTTCAAGTTGTGAATGGGCATCATAATTATCTAATGCAACTACTCCAGAAATCAGATTAGTAATTAGCTGAACCAAACTGATTGGTGTGACTTCCTGAATGCATCTCTTTAATGTTGAACACTTGCTTTGTGCTTGAAGGATTTGTTTGTGTGTTTCTTGTGTGTGATGAGAGCTTTTCTGTAATTAGCTCCTGGGGGACAGCATATTCTAACAGTTAAAGAATAATTGCAGCCCTATGAAATGTGAAATGGCTTGGGCTGGCTTTTGTTGCAGCTTAATTGTATGCAACAAGTACAGGAGGCTTTTCATTTTGCATCATGATAGTAAAGATGTAGCTTTCATAAATAAAGAAAGGAATTTTGTACAGTGGTAAGTAGTCTCTAATGTGTTAATTTTGCAGAAAAAACCAAAACAAACAAAGCACATTTGAGAATTCTCAGTGTTATTGAAGTAGATGTTCATCATTGTTTCATTAGCTTGTAGTTTCTGTGTCCGATTTTAATGAAAGGCAAAAGGAAGAGAAAAATAAGTGTCGCAGTAAAAGACAAATGACTTGGTGGTCAGTCTGAAGCAGGTCATTTTTCTTGGAAATAAAAATTTAAATGCTTTTTCTTCTGAAATTTCATGGCGCAAAAATGGGGTTTTTGGACATCAGTAACAACAATGTTCTGGTAAAATTAGTTTGAATGAAAAAACAAACTTATTAATCAATTTTTTGAAAAAAAAAGGGGGTGGAAGTGTTATTTATTTTCTCCTGTTCATGCACAGGCAGGTTCTTTCTTTGCCCGTAGGATATTTCTCTTCACTGTTCCAAATAATTGCAGCTGCCCCTCTTGCCTCGCTGTATGCTTGTGATCACCAGCATCACTTCCCTTATTGCTCAGTTTCTGTCAGGGAACTGATTTGGGGGTTCCACAGTGTCTGTAGCAGGGCTGTGCTGCTCCAGGTGGCCTGAGTTTGCCGACTGTTAGCGTGGTTTGTGCCTAATGCCTATAGACAGGGTGGTTGGATGCCACTCATGGGAGGGCATTTTAAACGCAGAGGGTTTTCAGTCTGGTACCCAATTTACTAGCCCGAAGACAGGTGCATACATCCTTGCCATTCAGCGTGTTCACAATTATGACTACTAATTCCTGATTTGTTGATATTTAATTGATGTTGTTCTATTATCAGCACTTTGTTCTGTGATTGTAAGCTGAATTATTGCTGGGTGAAATGTGGCATTCATGCATATTTTTTTTCCCTTTAATCAAAAGACAGAATTGTGTAAGTCTGAGTTTAGGTTAGCCATCCTTACCATAGACAGTGTTGCTACAGTATATCTATAATCACCATCCATTCCTGTGGCTAGTGGCATGTAGCATTTATTTATTTTTTTCAGTATAGATGACAGTGACGCTGGAGTCTCATTGTCATCTAGATCTGATAACTGCGAGTCATTTTGATATGGTTCTGAGGTAATCTACAGTGTCAGACTCTCAATGTCATCTTGTCACTACTACTTCTTTCTGTAGCATCGCCATAGGCAGTAGCTCTGCTGCTCCTTTTCCTTCAGGGGTTTCCCTGCAGAGGCTACAGGTAGTACAAGAAGTCACCTCAGGGAGCTGTGCGGCCCTGGTGATAGAAGGAAAGCAGAACCACGCGCCCCAGAGTGACCCCGCCGTCGGCTCCTATGGCTGGGCTTGGTCATGGCCGAGGTTCACCACCACGTGTGGTGGGAGGCAGGCCCCTGGGATGCTGCGCTTTTCCCTCGGGAATCTGATGTGCAAGTACTCAGCCACTGCATTCCTCTTGTCCGGGGAGGGGAAGGAAGGGTGTCCTGCTCACACTCTGCCTGCACGTCCCTTGCAGCTTGAAGCAATTCCGATAAGAAACAAAGCATTTATTTGTCCAGCCTTGTGTTTTTACGCTGCTCCCTGCAATGCAACAAATCCTCAGTTGAATTTTGGTTTGGCCGTGACAAGTCCTTTGATAGAGGAAGTGAGAGCAGTGGCTGACCTAGTAATGAGAATTAAACTCTGCAGAAGCCTCTTAGGAAATGGCAGTAAAAAAACCCTCCAAATATGTCCTACCTTGTATATTGCTGCCTTGTTTCCTTGGTGTTTCTCCCTGCAGTGGATGGCTAGAAGTGGTTCAAACAGTGCAGTTGCCCTTGGAGCTGGTAGCTTTGTGGTTCTCAGAGCATTAACTCTAATTGTAGTGGCAAGATTTATATAGAATCTAATGATCCTGGGGCCATGGGGGTGGCCCAGATTAGAAAGTTGTCCGGGAACCAACATTGGTGCAGTGCCGAGCTCTCCCTTGGATGCCTTCTGCATCCCAGTTGTCCTTGGAGCTGGTAGATTTGTGGTTCTCAGAACCTTAACCCTAATGGCAGCCGTAATCGTAGTGGCAAATTTTTTGTAGAAGCTAATGACCGTGGGGCTGGCGTGGCACTGACTAGAAACTTCTCTAGAAACCAATGTCGGCGCAGTATTCTGATCCCCTTGACATCCCTTTTGCATCGCTGTTCTCCTTGGAGGTGGTAGCCTTGTGGTTCTTGACAGATGGACCCTAGGCATCATGGCAAAAATTGATGCAGGAGCTTGTGACCCCGGGGTCGTGGGGCTGGGGTGGCCCCCATCGGAAAGTTCTCCAGGAACCCATGTTGGTAGAGTATTGTCATCCCTTTGGCATCCCTTTTGCATCCCACCTTGTGTGTCTCCTCGTAGCATAAGTAGGAATGGCCCAGAACAAAGCTTAATTTAATGAAGTTGTTTTTATTTAGTCAGTGATGTTATAAAAATAGCATTCTGCAGCTAACTTTAAATTTAGTCTTTTGCAGGGTTTTTGGATTTGTTTGAATGGAAACGTAATTGTTAGCATTTTCCAAACAGAAGCATAGTTTTTTGATGAACAGAATTATTTACCTTAGAAGCTTTCTACACAAATTCTGGAGAATGTTGCCATGAAAGTAATTCAAAATGGTCTGTTTTGAATGTGTTTTCAAATTTGAGACTGTATTTAGGATGTTGAAAGTAAATGAGAAAGATGATTGTCTTTAAGTAACTCTGTTATGTGCTTACTACTTGCTTCTCATCCTGAAAAAGAGTAATACTCATGTATTAGAGGACTAGCAGGAAAACCTCTGAGAGAAGTTAAATATGTGGCGTGTACTGGACCTATAGGTGAAAATAAATTTATTAAATACAAATTACTACAATTTCCAGTGAACAATCATCTTAGTGAGTAGAACCATTTGGCTTGATCTGCTTATGGAAAATTGACCTAAGACTGTACCTAATTCTTTAAAAAAAGCCCAATTCTGCTTATAAACAATTCTGATAACGTGATAGATGATTTTCATGAAACAAGCTCTGGGAAGAACGAAGTATAAACTAAAAGGGAAATTTTCCCCACGTTAACTGGCTTCGTGGCACCTTATCAACTTGACAGCACTTAATTGCTTGTCTTTTTTTTTTTTTTTTTTCCTTCTGTGACAGTGTGGTTTATTAGTTTCTATGGAAGAGGCAGTGCTGGGGCACAGTTCAGATGTGGTGGCACCCACCGAGCCTGTTGCCTCTGGTTCAGCTATTAAACCTTGTCCACTTCTCAGCTGGTTTCAAAAGAGACCACTTGTCTTGTTTAATGTCACCCAGTGTTTTAGTTGACTAAGCACCTGGAGAAGCATAGGGTTTTCCCAGATCCTTAACTTTATATTCACATTTAAATAAGTAGAGATTTGAAAGGATTCAGAAGAGGCTTTTTGAAAGTGATTACTTCCAGTAGATATATAACAAGCTGATGAATAGGATTTTTCCAAACTTGAATTTCTTCATTTAAATAAGAACTTCTTGAAGTAGTGCACAATGGTGAATATCTGGTCAGTCCATAACCCATACTTATTACTTCTCTTTCCATCTGGTTAGAAGCATAAACAATTGCATCATTACTATTTTTAAATATTCTCTGACATAAAAAAGGATACAGAATTTGGAGTGCATGCTTAAATTTCATTTGACATCTTGTAAAGTCAAGACATGACCGTCATAGTTCAAACTTGCAGAATAACGTCTTGAACTAATGTCATCCTTTAAAAGGCCCCACACTTTTTTCTCCTAACGTAAATGTAGCGTAAACGTGACCGAGCATCTGATAGCATAAGTAGCATAAAACTGTTCCTTAGTGTTTACCAATAGGGAAAGCCTTTGTTGCTGTGCAGCTGGGTTGGTTGGTAAGTGTGTTACTGAAGTCGCTCAGGTGGGTACCATGGGCTGAGAGCAGCTCTTTTACTGCCTCCCTCTAGGAAGAATAGTTGTATTTGTCTTTACTTAATCTTTCCAGCTAACTGAAGTAAATGAGAAACTTACCATTGACTTCAATAGGTTTTGAGTCAATTTTCTAAGTCGTTAAAATTTGTTACATTTTGACATGAGTATATTTGCTCTCAGAAGGTGACAATCAAGCCTGGATTTTTTTCCTCATGTTATGTAGTGCTTATTTTAGGGTGCTGTTAATACCTCCTAACAGTTATTCCTTCCTGTGCATGGAGCATCCATATGATTTGTGTTTCTTTTCAGTACTTAAAACTAATCTTTGTTTTCTCAGGCTTTTAGGTGGGACACTTACCTTAATCCTCTTATGTTTGTATGCCTTGAAGTCATGGCGCTTTGTATGATTTAGGATTTCAAGAGCCTGACTTAGAATCCTGAGGTCAGCTTGACCTTCTTTGTTGAGTGGTATTTTTTTTGCTACCACGATTCTGAGTAATTCTTAGAACTTTTTCTGAGTTTCCACCCCCACTTTGCTTGCTTTGTCTTCCCTCGAACACATGCTCACAGTTTTTTTGTTTTTCCTTTTCTTTTTTTGACTGTATTACTTGCTTGTGATGTGAGGTTGTTCAGCAGTTAAAATCCATCCTATCTTAGCACCATCCTGGTTTGAACCTGTATCTTTTGTTTTGTTGAGGAGTAACATTTCGCTATGCTAAATGAGTAGGACATAATATTCTCATTTTGTAATTCCTTTATGACCTGATTATCGTGGTTTCATTGGTGTGAGTTGCTCTTCAATGTCAGTGAAAAGTTTTGTCATTTGACCCTTCCAGGAAAAAGAGCACTATTCATCTGAAGTTAAGAAACCAGAAGGCATTGATCACTTCCCGAATCAACTACAACGTGATCATTTATTTTTTGTGTTCGCTCCATACAACTTATTAGTTATGACTTCACTCAAATGTTACCTTTTTGGCTAATAACCAGGTCTTAGGGTTTTATAATACTAGAATATAGTCAGCTAAGACAAATTGATTCAGACAGTTGTCACAGAAGTATTTAGCTAAAATTACTTCAAAAGTTTTACGCTGCTTGACATTGCAGTACTGTCTTTGAAGTGTATCCCCTGAAAAATATTTGTTATTAACAATTCCAGACAGGTGTTTCACCAAAGACATGTGAAGATGTGTAGAAGAAGAGATTAATATTTTGCAGTAGGTTTAGCCTCTGGAGAAAATATTTGTCTTACTTGTTTGGAATTCCACTTGTCACTTCACCAAAAGCTTTGTTCACAGTCAGGTTTTGTTCTGAACAAGTGAAATTAAGCTGTATTTGGTCATAAGAATTAGCCCAGCGTATGCTTGGGTGTTATTTAAATAGCTGCTGTGAGATGATTGTAAGGCAAGCTTTTACAGGCTATGGTTTTGCTTTTTCAATACCTAAAGCAAGGTGCCTAAAGCTTGCAATTAGAAAACACTCAAGTTGGGAGTGTTGTAAAACACTCTGCTTCAGAGCTGTGAGAGGCTTTAGGACCACATTAGATGGGGAGGGGGACAGGAAGGTACCTGTCATGGGGCTTAAGATGCTATAAGTTTGCAGCTAGAGAGAGGAATAAACTTGTGCATTGGTTGCCCGTGCTGCTGGACCACGCGGTGACGCTTTAGGCTGAGGACTAACCTGACTGAATTCCTGTTGGGCTTAGATAAGTGTTCAAGGATGAGGCTGAATCACAGCCTTGCTAACTGTTACTTTTTGTCATTATGAGAAAGGAAATTGTTTAAGATAGTAGAAGGGAGATTATGAAATAAACCTACTTTGGTTTGGACACAAATATAAGCTATGCTGGGGAGGCATATTTTTAGTAGGTCAAATTACAGACTGAGTGTGAGTTCCCAGCTGTAAAGGTGTTGATAGGTTTTAAATCCCCGCTTTTGGGCGAGGGTACTCTGCAACCTGCTTAAAATGCCAAACGTCTATGCGGAGTGGCACTAGGGTTTGGAAACACCGCCTGCTGGTGCCACGTGTGCTGGTAATGGAAGTCACGGAGCTCACGAGATCGCTGCCGAGATCACGAGAAGCAAGGGCTTTGATTTTTTCCTTCCAAGCACAATGTGTAAAATTCGAGTGGGTTATTTCATTGCTCCGTGCCCTGCTGTGTGAGGAAGGGGTGCAGCGAGTGTCCTCTGGTCCCCACCGGCCAGCAGCTTCATCCTCTCCTCATCCTCTCCTGACACGACAGGCTTTGTGCCCGAGTGACGAACCTGCTCCCGTGCGGGGACAAGGTGTGGCTGATGGGTCTGAGATAAACCCTCACACAAAAAAGGCACTGTGTCGCTGAATGGGCTTCCAGTGTAGCTCTTTAATTTCGCCTCTTGGAAATGTTTCTCCTCTTTCATCCCACGGCCTTTATCTTAACTTCTGATCTGAGGAAAGCAGCAGCCTTTCAAATTGAACAAACCGTGTTTCAAATAGGCTCTTCTGCTTGTGACAAGATGTACCTCATTTTCTCTGCAAGCCCTCAGCAAGGTCACACCTTTTTAATTTATTTTCTGTAAGAAAAATCTAGTTGCATGATAGAACAAGGCTAGATCTAGCTAGAGGTCATTTCTTGAACTAGTCATAAAGTAGAATAGGATTAGAACCATTTAATATCCCAGAACTTACCAAGCATAGTTCTATTAAAATGAAGGCTTCATATTTATAAAGCAACGTAAATAGCTGCCAATTCAGTTATAATAAGGGGGGTATTTTAGGTTTTCTCCCTTTTTACTATGACTGACCTTTCTTTTCCTTTTTTTCTTTTTTTTTTCTTTTTTCTTGTTGTCTTTTTGTAACTACCAGATGTAAAATTTCTAGTACAACCAGGTGGTGTCATGAATTGTGGGGGTTTTAAATTTATTTCTGAAATGAAATAATTCTCTGGTTTTGTCTAGAAACATCCATATTTTTACTGCGAAGAAATATTTTATTAATATGTTTTAATACAAGATTAACACGTTTAACAGATTTTGTCATTCATTCAGCAATGGGAAAGTACCGATCTGCATGCCGTGTGGATGTTGTCATAGAAATTGAGATAGATACATTTCTGAAAGACATTAGCTTCCAGTCTCATTCTTAGACACAATGTTTATGCAATTGTATATTTGTCAGTAGGGTAGTGGGGTTTTTTAACCAGAATTTCATGGCTATTTTTTGTTAGCTTTCTCACATTTCCTAGAGAGTTGTTTCTTATAAGCCTATCTGTTTTCATCCACATTTTCAAATACCAGCTGTCGATTGGCAACATCAGCTTTTCACGTGCTGGCATTGTTTCAGCAAGAGATTTATGGAAGAGGGAGAAGTTTTACTGGCAGAGACCTTTGCACTGGGGATAGGCAGAGCCTGGGTCTCGCCCAGGTCCGGGTGTGGAAATGTCATCGGGCTGTGGGGGCTCTCCAGGTGCCCTTGATGCTCAGGTTTTCGTCAAGTCTGTTATGTCACAGGCCTATCTAAAGTTATTTGTTTTACATCACAGATGCAACAGACTGTAACATCCCCTCTTAGGTGCCTCCAATCCAGTTGACTGACATGTATGTTGAAAAAGGCTTTGTGTACATACAAAGTAGCTGGTTTTCTTAAAGATTTTGTTATATATGTAACTGATAATGATCACGCTATGACCTATTGCAGATCAATCATTCACTCTGTGCGCATGTTGAATATATATATATATATTGAGCAACTTGTCTCTGCACGTGGCAGGGGGTTGGAATGAGATAATCTTTAAGCTCCCTTCCAATCCAAACCATTCTGTGATTCTCTACATGCACCACAGTTAAATGCCGTGCAAAAGCGTAACCTGAATGCTCTAAAACAGAGGTAGGGAAGATGTTCTTGAGCTCTGACAATAATGCACTGTGTGACTATGATTAACTTGTGTATCGCTCTGCAGCTCCACCTTGCTCAATTCCTCTCATATGGGTAAAATAATAGTCCTGATTGACATCACCGTATGTGATGATGATTATTTATTAATAGGTACTACCGCTTTTTGACCACTCAATAGGTATCATTATTTTCAGTTGAGCACAACTCATATTTGAATTTATATGACTAAATTAATGCTTCCGTGGAGACTGTTTGGAAAAAATACTATAGTCCTTAAGTAATTTATCAGCGTTCAGTAATACTTTATGGCAAATAGAGGCCTTTTCTAATAAATTTTATTTATTAGGATAACATGGAGAATTTTAGAATATTGGAATAATACCAAGAGTGTGTGTTAAAATAACAAGCCCTCAAATATCCAAGAAATAGGGAATATTGGTACGTTTCCCTTTTTCACATTCAAATTTAAAATGATATAGGGTACGTCTTCATGTTTTCCTATAAATGTAGTTGTATGTTTATCAGAGCATAATCAAGAACAAATGTGGTTTTGAGGGATAATTCCTCAATGTGTGCAAAATCAGGCTTAAAGTGAAGCTGTGTTCAGAACATTGCCTAAGCAGAAAGAATCTCATCTTTCCCTGAGAGACTAGGCTTTGTGTTTGAGTCCAATTTGATAAGAACACTGATGAAATCTGTGGTCATCTCTCTCCCACCGCTGGGACAGGATGAGGTGGCTGTGACTTGGCTCAGGTCAGCCGTCCGGCCCGTGTGAGTGAGAAACTTCACTTCGGGGGCTGGGTAAGTTAAAATTAATCTGCACGGAAGCCTCTGCGGACTCTCTGTGTCTTGGTCTGATGTCGCAGAGAGGAAATAATTATGGGATTCCATCATTCTGTTTCAGAGCTTCAGAGTGTGATAGCATCGAAGTTACAGATGTATGCAGAATGGTTGTTTAAAATACTGTCTCCAGAAGATCTTTGCACTTCCGTTTTAACAAGAATTTAGTGCCTGTCTTCACTGCTTGAAGTTCCTGCTGCACACTTGTCATTCTGTGAGTCCTGTGTCTCTAGATAGCTCTTTTTGATGATCTGAAAGTCGAGTGGCCTACACAGGCACTAGTACAGAAGATGCTACATGGTCCTCTCTTTTTATTGTTTCTTGCACTGCAAAAGGACCCTCTGTGGTCTTACAACTACCCACGTTTCTTAAAAGTGTTGGGATTAGCTCCTGACTGATATTAGATTGACTTAAACCAAAATGATACAAAGTGCTTAAGCTCTTGCTTAAGTTTGGTTGACTTCTATAAAACTCAGTGGGTTTTATGAAAAGAGCAAGAGGATGTGGACTTCAGTACAGCCAGGAATCAACGGCTTCTTTGACGTAGTTGATTACCATTTGGGGAATGAAGATCTGGGGGGGGAAAAGTGAAACATGTTAGGTTTGGAGTATGAAAGTAATTTAAATGGTTTCTCTTTGATTAGTAATGCTTCATGATCTTCTATTTATAAATTACTGTATGGAAGAAAAGTGAACATTCTCGCTGTGTACGGAATGATCTTTCTTGTTGACTTAGCCAGCGTTATAATGTCTTTAGTGCAACTTGAAAATATAAACTCTTGTCAAAGCTGCCGGCAATGTGTTGGATGCTGTATATGCTTCTTGTATTGTCTTTTTTTTTTTTCATGTGTGAAACTCATTTTAATGAAAAGCGATTCTAGAATGGGGGGGGAAAGATTATGATATAATTAGTTCGTTGAAGCTGTTTCTCTGTATCCTATACAGCTGGTAAAGCTATCAGACATTTCTCTTGGTTAATAAAACCTGTGACATGTTTATGATAGAAATAACGGTTGTACAGAGCAACAGTGGTATTAGGGATTCCTAAAGGCCTCTTTAAAGCACAAATGTCTTACTTGGAAACATTTTGATTTTTGAGCTGTTTTTAGTCAGAAACTCTTCTTCCTCAAAATAGTGCTGTTTCGAGCTGCAAAAGGTAGAATGATTTGTAAAAGCTGTTCTGTATTATTTGGGTAGACTATGAAAAAAACATGAAAGCCTAGAAAAGATCAAAAGTTTATTTATATCACTGGCTTATTTCTAGTGAAAAATCCTTTGACAAATCTTTGTAAAAAAAAATGCTTTAGCCAAACTTAGCTCAATTTCAACATTACTTTAGATATTATAGTTGAATTAACTACTTATGTGTTTCATAATTTATTCATGCTTCTTGGTAATGCAATATTTTGACATTTTGTGATGGGTACTATTTGTTCATAAAAGGATGTATGGGAAGCTGGGGCAAGGGACCAGCAAGGCAGAAGATTGCTTGTATGAGAAGATGGTCCAAGGTACCAGCAAGGCTAGAAGCTTAACTTTTAGATGATTAATGTAGGTGAAATGAATCCTATATGTTATTCATGAGGTAACAATAACATAGTCACATTAATTAATCAAATTTTATTTGTTCGTTGTAATGCTCTGTGAAAAGCAGAAATAAAATGCAGGGAGACTGATAATGGTGTGGCAAAGACAAAGTCAAAAAATGGCAGAAATGAGAGCACAGGTGTGAAAACTTTGTAATTACATAGCTAAAAATAGGTTTTGAAAGGGGAGGGGAAGATGGAACACAGAGGTAAGCTGTTGTGTGCACAGATTTGTGCCCGACTTTGAATTTGCCAGATTTGCAATGAAAGAGATTAATGCTTTTGAAACGTATAGGAAAGTTGCTGCAGGATCTCCTTGCATCATCCAAAGGTGATGTTTTAGGCTAATGTAGAATGGCACTGTTCATTGGGCTGTGCTAATTTTACCCACAGAACATCTGTGGGTTTCTGCTGGAAGTTGGATGCTGTGCTCCGAGACACCTGCGCCGGGCGCAGAGCGGGATGAGGAATGTTTGCTGCTGCCTTCCAAGTCCTGGGGAAGATTGTATGTAGGTCAACAGGGGAGTCCGAAGAAATCTGTGCTATAAATATTGATCAGCATAATTTAGATTTCATGGACCTTCTCTTAAAAAGAAAGCTCAAGGTGGATAGAGTTGAGGAAGCTTTAGTATATGAAGTCAAATAGCGCCTAGACTCCTCAGATACACTAGTTGCAGGAATCAGGACCGTAATAAGTGATTAATCTGCTTTTTTTTTCAGGGCTAGCCACTGCAGTTGCCTCGAGAGTTTGGGTAGTCTTCATTAATATCCCCAAGTGTAGGGCTTTGAGACAGGATCCAAACCAGACCTTTATTTCGGATCAATCCAAGATGGTAGGAGCAACGTGCTGCGTAACCAAGGGGTATCATCATCCGTTGTGGGTTCGTGATATGCATTGTGGTTATATTCTTCTTTGTTGCAGTAACAAACTTTCTAAATACCCAGGACAGTGAATAATTTAATTTCTTTGTTGCAGCCTGTGTCACAGCCTATCAAAATATGTTTCTGTATTTCTCTGCTCCCCCCGGTGAAATAATAGAAGCTACGTGAACTTCCCAGAGGAACTGTTGCAGGTCACCGTGATGCTTTTAACTGACCAAGAGGAAGAATTATTGTGGCTATTAAGATAGTGTGGGAAATTCATAGTTATCGTTTTTGTGAGGGTGGGGATTGGAAAATGTAGAAATACCGTGTGGTATTTCATCAATCTTTTATATACTTACATATTTCACAAGAAAGTTTTATTTACTTAAGGCAATTAAGAAGCAAACCTTCCTGTTCTGTATTTGGCATTCTGTCCTAGAACCAAACGCCCACAGCAAGTTATGGTCTGTTTTAAAATACAAAATGTAAATTGGAAGAGAGCGCAGTGCACACCTGCTTGTCTCCCATCAGATAGGCAAGCGGTATGCAAACTGCAGGCAGCTGTAGCAAAGAAAAAACTGAATCAGGACATTCTTTGCTTCCATATAGAGAAGGAACTAAAGCAAATACATGAGAGGCATGAAAGCCTTTGTGTTTCATCTTTTTCCACAGAAAAGACACTTAGCATGGTGGTGGCAAAAATAAGCATAGTGAAACCGAGTCTTGGAACCTGTGTCTGGGAACGGTGGGGAGGCAGGAGAGGGCTCATCAGATTTGGGGTCCTGCTCTGCTGGCTGCTGCTTATGACAAGACCTTTTTTTCCAAGTTCAGAGAGTGAGAGGGGTTGATACTGTTTGATAATTACGTTGTACAGAAAGACTTGATGGCTTATTTCTTTGATTTGCAGACATTGTGATTATTGCATTTTGGCTGTGGTCCAGTCTTTTCATGCCGGCTTCAGCGACAGAGAAATTAAAGCTCCAAATTGTCTGTTTACTATTAATGGAGAGACTCCACTGCTCTGTTGCTTTCTTACTCCCTTTCATCACGACAAATGCTGTGCTCTGGTTGTGCCATTGGTGAATACTAAGTTCCAGTTGCTATTTATTTAGTGAGTGCAAAGAAATTTTATGTTCATCATTAATTCCAGATAATTGTTTTTATTAGCTCATTTAATATGTTTTTCAGGCAGAATAGCAGTATGTTATCAGTTATGGATAGGCTAGAACATTCATTCATACAAACAATTACTTGCCTACCTTATAGAATTAGAAGGTTTTATCCTTCCATTCGAGTAGTGTCTTTAGTCTGTTGTTTTATACAACTTAGAAACTTTTTATGCAACTGCTTTGATTACTTGTTTACCTAATGGATTACAGGCAGGTGCCAAATCTGCTTTGCTTCTAAGTATTTTGGAGTTCTGTAACTGATTTTTTTAAAATGACAAAACGTAGCAACTTTTTTTTTGCCAGTTGTTCATTTTTAACATTATTTGTGGAAGGAACAACCATGCATATTTTTTTTTTTTTTTTGAAATGGCATTTATACTCTTGGAAACTTTGTCTTATAAAAGTTATTCCCGAGAAATACTTTGACTATGTGGGAAAACTCACGCTGACTGCTTTCCTGTTCTTTCCTTGGAGCAGTTGAAGCATTTTGCAATGATAATTTTGCTTATAGTCTCCTTTGTTACATCCAGTAAAACACCACAGTCGGGGAGGGATCAGTGCATCAGGTTGCGCATAGTGCAAGTGATTGCAGCTCCAGCCAGTTTTCACCAGGTGCAAAAATGAAACACATTGCAGTTCTTCAGGCATTCTGTATTTTACATTTGCAATTAATCTGTACACACGTTAGTAGAGAGAATGAAATTGCTTTGGCAGTGTTCGGCAAAAGTCGAAGCACCACTGCCAAACTTTGCTTGTGATGATGTGACGAACTGTTTCTGAGGACGAGCCCGGGAGGGTTGTTGGGCTGTGTGCTGGGGCGACAGCACGCCGCAAGGCAGAGCGCTGGCGGCACGCTCAGCACCCACTCCGTCCTCTCCCTGCACTCCATCCCAACTTCTCCGCTCCTCCGTGGTGACCCTGTGCTGTGGCTCGTGGCCGTGCCTCTGCCACCACAGGCTCAATTCAATATCGCTCATCATGGCTCGTTCCCAGAAAGGACCCAACTTGCCCTTTCCTTGTTCCTTCATCCAGAAGCTATGAAGCTCTTTGCAAGGCTAAAGGCTCCCCAGTCATGTACGTAGGCTTGTGTGATGTGCTTGGGCTGCTGCAGCTGAGAAGTTAACTTTTAATTTATTTCAAACATGTTACAACTGCCACATACTTGTCTTGAGCTGTAGGAGCTGTTAACACTTCATGGCCTGTAAAACCCTCTCAGTTGCTCCTGGAATCAAAGCAGAAATACAAGTTGCAAATGTGCCTACTATCTTCCATCTCTGTCCTCCTGAGCTGGGGCAGAAGGTCCGGTGTTGATGCTTATTCTGAAGACTTAACAACCAGCTGTGACTCAGGCTGGAAAGACTTTTTTCTCTTTTTTTAATTCCTTTTTTTTTTTTTGCATCATGTCTTGGTTACTGCTGATTAAGTTTTTATAAGTGAGGAAATTAAAGGTGTGTTTGCATATTGGTTTTGAAGTGAGGAGATACTGGAGAAAAAATGTTTTAAAAATATCATAAATACTAGGACTTGACAGAAGCACATTCTGTTTAATGGTCTTCTCTCTCCCTTAAACTCTAACTGGTGGATCAGATGAGCAGCATTATATTTGCAGTCATCTTTAGTAGAGTGAAGCCTGAGGAATTCAAAAGGAGCAGTCTTCTAAATGCATCAAAAAGAAGCTCACGCACAATTGACTTAGAGAACATAATCAGTGTACAAACAGGTCACATTAACGCAAAAAAAAATCCCAAAAAAACCAAACCCACGAAAAACCCCTAAAACAAAAGCCTGATATGTTTTATTTGTTTATTGACTGTATATTAATTTATTATGATGTCATTTCCATTTTAAATAAAACACCTAAGTGCATAGCAATTCCTGGCAAGACAAGAAAGGCAAATAAAAAGAACTGATTAGCAGGAGCGTTTGGGGGTTTTTTATACACCAAGTTTGTCAAAGCAGGTCAAACTGAGCCGTGCAGTCTTCATGGGTATTTTCAGCAGTAAGCTCTCATTATGTGGTGAAAACTAATCTAGATCTCTCCATTTGGCAGTTGTGAGGAGAAGGAGGTGAGTAGTCAAGAACATTATCAATCAGCTGGAGCCCAGTTAAGTACTTCACTGTAATTAAACTTGAACAGCATTAAAAATTACACGCGATAATTGAAGAGAGGTGGTTTCCAGTGCAGTACCTCCAACCTGTTTGGTGAATATGAACTTTTATGAATATATAAATATTGCTTTGGGGCTTAATGCCCACATATGAGTTGATATGCAGAGAAGGTCATCGGATCTGTCTCTGGTGTAAATCTGCAGAGCTTCTGTGAATTCAGTGGTGATGCACTCGGGCAGGGTGACTCAGGACCTTGCCAAGTCCATAAATATGAATGCCATTCTGCACGTTGCACCAGCTGTGTAAATCTGAACTATTAACATTATGACGGTGTATTTCTCACTGCCAGGCTAAGAAAGCTGTGAAAAAACCAGCTATGGTTGAAAGCAGTTAATGAATTAGCTTAAAGGCAAGCTTGTGGCTTTGCCTTAGTGCAACTACAGAGGCAGGCGCAGGCTGTGACGCCCCTTCTTCTTTCTGTCCACGTTTTCCTCGGTTGTCCCCTTGCTCACGCCAACGCAGCTGTGCAACAACTGCAAATATATTTGTGGCTCAGGCGTATTAGAAAGAAGACATGAGACTGCTTCTTTTTAAATTAATTATTGCCTAAAATACATAAGGGGAGGTGTGTATGCGAGGGAGAGCTCAGTTCCTCAGGCATCGATGTATTTTTTTCAAACCAGCCATCAAAACGGATTTTTCTTCTGTGTGTGGGCTTGGGGGCACGGGGCAGCGTGGGTTCCCTAGGACATGTGGTTTTGTGAGGAGTTATTGGGTTGTATTCTGTGTCTAGAAAGTACCTTAGAGAGAGAGATGGAGAAGAAATTGGGTATCATCTACTGAGGCAAGGAAAGCTGAAGAGGCCACATTTTTTCCCCTTAGAGAGCGTGTGGAGCTGAAGTGCCCCTGTAGCGGCTGAGGAAATCCACACTTGGGGCTGGAGCATCCATGTAGGCACATAATTTTAGTTTCACATATTCAGTAAAGTGCGAAACCCCTGGTTTTAGGTTGCTGTATTTCACTGGAATAGTTTTAGACATCTGGGCTGAAGGGCATCCACAAATGACGGCGGTGTTTTATGTGTGTATCTCTTGTGTGGAATGAATCTTTGCACCGTGTGGAGGTTATGATTTCAGACATCACAAATGGTCACTTTCATATTATCTTGTGTCTGGAAATCTGTGTTTCAGCAGTAAGCTATCACATTTTGTATTAAAAACAATATAACATTTTGCCACCAGAGCTAGGTTCAAAATGGCACCATCATCTGAGTGTTAAGGTTGTGTCTTTGACTGTCATACGAGATGTAACACTTGTCAAATAACAAAGATGACCCTTAAATATCTTCCAGGTATCTCAGGTCTAAAGGGCAGGTTAAAGTACTGAATAACTCTTAAAAAAAATTTTCTACTTACTGAAACAATCAGCCTACTATCAGAACAACCTACAGACAGAACAAAAGCAAATCCTGGGAAAAGATGCTACTTCTGTTCTTTTTGTTAAAAATAAATCCAAGACACACGCTTTTGTCTTGGCAGGTTTATTTCAGGAGTAATACCATGCTGTCGTTGTGCTTGCTATCCATTAAAAAAGAAAAAGGCAAATTAAGTGACAGACAAAAGAGAAATGTTAATTAGAAAGTTCTATTTATATATATCATGTTTAACTTGTAGAATTGCTAAATATTTTCAGACTAACAGACCCTGATCCTGCAAATATTGTGGTGTCTGACTTGCAAAATGAACAACAATCTGTTTACAAAGCACCCTTAATCATAGGCAGGCAGAGATCGTATTGCTTTAATATTTTTATGAGGGAAGCCTTTTAGATTCTTGGGTTTTTTCCTATGGTAAATATAAGCTTTGCAGTATAACAAGGATCTTTTCGCCTTTGGTCATAAGTAAATATTGTTCTTATATAGCATGTGCCTTCACTTGAGGCGTCATGGATGAGAGGAAAGGGTGCTGAGCTGTGATGCAACAACTGGAACTTTTGGCAGAAAACTATTAATGCAGAGAATAATAATATCTAGCCCTGGGTATTCGTAAATTATACACAAGCAATTTACATATAATTTATGATTCTTAGTCTCATGTTACCACAAAAATTGCAGTTGTGATTGTAGAAATACAGAGGTTACGTCGGTGGGAAAGGGAGATACTTATATATGTATATATATGTCTCCATTTGAACCATATTGCTGTGCAGTTTCTTGCCCCTCCACGTCTTGGTTGCAGATGAACACGTTTGCCCCACCAGTGTTTTTCCAGTATGAGCACATGGGAGACCTCTTCTCAGAACCATTGTGTATCCGTAACTTCGCAGTATTCTCTTCCTGCTGGGACGTTTCCCTTTGAATTGGTCATTGGTCAGTGCTGCTCCTTCATCAGGAGATTGCTTTTGAATTGCACGTGTCATCTGTTACCCACTTTTTCCCCCCCTTCTCTTCCCAGATGGTCATGGAAAGAAAAAGATAGGAGATGTACTCTAATACAGGTATTTTCCCGAGGAGGTTTGCGTGGTGGAGGTGAGCGTGCATGGCTGTATATCCTAAGGCTGGGGGTGGCTGCTGCACCTTCTCTCCTGGTGCCAGCATTGAGGGTTTTCCCTGCTCGGCTCCAGTCATCCCTGCTTTTGGATTTCGATGTCTCTTCCCTTAGTACTGAAATATTTTGAACCTTAATAGCCCTGGGATGTGTTTCTTGCCTGTACTCCAGCATCCCAAACTCTTTTCCTCATGGGTCAGAAAGGCCCATGCAGCCATATGAAGGAGAAAGCTGCATTTTTATGAATTGCTATGTTACTAGGGTGGTAAACATGCTATCTGGTGATGCCAGTGAGTGTCCTGCACTGTCATCCACACTGGCTGACATTTAGTGTTAGTGATTTAGACCCTTATGGAGGATGACAGAGAGAGACAAGTTAGATAGTCAAACATGCAAGCCTAGTCTGATTTAAGTTGAAGGTTACTGTTTAACACATAAAGAGATCAAATCCAAGTGATCGGTCTTGAACTGAAGTCGCTGTAGATGTTTTTATAAGCAAAGAAACAAAAATTGAAATGGAGATATGAAGTTATTACCTATTAAATACTTCGAAAATGGGATGTTTGGTGTATGTAACAAAGCTGCATATTGGAGATTTAAGCAAGGACTAAAGCATCTGTTAGTGCTGCCATTACTGCTTCTGAGCTCCAGCTTAGCACTCATCCTAGCAAACGTCCTCACTGCAAAGTCATGTTCTGAGAGGATGCTTCAGTTTTGCCCTTGCATCTTTCAGTTGATACCACACTCCCTGGGCAAGCCACGTCAGAGAGAACTGTGTACTAATAGCTAGCTGCTTTTCACTTTAGGATTATTTCTTTGCAAGCCTGAAACGTCGGGGTTGTGTTAAGACACATTCCACTGGAGGCGTGTCATGACTGTTCCTAGCCTGGGGTTGATTCCTCCTCAGGAGTTTGCCAGGACTGATATACAGATATTGCTGCAGGCAGTTAAGAGCCAGTATCATGCCATAAATCCGGTTTTGGTATCTTGGAGGACTATGTCTGGGACCAGAGTTGCCCTAACTGTCTTTTCATTGTAGATTTTTTTTTTTCCATGGGTAAAAAAAAAAAGATGTTTTATACTTAGTGTTGAGAAAACTGCTGACAAATTAGCTTTATTGAAAATCCAGACTAAACACTCATGTTAGATGTTTCTGGCATGACAACCAAAACTCTGTGTGTCAGGACAAGTTGCTTCATTGTAAAACTTCCTGCTATAGATCAGGGGAACTCTTTGGGCTACTCCATCTACCTTCATACGATTTTTTGAGGTTTCACATAATCCAGCAATTAAGACTTTGGCTTAATCACTTATCTCTGTGAAAGCTCTAGCATTCTGCTGTGGATCGCTCATAAAAATCTTATAAAAACTTACCCTTATGTTAATTAAAATCTTACAAAAATAATGTTAGATTGACTCATGACTTGTATTCTGGGATGTGTTTTACTGGGGTTGGCTCTTCCAAGAATCAAAACAACCAAAGAGGTTAAGAACTGCTGCTGATGTGCCTAATTAAGAGGCTAATTGCATGAATAACAGGTGCTTTCCATTTTTAGGAGCCTTTAAGAACAAACTTTGGAATCTTTTTTTTTGTGTTTTTGAGAAGGCTATTGGAGGGCATTTGCTTTCACCTTGCAAGGCAGCTGGAGACCGAGAGGGGAGTTCAGCTGCCGAGTGCTCCGGAGCAGCTGGGTGCTTGGGGCAGGGATACCCTGGCTGTCCCAAAGACACTGTCAGTGAGGTGACACAGGAAATGGTGGTTATTGTGCTGTAAAATCCTGAATGGATTTTGTACTATTTGCCACAAAGGACCTCAGAATGATCAGTGCTCACCTTCACACCTGTGGATGACCTCACCTAATTTAGCTCGGAGTAAAATAGATGGCGTTTATCTTGCCTATGTTTTTACAGTGGCCTACAATGCATTAGGCTGAACAAATACACTGTTTTTTAATCAATCTCTGGATTAGGAATATATTGTTATTAATATACAGTCTGAGAAACTCTGAACACAGAGTTCTCCTGCCTTGGATGGTAGTTACAAGATGGTAACCGCGACTACGGTGTTCGAACTATACACACCATAAACTAGAGGGAGACAGAGCTGCATTGGTTTAGATCCTTTTCTGTTACAACAAAAGAAATATCTGAAAGGAAACCAGTTCCGACAGCCTTGGAAGCTCATGTTGTTGTTATTAATGGTCTCTTTGTTAATAGAAGCAGAGCGTAGTGTGCCAGATGCACCATGGCCATGGAGGAGGACACAGGTCTGGACTTGTAAAGGTGACAGAAAGGTGCATGGGAGGTTACTAGTGAAAGGGAGAAAACACAGCCTAAAAGCTCAGCTGCTGCAGTCTGGCCAGTTTAATTTTAGCTTTGGTTTTGGTCTCTGTTAAAAAATGCCTCTATCTCCTTATTAGTCTGTTCAGTTACTCAGGACATACCCATCTCCAGAGTTTCTTTTCTTATTTATCCTTTTGCCCTCCAAGTTTGTTTACTCTGTGTTTACCTCTCCTGCCAGGAATTTGACTGCAGAAATTAAAAATGGCCATGAAATAGAACTGAAATCATACAAAGCGCTTGGGAGAGGTGAAGCTGGTGCTCGCATGATGGGTCTGGATTTAAATGTGGGCGTCTGTTGATTCAGGAGTTTCTCTGGGGATTAAGCTAAAACACAATATAAGATACTTAAAAAAAAAACCAAAACACAACCCCTTCATCTTAAAAATGTGTAAAGTTTAGTGAAATAGTAAGAAGTTTAGTTTTCAGAGTCAATAGTCTAATAATAATGGTAGGAGATACTTGCTGTTGTAGCAAAAATCAGGTGGTGTCCTTGTATTGTGTACATTTAAATGCAAGTGTTTACTTTTAACTGTCATTTTCCCATTATATAAAGGGGAATGCCAGTGCTTTGTACTCACTACAAACCATGTAAAGAGAAACAAAAACGTCTAGTCATCAGAACAAGGAAAGGCAGTTTCTCTTCACAGTGTTTATTGCAGCTTTCTTTTTTAGTTTTTCTTCCCTCCCCTCACTCTTTGATAAGAATCCCAGTGGGGAGAGCACAGCATTTGCTGTCTAGGCCAAGGACAAAAGGGGTGAATATTATAGTGCTGTTGCTTGTGTGCCCATCTCTTCGGCTTGTAACTGAACCCTTAAGTTATCTCTTCTGAGCTCGCTTTTGAACCGTTACTGACTTGTTTCTTCTGGTAGACTGGCTATTAGCATGAATAAGGGCTGCTTGTTCCAACCTAGTTGCAGATTGACATCTTGGTGCTGGGTGACTCACCTTTTCATTCTTTTTTTATTTTTTTTCTCTTTCTTTTTTTTTTTTTTTTGGTTTAAAATACCGTCAGTATCACAAGCGGTTGTTTCATTCAGCCTCACCCCCTCATTGGTAGAAATGGCAGAGGCAAACCTTCAACATGTTCCTGTGTCTCATTGCAGCAACCCCAGCACTGTGACGCGGTGGCAGAGCATATGTTGCTCCTGTCATGCAGGAGCATCTATACTGCAGAACTTAGTTTGACAGGTCGTCACAATAAACCACCTAGATGTATAATCACTTCTTTGCTTTTGCAAAGATAGTCAAAACCAGAGTGTGAGTGAACACCTAGGGCTCTGTATGCAATGTGTTCAGAGCCAAGCGAATGTTATCGCCTTCCTTTTATAATTTGGAAATGGAGGCATAGAGGGAAAAATGATGTGTCTGTACTCATGTTAAGACTCCACCACCAACAGTCATATTCCTCATGCATTAGAATATTTTCTAGCCTATGTCAAAGACACCTATGTTATGCTCTTCGTTTGTGTCAGTTGTCCAAACAATTGTCTGTAGGCTTGTCTTCCCTTCTGGAATTGTTTCCCTTGGGCAGTGGAGAAAGGAGATGGAGCTGGGAACAGGTTTGTCTTCTTCGTAAGGATCAGCAGCCGCTCTGGGGCGGAGGCAGATAACCTCCAGTAGTGACATAAAGAGGTGATGGCACAGAAGGTTGGTGATTCTGGAAGGGGGTTAGTGGGGACTGAGTTTCTTGCCTGGAGTAGTGCAAAGAGACTTGAAGCTGTTTCCCACAACTGGCGTGCTGGCACAATCTTTTGTGTGTGTGTATTTGTGCAGCACGTCTATACTTGGCTTTTGTGTTGCTGAACGTTAGCCTGGGCACAATTCACTTTGTATCAGTAATGATTTCAGCTGAATGGGTGGTTGGAACATTCCTTTATCAGGAAGGAAAGACACTGTTCTCCCTCGAATGGGCACAGCCCGCCTGGGGCACGGTAGGCATTACAGACTCGTAGGCTATCATGGGAACATTAAGAGTCTTCCTAGGTGAGCCAGGCAGTTCCTCAGACATTGGCAGGGGCAGCCCTGCTAAATAGTCAGGACTTTTGGTTACTATTGGAATCTTGCACCCAGCTTTTTGCATAAATGAGGACTTTCGTGGGACTCAGGATGAAGGAGGAGTTTGGAGACTGCGGAACAAAACATTGGAGATGAACATTACTCAGTTCTTCATGGGGCAATTTTCTTATGTGTTCATTTGCATTTAAAATTGAAGTTGAAAATAAGGCTTTTAGAAACTTTTAATTTCTATTTAATTATGAGAATTTAACTTCGGGGTCTCTATCTGATTTAAAAGAATAATTAAAATTAAGTATGGCTGGAGTGATTTTTCACAGTTTTTTTCTGCCTGTCCTTTAGGACTTAAAGTAATAGTAAATTATTTGTGGCTGGGGGTGATCTATATGTAAATTCCATTAAGAATGGAATTTTGTTATAGAGAAATTCAGATTATGAAAATGACATTGCTGCCTTGAACGTCACTAGCTAATAAATGCATTGGTTGTTACCATTACTTCTCCTAATGTCCTCAATTAAAATGATTTAAAATAGTACAATAGATAAGCAAGATCAATTAATTTTATAAGATGATCAAAGGAATGTAGTTCTGCATTGTAAACGCTCTAAATGTGATAATGGCTTTATCAGGCGGGAAAATAATTTGAAGTAGCTTAAACCTTATTCATTTTAGCTCAAGGGGCTTTTATTTGTAGCTAATCAAATGGTCTTTTGTATTTGCTAAGGTAGAATTTTCAGATCCTGTGCATTAATTTCACAGAGTAAATTTCAGACTTTTCTGAAAGTAGCCAAAAAAAATTCTCGGAGGGCTGTGATCTCAGAGGATCCCATATAATAAAGGAGAGCTTGATTATACTGATGTTCCTGAACAGGAATAAGTTGTTTGCATTTGCAGTTTTGGGAACGTTATTTTAGACTGTTTTGCTGTAGCAGCGCTGATTTTTTTCACACAGAGTAAAGCATGAGTCGGGACACTGTGCCCAGGTTTAACTTCCCTGTGATTGGTGTTTTACATAAATGGCTAATGATATGGAATTTCTCAGGTATTTCATGTTAAGCCTGTAGATTTGGAATTGAAATATCTGGACAGTATGCTGAGAATACATTTGTTGATGACACTATCTTTGAAACCGTGGATGAGGGAAGTGTCATATTGGTTAACATAAGGGGGAGAGAGGTTCACAACCCTGGGAGACTTGCTCCGTCATTTCTTAATGACCATCCGTTTGCTGTTAGCCAAATCACTTTGTCCCTGGTGTGCCTCATCTTACCCACTAAAAAAAATTTTGACTAGAAGAAAGTGCATGAGAGGTATAAAAAAATTTAACTAGATCACCTAAGGCACCAGGAACCACTAGAAGATGACAACAGGCAGTGTCCATCTTCCTGTGCTTGGATACCGTGGGGTCTTGCTTTATAGGCCCTTGTCGAGAAGCCTTGGATGGAAATATTTTTGCAAGTCTGTCACCTGTGTAATAATAACCCTCTATTATTGTGTCATCTGCCCAGATTTCATGAAGAATTGTCAAGCACTGGAACAGGCTGCCCAGGGAAGTGGTGGAGTCACCATCCCTGGAGGTATTTAAAAGACATGACTCTTGGTGGGCTGGTTCAGTGGTGGACTTGGCAGTGTTAGGTTAAAGATTGGATTTGATTATCTTAAGGGCCTTTTCCAACGTGAATGATTCTATGATCTTTCTAATGTCTGATTTCTTCATGTCTGATAAAAGGTCCTAGAGGGGAGCAACTAAAGTCAATGTAGTGGAAGTGGTACTTTCTCTTCACAGGACATAGACAGAGGAAACATCTGAGGGGAGAGAGATGTCTGCTCAGTCTGTTAGAGGATGTTTTTCAATTTGATAATTTGCACTTCAGAATCCTGCTGAACGCATGGGCTGTGCTTTGATATGTGTCACATTTTTGAGTTGTCAGAATGGGTTTCATGCATGTTTGGCATCTGTCTTTGTCATCTCTAGATTAATCTGTGATAAAGCAGTCTGCAAACATTTACATGGATTTATTAAAAAAAAATAAAAAAATCCCCAAAACAAACCCCCGAATATTCAGTGTCCTCTCAGAAGTATAGAAAAGAGAAATAGGGAAAGGTGGCTGGAAGAGAAAATCCGTTGAATGTTGGGGCAAAACCAGGTCAGAGGGAAATGTGGGATGGAGAATGAGGGACACTGGTGCAGGGAAGTGAGGTTATGTAGAAAGTATATCCTCAGCACAGGGTGCTAGGAAAGAGGGAGGAGAATGACAGAGCTAGCATGAAATGAGAAAAGGGAGAGGAGCACAGGCTATGTGAACAGGCACACAAAATATCTGACGGGAGGGACAGAAAGAGAAAATATGTTGATGTGGTGGTGGAGGAACACAAGTAATCATTGGTTGTGTATGCATTCCACTGTGAAAACAGAAATTGTGTGATTTTTATAACACTTCTCTATCTTGGATCCACTTCTGAATTACAATAGATATAAAAGAACTTTATCTATAAAAGTAGGGTAATTTTATTAAAAGGAAGTCTACAGAAAACAGAACAGCTCTTCTCAGAGTCAAGGGCAGAGCCTGGATTAAAATCCGTGTCTCAAAGTTCAGGATCAGAAGACTGAAGGGAAGACCAAAAGCCCTAAGATGATGTAATCCTGTCCTCTATTTGTCAAGCTTCACTTTAACCTCAGGTTGGTTTCTCGTGCTCCAACTCCTTCACTGGCAGCTGTTTCAGGGTCTCACTTCTTTGCTAGTTAACGACCTTCTTCTAGTTTCCAATTTCCTGACATTTCTAATTGCTGATTTGTAGTTGGTGCTTTCAATTAAGTGATTCTTTTTCCTCCCTAGAGCCTTATTGCTGCTTACCCCACCTTCCCCACTGGTATTTACAGACGTTATCCACCTGCTTTGTTTTGGTAGGCTATAAAAAAGGCAAATCTTACTCTTCTCCTCTGGCATGGGGCGCTTTTCTTGACCTTCAGCTGCTCTACTTTGAGACCATCTCTCCAGAACATGAGTGGCCAGCTTGGCACTCCGTGTTGCTGTGCCCATACATCGAGGTCTCTGCATCACTATCTCTGTCAAAGGTACCTTTCTTTACACAGTGTCGAACCATGTTTGTAATCTACAGATTTTCTGCTTTGTCTTTTGCCTTGATGGGGTCAGCAGGAATGCTTATGCAAGCTATGATGTGTATACACATTATAAAAGCTTTATTCAACTATGTTAATTTATTTTTTTTTTACAATCACAGTTATAGTCGATGGCTGTGCTTTCTAAACAAACAAAAATACTGCTGTTGGTGCAGTGTTTTTCGCTATAATATCACAGTAATTTTCCCAACATTTTAATATCTTGCAAAATAATTTTAGGTAGGGCTAAGCACATAGTGGGTATGGAATTGATTTCCTATGAAGAAAACCTCTGGTCATGCTCTCAGGCTCTCTGTTGAAGCAAGGTATAATTGAGAATATGGTTTCATGTGCTTATATTGGCCTGGACGATGGTTGGGTCAGCAGTCATCTGTAGTTTATACTGGGACTTTGCTTGTTTTTAATTTATTCTGGGTGGGGTCTTGCATTATTTCAGCTGAAGCCTCAGCCATAATCGGCAAAGTGCTGGAAGCACTTTCTGTGCCTCTACATAAAATGCTCAAGCTAAAACATTTCCTTGTTTGTTTGTTGTTTTTTTTTCCTAGTGCTCTTCTTAATGTGTAATTAATTATTTTTACTTGTGTATATATTTCTCATCTCTAATATTTTGCAGTTGTCTCCAAGTTTTTGTGCATGCTCTCTATTCTTTCATTTTTGTTGTTTCTGAAATAATTGAGCAAAACTAGGACCAGGACAGAAATGTCCCTGGGATCAAACATAAAGCTAACCCGATAACCACCATTTTTTAAAGTCAGCTTTGTACCAACAGTCTATTTTTTTAATTTGAACTGTTTCCTGAGGTTTTGTTGCAAGACATTTTCAGAAGTGAATGCTATGGTAGAGCTAGATTACCTGTGCCTTGTTCTCCCAGCATCTCAGAAGCTAGAGGTCAGTCAAAGTAGAAATTCTTTTGTGGCCTTATTGGTTCAAAATGAAGTTAATGATCGGACTCGGTGATCTTAAGGGTCTTTTCCAACCTAAATGATTCTGTGATTCTATATCTAGCTTTGTATATTGTCTCCTAAGAGTAGCCATAAGCAGTCGAGAAGTAACACTAGGGTGAACAACGTCACGTCCTCCTGTTCTCTAAAATCTTTCAGCTCAAAGAAGACCTTGGTTGGACTCCCGAGCTTTGTGCGTGATCTCCTGGATACTTGGTTTTCTTTTTTGACTGCTACGGAGCACTGGGATGGTATTTTTGTAGATTTAACTACCAGGTTCTCACTCCTGAGAACTATGGGTCAGAGTAGTTTCATACTGTTTTTTCTTGAGAATCCCAGACTGCTGTGTGGGTTTTTTCTCATTGCTTTTATTGGTTCAATGTTTTGAATGTGGTCGTTCATGTGATTGCTAAAATGTCAGACCTAGACTGACTGATTTACAGTTTTCTAAGTCGTAGAATCATAGAATGTGTTGGGCTGTAAGGGACCTTTAAAGATCATCTAGTCCTACCCCCCCTGCAATGAGCAGGGACATCTTTAACTAGATCAGGTTGCTCAGAGCACCATCAAGCCTGACCTTGAAGATGTCCAAGGATGGAGCCCTCACCACCTCTCTGGGCAACTTGTTGCAGTGTTTCACCACCCTCATTGCAAAGTACTTTCTTCTAACATCTAATCTAAATCTACCCAGCTCTAGTTTAAAACCATTGCCCCTCGTCCTATAACTACAGACCCTTGCGAACAGCCCCTCCCCAGCTTTCCTGCAGCCCCTTCAGGTACAGGAAGGCTGCTATAACGTCTCCCTGGAGCCTTTTCTTCTCCAGGCTGAACAACCCCAGCTCTCTCAGCCTGGCCTCGTAGGAGAGGTGCTCCAGCCCTCTGATCACACTTATGTCCCTCCTCTGGATCTGCTCCAACAGGTCCATGTCCTTCTTGCATTGAGCTTCCACAGCTGGATGCACTACTCAAGTCCTAGATATAAATTTCTTTATCCAATATTAGTGGTTTAAGTGAAAACCTCCAAAACAGAAAGTGAGCACACTTCATGCAAACATCTGCCTGAGTATGAAGAGAGACAGAATAGCTCCAGTATGTGAACTGGTCTTAATGAGCGAGATGAGTATCAGGTCCCAAACGTGTGCTTATTTCTTAAAATGAGGAGGTATCATTTGGTGTGCAGGTCAAAGAAGGGGAGAAGTGAAGGGGAAATGAGGATATAAAATATGGGCAGATGGGAAACGTATGCATTGTTGCAGCACAGAAAGTATGCAACACGAGGAACGAGCCAGTTAGGATTTTGCTTTTCCAGTTCGCTTAAAGAGAAAAGTCTTGTTTTTCCTGTTGCTCTCCAAGATGTTTCTAAAACTATATGCTACTTAAGGGTCACACACACACAAAAGCATACATGGGAAAAAGTTGTATGTGTTTTTAAGAATATACCCATCTGGTAAACAAAACAATTCAAGAAAAAATACTTGCTAATACTGGATTGTTACAATCTTTGCAAGGTGCCTGACAGATTATCTTCGTAACACAACCCAACAAGAATTAAAATTTAGATCAAGAGGAGGAGGTATTGTATTGAAATTATTTGCTATGTGTGCTTGCATTCAAATTAAGCCCTCTAATACAATGATCAAGTGAAATAAGCTTGGGTCAGTCACAGAACTCCAGTATGTGTTTGAGCTGAAATACTACACTTCATCTGCAGTTTAATTCCATTTGTGCTATTACATAATTAAATTGAGACTTGAATCACGCGTTTTAAAAGATTATGTGACCATATGCATCTTGAACAAGGGCCAACTTTTGAAATGGTGCTCTTTTCACAGTATCTTTCTGTTGGTTTTACTGAGAGTTGGTTTTTTTTATTGAGGTTTTTTTTTGGGGGTGTGTTTTGGTTTGTTTAGGGTTTTTTAAAATCAGAACTGAATGTTGCCAACAGTTAATGAATTGATATGATCTAAGCCTGGAGTACTTCTTTATATAATTCGAAATCAAGTTTGGGAAAGGAAAAGGGGGGGAGGGAGGGACAAGCAGAAAACCCCTGTCAAGCCCAAAATGCATAAAGCATGAAATAATGATGTCCCCACTCATATGGGAATGTAAACTAGAACTGCAGAATGTGCTTTTATCAAATCATACTCTTAATTAGGTTTTAGCAGAATGCTTTATAGTCAAGGTTTTGTTGAATAATTTAATTATGCACCAGTACACCTGATTTTCAGACTAAGCGAAATTATACTGCATGAGATAGTCAGACAGCATGCACAACTGGCTTTTACATACTTCCATAAAGAGAAATGCTTTTGGGGAAGAAAAAAATAATCCCCCCAAACAAAACAATCTCTCCTGGTTTTTTTTTGTTGTTTGGTTGGTCGGGGTTTTTTTTACGAAAAAACTTCACAAACTGTCTGGAGCGACCTGGTGTGGTAAATTGTGACACCTGACCCAAGGGAAGCAAGCCAGGGACAATTCAGAGCTGGGTGGTGAAGCTGAACTGTTGCCACAATAAAATTGTGACAGAGGAGTTGTGGTTGATGGTGAAAATTCCTTGAATTCAGGTTAATTTTGTCAATGCACCATCCTGAGTTCCCGAAGTTTCAGTGCTACCCAATTTGAGCCTGACCTCTAGCCTGTGTTTTGCTTGTAACTCAAACCCTGAGCTCTATGTGAAGCCTTATCCGGCTCCAAACGCAGCTTTTGCAGACTTTTATCAAAATCAGAATGGAAATGGTAGTGTTTGTGAGGATTCTGAGACAGACTCAGTGAGGAGCTAGAGTATGTCACCCCATAACAATATGCTAAGAGAAGTCAGTGTTGCTGAGCAAGTAAGGTGCATTAGACGTTGTTCTGTTTTGTTGTGGCTGCTCATTTCTTTTCTTTTCTTTTTTTTTTTTCTTTTTTTTGGCCAGAGAAAACTTTCAGCCAGGTGTGTCTTTCTTCTCAGGCATGTTCGCATAGAACGGGAGCTTGTAATGTTTTAATATAACCAAATATATGCCCCAAATCGTGGGGCCGCTCAGTGTGGAGCAGGTGATACTACAGCTTCTGGGAGCAAGGGATCTTGCTTCGGATTTCCAGTACTGCTGTGGCCAACGAATGCAAGAGCATTGGCCACTTCAACAACTTGCTGCTTGGCAGTTATAAAGATGGAAAATTTAATGAAAGAGGCTTCTTTTCTGCATTTCACTTTTGCCATAAACATCACCCTAAATCTGCACAGGTTCATGCAAGAGCATTTGAACAGATCCTGAGACGGTCAGGAGACAGTGCTTGGTGGGAGTCAGGGGGAGGAACCGCCTTTCTTTGTGGGGCTGCTTCTTTGTGACCCTGTAATATCACAGTGAACTCAGTCACAGTTATGGAAGTGTCTTTTATTCATTTTTCATGTCCTGTATATGCATCCTGTAGACTCTGACCAGCTGTGTCATTCCACCTTCCAGGAAGCTTTCTTATGCAGAAATGCATTACGAGTGTGGGGGGTGTTATGCCTAGTTTAAGTATTTTAATATTTCTTGGAATGAAAAGTAATGCATAGGCAAAACCGTGCAATGTATTATATTTTTAATTCCCATAAACTAGATGGTTACCAGTAATCTGCATGTAGTTAAAAGGGAAGGTCTCTACTCTTCAGAGAAATCTTGGATTTGAATGTGGCCTTGGCTGAACTGTACAAAAATGCAGTTCCACAGATTCTCTGTTTATTGACTGTAATGCTGCTTCATTTAACGGCCCTCATTTATAGTATTTAT
Source organism: Trogon surrucura (assembly GCA_020746105.1). Lineage (NCBI taxonomy): Eukaryota > Metazoa > Chordata > Aves > Trogoniformes > Trogonidae > Trogon > Trogon surrucura. The sequence goes on from CM036629.1 coordinate 19,002,841, forward strand.
GTTTACCTGAAATGCTAGAGCAGCTCTGCAGGAGGCAGCATCTGAGCTAGCCAGGTAACGTTTGCTGTTATCTCCATGGAAGTCCCCTAAAGAAGAAGCGAATGACCCTTCCCACGAGTGCAGTTCAGTCCCAGCAGGGGAACACAACAGGCTGGTGCGACGTGGAAGCATGCGTGAGGGCACCAGGAGCTCCAGTTCTGGGGTGCTGTGCTCCCACACCCTCCTTAGGGAGAGCAAACTGAAGAAACTTGTCCCTGGATCCTTTTTTCGTAACTGCAGGTTCTTCACTGAGGTGTGTGTTTAAGAAGTTAAGCCTCCTTGGTACTTTCTCCAAGGAATGAGTGAATGTCAGAAATGCAGAAAGGTGGTTAGAGATCATTTCACGTGCTTGGCTCACCAGTCCGTGGGTGGCAGTGGGGTGTGCACAAGAGCAGTAGATCTTATTGCAAGGCTGGGGTCTCCTCCCACTTTCCACTGAAACTTTGGCTTTTCTCCTGATTTTATATGGATTGGTTTCCATAATTTGATTTTACCAAATTTGAGTGATTAAGTGATTATTATTACTGCTTGCAGCTTAAAGCTCTTTCAGTGGATTTTTTTATTTAAAGTGACTACAAATTCTGACGAGCCATTCTGTACAGTGCAAAAGGAATATATTTGTGAATAAAACAAGACATCATATCACTGAAAATTAGAACATATTTGGGGTAGTTATATATTTAATCTTACTATGGGAGAAGTAAGAAGCCTTCATTATTATGGCTGGAATGAGTATTAATTTACTTTTACTCACAAATAAAAAGCTTTCTCCTACTAAGTGTACAAACAAGGTGAACTATTTCTGTTCTGGTACTTCAAACTGGCATCACCGATTGATGATTGTGCTGCTCTCCAGAGTGTTGGTAGTCTCCAATCTGGTGACCCAGCTGATGCTGCAAATGAGGCAACAGCATGGGCTGAGCTCACAGCTGCAGGTTCTTCGTTAGCCTGCACAAAGCATCTACCCTCAGTGGAGAAGGCAAATGATGAGGTAGTTGAAGTTTTTTCCTAAAAATACGTATCCCTAATAAATCACAATTCAGTACTGTAATACTTGTTATAGATACTGCAAGCCCGTATTTATTTTTAATTCACCTGTCCTTTCTCTCCTAAGAAGTATTAGTCAAAGAAAGTCCCCTAACTTAAAATGCTTTGGTTATTGCTAGCATGCCACCCTGTTCTGGTTCAGCTGTTGGTTTGTGTGTTGTTTCTGCTTAATCTGGCACATTAAAAAAAACAAAAAAGGCAATTACCATTTCATTAGTCTTTTTCAAGGTTGTTCTTGTGTATGTTTGGTAGTCTTAAGCGTCTTATAAACTGGTGCAGCTGAGTCATACTCTGGGTTATTCATTTTCCACATTTTCGCGTTGTATTTAATACAGAAAGCCACGGCATTTTCCCCAAGCTTTCATTGAGGTAGTTAGATTTCAGAGGTTTATCTAGTCATTATCGGTCTTTAAATACAGTCATCATCATAAATGCCCCCCTCCCCGTTTCCGTTTACTCTGCAGAGGTCAAAAGATGAGGTTGGTTTATGAGCTTATTCTGCCATGTGTCACTATCGGCAGCACAATAGAACAGCAGGATGGAGAGGCAGCTCTCACCTCTCCATTTATTACTCTTGTCAACTTGGAAAGGATTTTTTACCTTGTGAAAGGCCCATCAGCAATGAATCAGTGAAGTGAAGACGACAGTTGATTTGTGAATTCAGATTATATAAAGTGACTAGGCTTCAGTGGACTGTGTAGATAAAGCAACTGTCATGATAAGGTGGCATGTGCAATTCCACAAAACCAAATTTATTGCACATTTGAGGAAATCATCCTATTTTAAAATGCCATAAATTTGAAATTGAATATAAGTTATACCCTTGAATTTTGATTTATATTTTGAATATTTTTAATGTGATGCTAAGTAGCATAAATTCAATGCTTGGAGTTTATGCATTCCTTTTTTTAAGGGTCGTTTTTGCCTTTTCTTCTGAATATGTTATCACATTCCTGCTATTTTATTCCAAGCAGAAAAACCATTTTATTTGATATTTAAACTTAATAAACATCAGCAAAGACCAAACTATGATGACTAGAATAAGACAGGCAAAGTTTATGGAAAAGGAGGAGAAGCCACAATTTGCCTCCTCTACGCAGACGCAAACGCTTATTAGTAGCAAACGCTGTGTTTGTTGTCAATATGTGTTTCCAGATCATTAGCGATATAAATGCTTCTCAGGTGTTTAACAGAGAGAAGTGAATAATTTCACGGCCTCCCAGCACTCATTTGTTTGACCTTTGCTGTTGTGCCGAGCCTCAGCGCTCGCAAGGCTTTCCTTTGCTTGCACCCGAAGGTTCCTTCAGCGCTTCTACTCTCTAAACTCCGTTGGGATCTGGTAGTGGCACCTCACGCCCTGCGTCGTGAGGCTCCTCAGTGGTGGTGCAAAACTCAGAGGTTTTGTAGAACAGTGTGTTGTTTGGGACAGGGTGTACGAATGGGCCAGTGTAGTCTGATAGCACTTAGAGGAGAAAACGTCCTGGCACAAGATACAAGAAAACGCTGTGAATAGCTACCCCCTTCTTGGTGGATATACAAAGTTCTGTGGAATATCCGTTACCTGTTTTAAGAGTTGCCAAATGCGATAGGATTAGGCAAGGAATAAGCAGTCTTTTCAAAATATTTCATGACAGCTTTACGTTAAAAGAGTTTTCGGTTGAGAACACCTGCTGGACTGGATCAGATGTGGATGGTCTCTCTGACGTTGGTCTGCGCCAGATGCTTACAGAAAGGTGCAAATAAACCTATAATGGACAGCTCTGGACAAAGCACCAATTGGGGAACTTTCTCGCTAAACCAGTGCATCTAGCAATTGGCATATGCCCTCGAGTGGGAGTTTTAGTATCACTTATAAATGTCTTTTTCCTTTCTGGTATAACTGTGGATGTTCTTATTATTCACATAAATGTCTAAGCCTTTTTGAATCCTGCTAAGCTCTTGGCTTTAATAATATCTCGTGACAATGAGTTCCACATGTAAATTCGCTAGTGTATAAAAAATACATTTCGGTGTAGATTTGCTGCATTTAATTTCAGCGGGCACTTTTTTCAAAGGTTGGAGCTTTTAAGAAATCAAACCTTCAGAAGGCGCACAATAATGACTTTAATATGTTTCATTATTTATTTTTCTTCTTGCTTTAAAGTCATGAAACAAGGAAGTTCATAGGGTCTACAGGCCACCTTAAGACAGACCCTTATTCTCTTACAACACATCTGGGCCTGTAATGTCACTTCAGAGAGACGCCTCCTCTCATATCCCAGTCCTGCAGAGTTTAGCAGAGAGTTTCTGCCTTAGCTCTGCCTGTTTTGTTGGTTATTAAATTTTAGGTTTCAGCCTGGACTTTAGAAAGCAGCGTACTTCAAAGAATTGTTGGTTTGCATAAGCGTCCACATGTTTGGACACTTACCAAACATATGGGTTTCTCTGAATCGCCTCTGCCTATAAAATGAGATGGACATCTTGAGCAATCAGATTTTTCCTCTGATATTCTTAATATCAGCAAGTTATAATCTTTAGGTAAATGTGAACAAAGATTAGTATAAGAGTGGGTGGTGTTTACTGGAGAGTTTATTTGAGAGAGGTTTATATTTAATTGCTAGATGGGCCTCTTAGGTTAACGATGTCTATACTGGCAAGGATGCGACTTGTTATATTTTATTTTGTATCATTTGGATGCCGAACTGATGCACGTGAATCTGAAAGCGAGTCCTTTGGAGAGAACTTTTTGGGAGCTATTGGGACCAGAAATCCCTCTTGGCATGTGCCAGGTCAACGTTTCTTAAGTATGTTCCAGGCAGAGCTGGACTCTCTGATGTGGTGCAGGATTCTGACTGTTCAAACAAGGCACTGCTTCCACAGGTTTCCAGATGGCAATAAAACCTGCGGTAAAGTTCTACCTCCATAGTTTAATGGGAACGTTTAAACCTCCATGGTAGCTAGGAAAGCATTTGGAAAAAGACCACAGTGCCTCAAAATCTCAGTAGCCTGTGGCCTTTCTTCTTGTGTGTGTGGCATCACCAGCCGGCAGAGATCCATGGTTGGTGTTTTGGTTGATTTTCTGCACAGGGTGGGTGCTCCTCTCGTCATCCCTGTGTTCCACCTGTAACTAATCCAGAAGGAAGCTTTAAACACTCATTAGACCTTGAAGTTTCAAATTACCTGAAACTAACAAATCTGTACATTAGGTTAGTTTGAATTTTGTTACGTTTTCTAGGCTGTAATGAGTACCGGAGAGATTATTTATCATTTGCGTGTTTTTGGAAAGCAAGAAGTATGAGAACTTTGTATAAACTGCTGTGAGAATTTGGAAATTTACAAAGCAAGTCAGCTCTTTTTACTAGTTTTCACTGGTTTTAGACTAAATGGTCTTTATTAAAAGGGAGAGAGGAGAGACAGAGAAACCTACTCTGCTTTGTGAAGGACAGTCCATAAACCTGCCCTTAAAACTCATGCAAGAGTACAAGCACCACAGAGAGCACAGCATCCTTCTGCGTTTATTACTTGTGTTTGTAGCATGTGGGTTCTCTCGCTCTGAAACACAACTGCAACTGCACCGTGAGCTGCACAAGGACCACAAAGCTGCTCTTTGCCCCAGATGTTTACAGCTGGAATGGTGCAGAGATGGCACAGGGAGGCAAGGGAAATGCAACTGTACTGGTCAGGCTGAAAAGCTGGAAAGTAATTTTTCTCTTCCCGTTGGCATTTTGACAAATCACTTCACAAAAATCTTTGTCTCTCTGAACAAAGCATGTCTTTTTTGGTTTTCTTTCCTTTAAATCTTGGCTTGTGTTAGAACTGCTCTTCAACCGAAACGCCGTCCTGTGCTGGAGAGGATAGGTAGGGCAGCAGGCTGGATGTTGCCACTAGAATGTAGGTAAATGAGAAAACACTTGTGCTTCTCTTTTTAGGGGCTGGCAGCTTTGAAAACTAGCTTTCATGTGAATATCAGAAACTTTATTGCCTTGACTTGGGTGACCTCATCTACTAGAATGAAGTCATTCATCCAGCCAAGAAAGACAAACCTCCGTTCCAGAGAATTAATCAAGTCCATCAAGTGCTCTGCTTACATCTTATCTCCAGCCAGTGAGAGAGCAAGCAGTTAAAAACTTGACAGCCACCAGATAGCCTCCTGTTCTTCATGTTATGCTAACATCAAAAAGGAGCAAAGAGGCTTCCAAAAGCTCAAACTTGCTACTGGATAAGCACAGCTTGACATAATTTCTGACTTGGGGATTACATTGTTTCAAATCAAGGTATTTCTTGGAGAACAAAAACATGGCATTCCAGTGAACTTTAGCTTTTTTTAAAAAAAAACTATTAACTCTGCCAGATAGGAATGCTGAGCACATAATTGCTCACCCTGCCTTTTCATCCCAAGCTATCGCAGAACCCATAAACATTCCAATTAGGCAGCCAATTAAAATGAGAAAGAGCCCTCCTGAATTATACAGCAGTTGGAGGCTGTTCTGCCTTTCTAGTTGTCAGCCAGTGAAAGGTTTTTATTGCATTTGAACTGAAGGAGGTGAAAGAATTAAGTGAAACAGTGATGTTTGAAAGGCCCATGTGAAGGGGCAGAGCAGTGATAATGGTTCTCAGCACTAGTGACAGGGAGCCATTAGTAAGCTATGAAAAGCTTTGTTATGCTAAGAGGTGGACATTATAAAAGGTAGAAGAAAGCAGTTGCTTATAAATAAAAATACCCCTTAATTTTGTTGTTTTATTACTGTTATGGCAGGGACTGTATAATTTGAAAATCTGCTTATTTCACGCAATGTGGGTTGGTTTTGTTGGTTGGTTGGTTTGGTTTTTTTTTAAGGGGTTGTTTTTCAGTTAAACTGATGCTGGCCATCCTGTTCCCCTAGTGTCTGCTGCGGAATTTTTTCGGAGTAAATTATTTTCTGCCAAAATGGGATCCATTAAGAGATCGGATAGCGATGGTACGACACAAAGATCCAACGCCGGGGCAGGCGAAGTGAAAAGCTAAGTGCTTCAGGTGCTGGATTGAGAACCCGTCATTTCGCAAAGGTGAATTATAGCAGAAAAATTTCCCTTTCTTACTCTTCCTGAGGTGTGGAATCTTACTGGTTCTGTTTATGCACCATAAAAGCCATCCTTGCTGTGCTGGTTTATGCCCTTCATTACACCATTCTTGACCTCTGGGTGATGCCTAAAGCAGTTCCATGCACTTTAAATTACCATTGTGAATTTACCAGCAAACTTATTTTTTCAGAGGCATACCCCTCACCAAATAACAGGAAAATATCTTCTTTTTTTTCCTAATACAAGCCTACTGTGTTTATTTCCCTGCTTTTTCTCTTCTTCACCTGTTAAATGCTTTTGGCAAGGTGTCACTCCCTTAGCAGGACAATTGTAGTTGCATAAGGAGGAGCTGAGGGGAGAGGTGGTGTTGGTGGGTAGTGCATGGGTTGGTCCTTCCTCGGCCTCAGACGTGTCTGAACAAAACTGTGCAAGACTGAGTAATTTGTATTTTCCTTAGGGTAGGAACAATTTATTCTATATTCTTTTGAGCTTGAATGTTCCTACATTGCTTAACCTGAGACAGCATCGCCTTAAATGTGTCTGTTTAGTGGCAGATGATGTCAATTGATACCACACTGTATTTTTTTTCACTTTCTTCGCCCCCCCCTCCCCCCCATATGGAGTAGTTTCAATGCCCTAAGCTTGGTTTTTCAGTCAAGTTTCATCCCTCTGACCTCTCTTCATCTCCTTTCTTATCCATGGTTCTTTCTCTCTCACTTTCTGTTCCTTCTTCCATGCCTGCCAGTCCATGCTTCCATTTTCGCTGTATTTTCTGTTTTCTCTGTTAGTATTTACTATTCAGATGTAATCTACATAAAGAATTCTGTACTGCAGACCTTGTCTGAGCAGAGCTCCCTTGCGATTACTGCCTCCTCCTCGCTTACACCTTTGATTTCCAATTTGTCACCACCTTGCCATAATGGGAAAGGGTCTGTTGATTTGCCTTTAGTCTGCAGCGATTGCACATGATCCTTCTGCAGAGCAGTGACTCCCTCCAGAGCTGTCTGACCAGCCCTCCCAGGGTGGCACCTTGGCCGCAGGCAGGATGGATACTGACTGTGTTTGGATATTCCTTCCTGGAGAGAGATAAATAGCATCAAGGACATCAAAGATGGAGATATGGGGTAGGCACTAGAGCCATGAAACTATGAAATGCATATATCCTACAGCTTTTCCATACACACAATATTTTATTTATTAAAAATGTGTTTTCTGGCAGCTTGGGAAATAGGCCTTTTTTTCACGGAGACAGTTTTCTATGTTGAAAGAGCATAAAAAGCAGGAGTCATTCTGTGCATAACATGTCCTAAAGCTTATATGTAAGTGTTTTCCCACTTGGGTTTGTGCATGCATCTCATCAAAACAAGGCATAAGGAAGCCGGGTGATGTTTTACACTATCTGTGGTGCAGAAGGTCAGACTCGGTCTAACAGTCAAGTATGACACGTACATCTATGCAAGACATTTAGTTTTAATACTTAAACATGGCAGCGTTCATTTCTCTTTGTTTTCTGAGTTACCATATGCAAAGCCCTGTGGCTGGGCTGGTGGCTGGGCTTTGCAGGAGTTGCATGTGCTGGACAGTTGTTACTGTCAGAAGGAACAAAGATGGGCTAATCTGGGTTGTTTCTGAAAGCCTGCTCCTGAGCTGCGAGTCTGACGTCATTCGTGCCTAGAAATCACTTTCTAGTTTGACCTGAATCTCCTGGAAGGCAACGGAAAAGCTTCCAGTGGCTTCAGTGAATCTGGCAAATGCGTGGCGATAGCTTTTTGTCACTTTCTCCCTTCTTCGTGCCGTGGTGAAGGTGCTCGTGGTGCTTCCGTGGGTAGGTGGTAGCGTATCTGCCTGCAAGCACTGCTCCGTGTCACTGTGGAAAGAGGAATGGTGACTGGCGTAGCAGTGACTGTCCCACGCCACTCCCAATGGACCAGTATGGCTGCAGAGATTGGATTTCACTTAAAATGGAAGCTTTTTGATTTCAGGAAAATCTCACCTTTGTCTAAGAATAGCACAAAATAATTTTTAGTTGGTAGAAGGCACTCAAATGCAAACAGACAGCATGTCCTGGGTTAAAAAAAAAAAAGGAGTGTTTCTCATGCAGAACTTGGACTAAATTATGTTTTCTAGACATGACATTACCAAGATAGCTACTCCACACCTGGGGACAGGGACCCAACATCACAATCACCAGCAGTTACTTTAAAAAAGCAAAGTAAAAGCTACCCAGATCTGTCCTTATGCTTGGAGACAATGACAGCTGAGAAATTAAATTGTTGGTTTCAGGATGTAAAATAAGTCTGATCCAAGAAAAAATAGCAAGTACTTTTTCACTGGGTGGGAAACATGTAGAGAAATTAAATTGGTGACAAGTAGTTATATCTGAAGGTACAGACAACAGGACAAACCTAGCCTAAATTAAGTATCCCCACATAATAAATTGACTTATTACGTTGACGTGAACTTCTGATGTGTTATTAAACAGGCTATTCCTGGCAGCATTTAGCTACTCCTGGACAAGCGGGAGAGGAATTCTACCAGGCAAACTGTCTGAATCAGTAACCTGGAATATAGTTGTGGTTGAAGGAAAGGGGGAGGAAAAAATAAAAACAGAAGAAAGAGTAACTATACAATAATCATGCTGAAGACTGAGGCTGTGTATGATTAAAATTGCCTATATCAAGCGAGGTAGTCACCATTTCACTGGCTCCTGTCTCAAAATTAAATAGAAATTGAACAGGAAAATTAATAGTGCCAAGCAGAAGTTTCCCCTAATGGACAATCAGATGTAGGGATGCACCAGCAAAGTCAGGTTTTCAGAGCTTCACAGAAAAGCAGAGAGCTGGACTTGTGAAGTGACTGAAACTCTTGATAGACTAGATTAAAAAAAATAAAATCCATAGGTTATCAAGAGCATTTCTAGAAAGCAAGGAAAAGAAGCATCTGAGGAGCTGCTTTTCAAGTGTGTTGTTCGCAAGCAGTGATATGCTTGGAGGTAAGCGTCTGTACTGCTCTGCACCCACCTCGCGTGGCATTCCTCCGTGGAGTAGCTTCCATGTTCGATTCCCTGGTGCATAGGTAGAAATGACGGAGAAATCACTTCATGTGCTGAAGGGTGACCTGACTGAGCCATGTGCAGCACCTTGACCCTGACCCATACCTGGTCTGAGAGCTGATGATGCTCTTGTGTAGGTAGATGGCACAGAGCCCATGAAATATGGTAGAAAATTCTAGTGGGTAAGGAGAAGATCCTAAAACTCTTCATGTGGAAGTGGCAATCACTTGCCAGAAATGAGAGATCTGGTCTGATGATTTCAAAGGGAAGGACAGGGCAGGGTTACAAGTTGGAGGAGAGGGGAATCAAGGTTGCTAACCAGAAGCGCGAGGTTACTGCTGAGGCTCTCAAAACTCATCATCTGTTTTGGCAAGATACTGCTAGGGTGCACAGAACGAAGTTAATCCCTGGTTGTGTCAGCGGGTGTATTAATTGCAGTGTCCCAGCAAGCAAATATTACAGTGTCTTTGTTGTTATTGCATCTCTCGCAGCGTCCTAACTGCAAACTCTGAATTTTGTGTCTAGCAGTGAGCAGCAGAATGCACTGGCACAGCCATACCAGGGTAATGAATACTACCTGTGCAATTTGCTCCCTGAGATTTAAGGCTCTTGATACTTTGGGGGGGTTTTTACTTTTTTTTTTTTTTTTCCTGATGAATTTGTGATTTACAGCCGTATCTTTAAAGCTGTAAGGTAACAGAAACTGTGCTGTGATGTGGTCATACTGCATACACGTGGTCTTTAAACAGAAAAATATGTGAAGAAAAATTGCATTTTTCTGATTTTTTTTTTTTGACAAAAATATTCAAATGTGTTTTAATAGTTAATTGCATCCATGTTTGAATTTGCCTTTTTTTTCCCTGTAATTAATTTTTAACGGTAGGAAACTCGAAAAATCATCGCTATTTTGACTATTTAGTCTTGCTTGCTTCTTAATCCTCTAAATTTACTGCAGAGATAATGGGAAGAAGGGATGACATCATGCATATACAGCTGCCTTTTTAAGTGCCAGGGCCAGAGGAACCACTTATAGTAATTAGGAAATCCTTAAACAAGTGTTTGTGAAGTATTGGCTAACCCTCACTGTTTGCTTTTTTTTCTGGCACCACACTAGAAAGGTTTGACCTTGAATAATTATCTACTCACTGACTTTCTATCCTTTCCAGTTACTGGAGCACACAGGATACTGGTTGATTGCTTTATTGTGATGTGAAATCGTCGATATTTTAAAATATAGATAAAATAAAAAGGCCACACTCCCACTTAGTCAAGCAAGAAGGTGACTGAAGTATTGTACTGAGCAGTCCCTAAGGAGTATTTCAGAGAGATCAGAGAGAAATTGAGTAATATTTGATTAGCCTTCTACAAAATACTTAAATTGTGTAAATTACTAGTCTTTTCACATGCTTCTTCAAAACTTCTTTCTATTAATTTTTACTCTTTCCGTGTTGTACTTAATTCAGAATCTTCCTACAGCATAGTTAGATACATTTTTGGATCTTAATTATCATCACCCACTTTTTAATGTTTTCAATTCTAGACCCTAGGAAAAACTGAACAGCCCAAAGACAATTGCGTGCGGCTTCTGAATATTCTGCTCAACTGATTAGAAATAAGGTCTTCTAAAACTAGAGGCTGAAGTGTTAAATATAGCGTCTTTTGTCTGATGCAGTCAAGTTTCAAACTTGTCATTTACACATTTTAAATTCATCTCCTTATTCAGCCTGCATAGTGTTCAGACTTTGGACCACTGGATGCAGAAAACCTTGTTCACTAGTGCAGTGAGCCACTACACCAATTGGTCAAAGTCATTCTTCTCAGAATTATATTAACTCACATAACAGGATACTTCTTTTTATCAGAAAGGTTATAATATTTTTCCGTGCGATGCAAAAGCACATTTGAACATAGGTACAGGGAAAAATTGAAAACAAAACCATCCAGAGAAAAAGTACCAGCGTGTATTTCTTTGCAATGAGTTGCATTTGTATTCTCTCTTCACTGTAGGCTAATTTTCAGGCTAAAATCTATGGTGGTATCCTTGTAGAAAAGAGCGCATTATTTTTATGAAAAAAATAACTTTGAAATAAACCTTTCTTTCTGACTTGTTTTTAATTGCCATTCTACTGAAAGAATTCATACTGTTGTCAATTTTTTTTTTTAAAAAAAACCCCACCTTATCTTTTTAGCCAATTTAAACCATGTCACACTTGGTATCTTTAAAAGTCTTTCATCTACTCTATTATATCTAAGCAGCAGCACCACTGTCAAAAAAAAAAACCCCAACTAATTACGAATGCAATGCTGAGACATCACCTTAGAGGCAGTGTCTTTTAGGAACAATGCTGCCAACAGAAGGGTCGAGGAACGTGACACCAGCCGCTCTCTACATGCTGGTACACTCTCCCAGCCCCGCACACTTCAGATGTCTGTTCCGTAGCCCGTGCGATGACCGCACGGCCTTTGGGAACATTAGCAGAATTAAAACGCGGGCGTTTCCGTTTCTAAACCGCGAGCTTCTACTCTAGGAGCTGAGGCTAAATTTGTGAGACGCTCTTGTAAGCCTTGTATGCGCAATTACGTCTGACAGCCAGGTATTACTGAGAAAATGAAGTGACACGTACACGGTGAGGTTCCGAAGGAGTGTTGCAGTAAGTTCTGAGGAGCCACTGGTACATTTCCTCGTCTAATCTGATTACTCAGTCCAGTGGAAGGTGAGCTTGAATCGTTCTGAATTATACTTTGTCAAATCTCGAGACTGACAAAGTGAATCTGACTTACATATGAAAAATGGATAAACCCGTGCTTTATTCCTAATGGCAGTCTTTCTCCAGAGATGATTGTAAATTCCACATACTTTGGCTTAGAACACTTGCAACGTAGCCGAAAACAATTTTTGAAACATTAAAACTGTGTAAAATAGAACTAGTTCTGTCCCTCCCCCAAAAAATAACCTCTTGCCTCATCAAACAACAAGAAAAACTGTTTGATGGACGTTTAGTTAAAGGAATTCTTTGCTGTGCAATCTGAAACTTGCTAAACTTGGGGCTACAGCTTGCCAGGGAGGAGAGAGCATCAGTGGAGAGGGCGGTGTGGGGGGAGACCTGATGCTGGGCAAGGGGGAGCAGCCAGAGAATGCTCTCCTGCTGATTGCAGTGCCAGGAGAAGGCACAGAGTGGAAGTTCTCAAACATTAATCCCTAAATCAAGGTCTCCACGTTCCTTATGCAGCCTTCTAAGTGAAATTTATTTAAGTTTAGGGTCTCTGAGCTGCTAGATCATTGGGGACTTCTGTGCATGTGTGTTAGTTTTGAAATTAAACCCTTTAGTAGATGATATCAGGTTTTCCTGCTGTTTCTGCTTAATACATCAGAGACTTGATTTTTATATACTTCTAGGGTTTATATTTTGCACAAGAGCAACCTTAGCAAACAGTATCCAGCTTGGGATTTTATAAACGGTGTAACGCCCATGCACGAATACCAAGCAAATCATTCTTCCGGCACGTAATAGCTTAATTACAAAATAAAGATTATTTCCATTAAAACTGAAGTCAATCTATTTCTGGGTTTAAAATTACCATTTCACAACGTACATCACAATGCATAACAGCTTGAGACGGGAAATGACTAATGCTTTATCCAATTTAATTTATATCAGTGGAAGCTTAACCTTGATGCCTTGGCTATATTTCAACAAGCGTTAACACCCTTATTTATAAAAAAATTGCTGCAAGACCTTCAGCAACATGAAGGGGCCAGAGCCATTGCTTTAAAACTCATCCCGAAGACTGCCCGTCCAGCACACACCCTCGCAGCTCTCTGGGATACCGACTCACGGCCGCTGCAGCACTGAGTCACCAGCTCTGCTTAGGGAGCCGCTTGGGATGTTCCTTGTCCCCTCTCCAAACAGTTGTAGCTCTGCACATCTCCTGTGGATCTACTGGCCTCAGGCATAAACGAGAACAACATTGTTCTTCGGCCTCTCGCCCTGTCTCCTGGGCCTGAGGAGGTTTTTTTAGATGCTGGGAGGTGGGACTCGGTGCTTTGTAGTTTTAGCCCTGAAGGTTGTCTCCCCAAGGCAAGATTCCTGCAAGGCAGCAGGAGCATCTCCTCCTCCAGCAGCAGAGCCCATGGTACCCTTTCCAGTTTGTCTGAAAGTAGAGAAAAGCAAAATTGCTGTTTGGACAGTTTTTTGATGCAGGTTCAGGAGTCTGACTCAACATTAAAAAGGCTTGACTGTTTGCCAGAATACTAATGTAAGTAATTGGAAGAGGTCCTAAGTGGCTTTAAAGTACAAATGTTTTTAATTACTCATTGTAAAGATATAATGTACCAAAGGTGAGTGGCTTAGAAACAGGATGTTGTGGCATAGAAGCTCAGGCTTCTTAAAAAAAAAATGCTTAAAAAAGGGATGTTGTTGTGGGGTCCTCTCTGCCATCCTGGGAAGCAACAGTAACATTCAAGCATCTTTGAGGCCATCATGGTTTAGATACTGAGAAAAAAAAAGAGTTGTTCTCCCCATTGGTTTGGTTTGGTTATTTTTCTGTTCTTTCCTCATGGGTTTCTGGGCAAAGCAGGTTTTCAGATCAATCATTGCTCTAACACCTAGCTGAGACCCCTCCCACCCTGACGTGCAGGAGGCAGGTGTGCAGTCAGGGGTGCCTGGCAGAGGGTGCTCAGAGCTGGAATGGCTTCTGTTGAGGTGTGAGGTAAATCCAGCGATACAGATTCATATGGCCGCTGGCTTCTGCTGTTTTAGGGTGTCAGATTGTACCACTGGGCTGGGTTTATGCCTCGGCTAATTTTAGTCTTGCCTTGTTTCTTCAGAGTAGGAAAGAGTATATCAGAAGAGGAAATTAAAATTAAATTTAATAGAATAGTAGACAAAAAATACAATTTGTGATTTGTGGTATCACCAGATACTTAGAGGTTGTCTGTGCATATTAGTGTGTCTTTTAAACCTCCGGTGTCAAACATTCTCTCGCTTGTGTTGCAATGTTGTTGTGCTGACTTTTTCACCTTATTCAGTAGCTGTGTTTATCTTTTGGGGGGATTATTTAACTGAATGCACGTATGGAAAGGAACAAATTGCTCCTTTTTATGGATGAATAGATGCTGCGTATTTGAGGAGGTCTGGGTTTCTCTCAGTCATCCAGCTGCATGTTCTTTTAAATTGCTTCATGCTGCTCCAGCAAAGTGCTCCTCGGGCAGACTTGAGGCGGAACTCGATGGCTTTGACTCGCTGACAGCGCCCGGCACGGGCTGAGGTGTGGGGGGCTCTGACTGCAGAGAGCTGAGCTCTGTGCCAAGAACCACCGTAACCTGCTGTAAATTACAGCATCCCTGCAATTACCAGAGCTAGTGCCAGGGTGTATCAGCTATCTAAACAGCTCTGCACAGCCACAGCCCCCTCCTTCCTGCCTCCTGACATCCTGGGCTCAGCTCTGGTTGCAGGCAGCGTATCCACCTTCCCAAAACCAAGGCGTTTACAGATTATTGCCTTTCTGCTGCTGCTTTCTGTGCTCACCTTCTGCAGCGATAGCAGGAGCTCCTGGTTATGTTGTGTTTTCACAAGGAAGCCCTAAAGCATGTTAAGGTTGCACATGAAGCACGGTAAGGTTGCACGTGCTTCTTTCAATGAATAACTTCAAAGCTTTTGGAACTGAGGTGCAAGAAGGGATCCATTATCTGCCCCTTCCCTTTGCCATTTTTTTGGGGTGCTGCTGACTTGCAGGCCAAGTCAGGGATGGGCTGGGTGGTCCTGCCTGCCCCAGGCTCTGGCCAAAGCTGGTGGCCATCCACAAAGACATTGGGAACTGCTTGGTTGCCCCTGTAGCAAGGGACCCACTGGCCAAGGGGTGGAGCTGCCTTCTGGCCTTGCTTAATTTTTCCATCCCAGGAGAATAGAGTTTTTTCTCTTTAAAGACTTCTTGTGATTTTTTTTTTTTCTTGGTTGGTTTGCTTGGAGTTTTTTTCCCCCATTTTTATAAAATGAGCAAGTGGTTTTTGGTTCCTTTTCTGGTGTTTGCACGGAGACCTCAGGTGCAGGCTCCTCCCCACCGGGTCCTGGCACGCAGGACATCGCTGCATTTTATTCTGTACTCCAAACTCAAAAGCATTTTACACCTCCGAAAATCTTTATAAATTTCTATAAAATACACCAAGCAAAACACTTCAAAGTGTTTCCTTGAGAAATTATTCTATTTTGCATTTGGTTTTTCCCTTAGAAAAAGACCTTTTCCTTGGCGTACGTGCGGTATCATTGATACAATGTACATTGCATCCCTCATATTAATACTCTGATCAATCACTGCTGACAATAACAGTGTCTTTGTGTGAGGGGCTGTAGGACAAATGTTTTAGCTTGTGAGAAGAAAATTGTTAGCATTTGAATAGAGAAGAGCGCGGGGGAAGGATTAATAGCCTACTTTGATGGATTAGAATGTAGGGAAATTGCTCAATATTAATATGAAAATGTTTGTGAATTGGCTGTGTAGGGCTGTCAATGGGAAATGAGGGCCAGTGATTATGTCTCCAAGGCCTTATCAGTTCAGACTTGACTCTCACCAAAGACTTTCACACAAAAGACTGATGAGAGCACTAGAAAATAGCTGAATAAGAGCCGTTACAATGAGCGAACCGTTCAGCCACCAGTGTCACGATGTCAGGTTTTGTGCCCTTTATGTAATATTGTACGTCTTTATATTAACATATCTGAATATGGATTTGTAATAAAGAGGCAAATGAAACTACCTGCTAGACATTTTTATTTCTATAATTTTTGCTTATCTCTGAAATAGGACTGCAAAAATGAGCTAGGGTTAGTCTTAATAAACAACTGTGTCTACAAGGGAGATTTCTTTGTGAGCATTAGGTTAAGGGTTTCAAATATGGCTGTGTATTTATTCTTGTAAAAAAAAAAAAAAGGACTGTTTCATGGTCCTGAGAGACGTCGCAGGAAACCTTGTTTCCTATTACCATAGCTTCAAAACAGATCAAACAGACTTTATTCTGTGTCCTGTGCTCTTAATAACGTTTTAAATAGACCCCAAATGCAGAAGTATGCCTAGTTATAAGCATGTTGAACACAAGTGGTGTGTTTCAAGTAATGGTACAGATTAAATTACACATCCTCTTTTCGGTTTAGATTTTTCTACATACTTTGTCTACCTAGAGGCTGAAATAAAGCTATGCATCACTTGGCTGTTGACATGTATCTTGTGGAGCCAGACTTCCGAAGGACACGCCCATATGTTGTTAGTGAACTTTCTGCAGTGACTTATTGCTTGTCGAAATTTTACATCGGCTTTTGTATAAGTGTATCTACGACGAGGAGAACTTTTTCTGTTGCATACAACAAATAATTAAAAATTACATTCATAAATTAAAAGCTAGGATTTTCCCCTTCTACCTTGAATAAGAACTTCGTTTTTCTTTTGGCTTTTTATACCCCTTTTCTTGCCACTCAATGTCCAATTTAACTTTGCACATCTTGTGAGCTGGTGATGGAACATCAGTCTCTGCATGGTAAATTTGAAACTGGATCCAAAGTGGCTGAAGTGTCTGTAGGCATTTCTGGATAATCTGTTCGCTCATTCACATCCTCCTTACCACCCGATGTTGTGGTAAATCCTGTATAAATCACCAGAATAAACTCTGGGAACTTTGGTCATTTCAGTGATGAAATCTCAATAGTTCATGGCAAGGTTGAGCCTGCTGACTGTTGGTGTGTAGCCTTGGTTAATAGATGTCATCCTCTGAGCTCCAGGACTCCTGGATTATCCGGGCTAATGTCATTTGATGCAAGTGGCCTTTACGGTGTTGTTCCACAGGTCCTTGGACCAGTTCCACTTCACTTTCGTAGTTCAAGTGTCCTGTTTTGTGTTACCTGTAACCTGTTCCAGGCAATCTGTTCAGAAGACAATAGGGTTAAGACCACGTCTCTGCGGTGACATAGTATTGTTGTATGTCTTATTGGCACTTGTCCTCATGGATAGATGCAAAGAAATATGGAATGAAAATCAGAACAGACCATTTTTATGAAGTTTTTGCACGTTTTAATGTCAAAACTATCCAGCATCAGATGTTGACGGATTAATTTTCTTTTAAGTACTTCCATGTAAAGATTGTGGAGGTTTTTTTGGTGTGTTTGCTTGTCTGAGAGTGGCAAGAAATTTCTTTAAAGCTGAACTCAGCATGCTGTTAACAAAAATGGTATGTGTTTACCGATATTGGAGAAGAAAATTTTGGTATAAAAGCCTATCTCAGTTACCAAAAGGCTGTTTATTTTGCAAGGCCTTAATTATAAATACACACATTTTTAAAGCTTAGAGTTTTGTATGTAATTAGCATCCAGTTTCCTTCCCTTACTTGTAAATCACAAACTGGTGCAAAGGAACTGTTTGGCACTTGGCTATTTGTAATGTACTCTAGTTAGTACTGGATCAATAAATCTTTTATAACTGGTGCCAAGTCTCCTCAGTGGCTAAAAAAGGATTTCTGTGCATGTTTCATTAAAGCCAAAATAGCGGACGAGCATGTTAAGTATAGTTGTGTGTTAAACAGAGAAAGTGCTTAGCATCAGCAGTTGTAGGAACGTAATCCACTTTTCAGACATTAGCAACCAACCAATGAGAGTGCAAAAATATTTTAAAAATTAAAATACCATAACATTTTCAAATTTAACTTTCATAAAACTCTGTGGAAGTTCTCAAGAGAGAGAGTCGGTTCACGTGCCCAAAGTGTGAGAGCTTGTTTTGAATGATGTGTCATACACGTGTAATAATTAAAGTAGGATGCATCATTACTAACTTGATTTAATCAGATTCTAATATTTTGCAAAAATACGTAGATTGTCTAGGTTCCTTACATGATATACAGTGAATGGGACTTCAGAAGAAATGGATACTCTCAGTGGTGAAGAGCATCAGTCTTATTAAGTCTATAGCTGTGGCAAGTTCAGGCTCTGATTTGAAGCATTGCCAGCATTGTCATGTTTAAATAAATTGATTTCATTATTGCATGTTTTAGCAAGTTTATCCACGACATTTTTCTTAGGAAATTTTTAAATCTGATTTACTGTGTTTGGGGCGTTAAAATTATTTAAGATTCACTTAGAACCTCATATAAATTGTATCACCCATTAATTAAATTATTTAATATATAATTTTACAGGAGAAATGACACCTAGTACTTTATTTTCATCTCCTGTTCCTCTACTCCCTTGTCTCCATAGTAGCAATTAGGAGCCACACTTTTGTATGTATTTGATACTATGTTTGGTAGTGATAAAAATGATTAATGATACTCTGTGAGTAATCCTGGTAGTATATGTAACTAAGAGTATATCTTTGTGGACAGATGCAAGTAATTTTTCTGCCTGTGCTCAGCTCATGCCAAGTTGGCTGGACCCAAACCAATGCTAATCTCTAAGGCTTATCGCCACTCTCAGGTCGTGTTATACCTGAACGGCGTTTGGTGTGGAAAAGTGAGCAAAGTTTGGAGATAAGCGAATAAATTTGGAGGCAATGTCCATACATCAGAGATTGGGTTCACAACAATATTTAAGACAAGCCTTGAGGTCTCTGTCTCTGTCAAACTGTCCTTGTGGTGTGGTGCCTCTTTTTGCACCCACATTTAAGTGGACAAAATGAGCTTCTTTTAACACAGTGAAGGACATGTAGGAACTGAACTGCACGTGGCCTTTCCCTACTTCCAGGTTTTCCTTTCCTTCCAGTTGCAGAGGGGGAAAAGGAAGGTAGGAGATGGCTGGAAGAACAAGTGCAGAGCTTGTCAGGTGTAAGTTCAGGACTGGGGTTCTGCCTGGGGACAGCTCACATGGATTTTGGGGGGGGTTTCTAGCAGAGGGGTATGAAGTGTACTCTGAGTAGACTAGAAACTAAGTTGTGCCCCCCAATATATGATGATTTATTTGTATTTCATCCCCAGTAGCTGGAACAGTGTTTCCAAACTCTCCTGGTACTTGTCTGAGTCACATTGGGCAGGGAGGATTGTGCTCATGCAGCAGAACCTCTGCAGAACGGGGCACGAGCGGGGTGTGTGCTCAGCGAACCTGGGCAGCTTGAAGCATGACAGTAGAAAACAGGTCACTGCTGTGCTGTGGGATCATCCCTGGTTTCCCCAAAAGACTCTTCAGAACAACCAGGTGCCCATCAGAGCGGCTCTCCAGCTGACTCAGCACAGCCCGGCCGAGGCCAGGTCACCGAGGAGTTTGTTCTTCATAAAGAAGAGTGACAATTCCTGAAGAGTGACAATTGCGCTGTTGCTTTGCCAAAAGGCTGTGTGACAGTTGTACATCCCTTGTTTCTGTAACGTGCCATTTCCTCACTCGTTTTACCGATGACACCACAGCAAGTGTCTGAATTTTATACCAAAGGGCATATGTGATTAGGAATAGGTGGAATGCAGAGCTTAATTCTGAACAAAGGACGGGTTTCATGGTTAGCTCTCTCCATGCACTGCCTACTTCCATTTATGGAATGACTCTTCAAGAGAGAAGTGATGACCTTAAAAAAAAAAGTAAGGTGATATGTAGATACTGTTTTCCACAGTTAAAGGTCACCTTGACTTTTAATCTTGACTGCCATAGTTTTCTTCTCATTAAAATATTTGACAAGAATTCTTTGCATGAATGAGCAGCACAGAACACCTTAAGACTACTCAATTTTCACTAAAGGTGTTGCATTGTCATAAATAATAATCTTACTGTCAACTAAAAATCATTATCTGTTACAAGCTTTAACAAATAAAATGCACTTTTTTTACATTTATTAGCTTGAAGAACCTGTTTTTTTTCTCATAAATGGATTAAGCAGCAGCATTGAATATGTTTCTTAGGTTATTTGCTTTCGAATATCAAATTCCTTGCAATAGCACAGAAAGAAAAGATTATTTTCCAAACACTTTGATTCCAAACAGTTGAATATTTTTTGTCATTGACTGTAATGATTCATTTGCCATTGTGCAACTCTACTCCTATTCTAGTTCGTCAGCACTTGAAATATTTTTCTGAACATCTGTTTGAGTGTCTCTTGGTCTGATGTCTTTTACAGGAGCCAGCCTAAAAATATAGGGCTATTTTAATATTAGAAGCTTTGTTATCCTCCATACCCAGATGTCATTCTGAAACAGTATAAACTCAAGTTTAACTGTCATGAAATCTGACATCATAAATTTTGTACCACTGAATAATAAGCCAAAATGGAAATCACTATGCATAATGCAAAAAAAGTCTTGTAACTTGACCTTTACCTAAAAGGAATGATTATATGTAAAAAGAGCCTTGCGAATTAAGAATGTAATTCTTTTCACCTTCTGTAGCTTGAGGGTTGCTACAGGCACTGAGTTTTTATTGTTATTTTTATCCCACTTAACTGAATGCAGTTTCGAGCACTGAGCTGAGAGGACATGCAGAAGTGGAATGGGGGGAAAAATAGGTCAGAAAGCGATAGACCGAGTCACTTCCCTTGGAAAACCGTGTGTAATCCCAGGCAGGCGGGTGCGTTTTCTAAATGGTGTGTGTTTGCCTAGGGATCATTAGTACATTTTGGGAACATAAGGAAATGACTGACGCTGAGCACCAAAGACCAAAATGCGACATGTTCCAAATTGCCGCGAAAAGCCCCAGTTGTGAAATTTGTTTGGCATCTCTTGACAAGTGCTATTGTTTGTGAAGTAAGTGTTGAAGATGCTCTTTGCCGGCAAGATTCATTACTGAAAAGTCTTTTGTGTTTTAATTAGGCTGTGGTTTAACTGCAACACATTTAGGATGCTGATTGCAAGAGACTTTCTGCATGAAGGGAAAGATGAGGAATAGATCCCACTCGCTTCTACTGAGACCTGGGGTCAGTTTGTAAATTGAAAAATTTTGCCAAAAATTATTTTCTCAGTTCGTTAGTTTTCTTTCAAGGCACTGTTTTTACCACAGGAATATTGACGGTAATTGAATAAATGTTTGAATATTGCCACCAAGCTGTGAGACTCAAGGAAACTCGTTTCTGAAAGTATGCAGGGAGTTTGTTTGACATCATCGGTGCCTTTAGATTCATGGTTATAGGAAAAAGAGAACTTGTGTTGACCATCAGAAATGACGAGAGAAAAATAAATCTCACTTTTGTTGCATGTTGACGTAACATATCACTCGTATTACTTCTTGCTGTTACACGTTTCTCCCTAATTTGAAATAAAAACAGCGCGTGTATGGACGCACTGGCTCAAGTGAGATATTGTGAGTATTGTGAGCTTTCTCAAGTAACGGGAGTGAGAAACTAGACTGTGAAATGCCAGGATTGACTCAGGCGTAATGCTCATCTCCTTCATGAACTTTGTCCACTCTGACACACCTTTGTATAACTGACTCCCCCTCACCTCTCTCCTGAAGGTGATTTTTCCTTTCCTTCCTCTGTGGCTTTGCTGCTTGTTAAACTAGAAGCACGTCGTAACAGTATGATGTTGCTGAATGGTTTTCAGAGTCAGTGTGTAAAACACGAAAGAGGAATGTGAAGTCTTCAGAGCTCCTTCTGACAGCACAGAGAGAAGTCAAATCTAAATCAGGTTTGGGGGAAAATCACCAGCTGATTTCCGAATATGACTTACATCTGCCAGAAATACCATCTATGCGCTCTTAGCTAGTTAGCATTTTGAGTTGTGTAGAGGTTTGCAAGGATGATTTTGTACCAAAAGCACTGCATTTTATTTCTGGTTGTATTTACAGAAGTGGTGTAGTCATTTCTGATTAAATTGCCCCCAAAATTCACATTCTGGGAAAAATGATGCTTTAAAAACTGCAGGCTCTGAAGTAACTAGATTTTCTGAGTCTGGTAACTGAGAGAAGTTATGAGTGTCTGCACAATAATAGTATATATCTGCATATTTTTTTCCTAGCAAAGTATTTACGCATATATGTAGCTTTAAGTACCTCAGCAGGCCGATTAGCATCTGTTTATGTGCTTAAAATGACACCCGTGCTTATGGGCTTTCTGAATCAAAATATTAACGTTGTTTCTGTGATGTGAAGAGTTAGTAAAAATTACCTCTTTTTAATTTATTTATTTATTTCAAGTTATAATGTCACGCTTTTTTTCGTTTCTGGCTGGAATAGGTAAATATCCTTGTTGGAAAGAGCCCAGAGAAAATTCTTCCCAAGCCTTTTCCTCCCAAAGCCCGGCAGAAATGCTGCTGCTTCGCTGCGCTGCGCGAGCCTGAATGCCAGCCGAAGGGGCTGCGACAGCGATTCTTAAACTGCCACATATGGCACGCAGGCTAAATGAAGTACTGTACATCTTTGTCCTGTCAGATGCTTTCCTTCAGAAACATGTCACCGGATCAAAGTCAAATATGTACTCTTGAGGAGGTTTTTTCTCCCCCCGAATAGAACACCATATCGCATTAAGGAGCGCTGTAAGTTAAGCGATGGTGACAGAGTTTAGCAGTTCATACCCTTAGAGCAGCCTCGTGAATAAAGGCAAGCTTTGGGACCTCTCCTACTGTATATGCCTGATCTTATACCTGTCAAATATGTTAAGAGTGTCTGCGATTGGCCATGCCTCGCTGCCATTAAGCAAGGCTAACCTAAGGAGTTGATTCGTTTTGTATCTGTTTGAGAACATTTAAATCTTCTCTCTGGCGAGGAAGCTCACTGAGACAAAAATGGATTTACTAGCGGGTGTCAGAGAGGTAAACTAAACAAACAGGTCTTAGCAGCTACCAGTTGTTTTAAAAAAATAGATGTCACAAGTGGGTATCTTCACTTCTTTTACTTTTTCATTGGGCACCATACTGCTGTCATCTTCACCTGCCAGTTTGCCAAGGCCAGTGTAGAACTAATTCAAGATGGTGTTATCACCGTCTTGAACAATACTAATGAATTTCCCATTAACAAGATTACTACCAAAATATTACTGGTGAATGTTTTCTGTACCCCAAGGTACTCTGGAGAGAGATATGTATTCATCACCATGGAAACATGAGGTTCATTTTAAGTACTTTTGAGTTTATTATTAAACCAGCCTTGGTCACTGCTGATGGTTCTGTTGTACAACTTGCTTTTTTTAACTGAAGGCATTTTTGGAGGATAATCATGGCTGGTTTTAAATTCTGAACCAAATATGACACTCGGCTCTTTTGAAAAAATTCTTTTATCTAGAAACATCATCCTACTTGTTGAGCTCATTCCTTTTACTACATGAGAGAGAACCATCTATGTATGCCTGATTTACTTCTCAAGCACACTGCCAGTTGCATTTCCCACTGGATATGTGAAAGTATGGACCTTGCCAGTGAAAATTAAGATAATTTATCTGTAATTTCTGGAGCTGACGCAATGAGCTGTGTCTCAAAAATGGATGAAAATTTATGTGCATAATTCTGCATGTTTAACCATTGGTAATGCCATAATGACTGAATTTAACATGACTTTACCAAAATCATGGGGGAGATTAAGTTGAAGTTCAAGGATACTATTGGTTGGTCTGATCATGGACACGACAGAAATAACTCTTAGCCAAGTCAGATTGGTTCGTTGTTTTTGTGTTTGTTTGGTTTTGGGTTTTGTTTTTTTTCCCTGCAGATTGTTGCTTGTAGGAGGTTTAATGTGGTACATGAAGAACACCCTCTGGTTGAGTAACAGGCAGTAGTACTAGAAGTGGCAGATGAGTGTCGGTCTGTGTTTGTTATTAGAGATTTGAAGTCACAGGAAAACAACATGTAGCTGTTAATTTTAATTTAACAGTGAATAGTATGGGGAGGTGTTTTTCAACGGAAAAGCCATCTTAGTGTTTATAGCAGTGGAATATGAAGAAACAGGAAAGTAGATATGGGGCTTGGTAATGAGAGGCAGTCTCAGTAAATCTTTAAAATATTCAGACTCTCTTTAATGATCCTTTACTGTAACTCCTAAGATCTGGAGGAGGGATTTCCGTGCAGCCACAGCTCCTTGATGGTTACACTGCTCGCTCACTGCTGACATCAGACGAATTCAGAACAGGAACCTTAAAGGTGAAAGCCTTCATGCTCTTCCTCCTAATCTTTTAATCCATTCATATTCTTTGACCTCCAGTATTAGACCTCCCTTATTAAATCCACCTGGGCATGGTAGATTGCTTTCCTCCCCAGAAGAAAGGAGAAGAGCTATTTATGAAAGTAAAGGTGAAGAGGACTGGTAAAAGAAAATGAGTTCTGTATGTGAAACTCTATAGAAGTTTCTCTGATGACCTGGGGCTTCTATTGTGGGGTTTGGAGGGGTCACTTCTGCCTGAGAAGTTGTGTTTTCATTTTCAAATATTTTGTTTTGTCTGTTTCTTTGCTGAGGCTGTTGATGCTAGCAGCAAGGTCTCCCACAGGCTGAATAGCAATTTTTCCCTTTCAGGGTTTTTGCTGCCTTGGGGCTCCAGGATTATTTCAGTAGATAATTTAATTTCAGCATCAACAAATAGCTGTTGAGAGAGGAGGCCCATCCTTTGCCAGGTAGAGTTGTCTGTGATTACTGGCTGTCTTGATTTGATGTGACTAACCAGCAGGTAAAAGGTTTATGCAAACAACAGAGTAGGAAAAATTCATGAAGTAGATGCTGTCTTCAGAATGGACTCATGAGCAGCTTTTCTCTGGAATGGAGCAGTGGAATAACCACACTGCACAGGGGAAGACATTAAATAGAAATATAAGTTTGTTAATTTTTCACTTGAGATTACTTTAGTCAATAATGGACTGAGAGTTTGGTAGATGCAGGTCTGCCTGGAAACGTTTCTCATGCTGTCCGCGATAATGAGACGACATATCAGTTTTTGCACGCATTTCCCCTGTTAATACACTGAATACTGCTTAAGGTAGCACTAGTAGGTGGGGTTTTTTTTGCATGACCTCCATTAAATATTCCGTAAAAGGATCAAAGGAAATTGCATATGTTATGTTTAAATGCCTGTCTGCCGTGCCTGCCCAAAACTCTCTGGCATTGCTTTGCTCCTGTATGTTTTGTCCAACCGCTTTCCCTCCAGCAAGGTAAGGAGAAGCCTGTGGTGCCTTGCCTCCAGACCCTGTTCAGGATGGAGGCATTCCCTCATCTTCCTTTGAGCGAGCTCTCGGGGATCTCCCCTTCTGCTTGAGCGATCCCGCACCGCGTGAGGCGGGCACGGCAGCCGGGATCGCCTTCGGCCTCGTTGACCCCTTGGCGCTGACGGCTGTTTCACGTGTTAGAAAGTTGTTTCTCCCTCTTGGCTATGAAGTGCCTCCGGATGGCGCGCTGGGCCAACAGCAGTCAGCAATGACAACTCTGAAAGGAACACAGACCAGGACGGGTAGAATTTTGGCTGCTGGAGGCAGCAGCATTGCCCACAGCCCCAAACAGCACGGGCTGCGTGGTACAGGTGGGTGTTTTAATACAGGCAAACGTGGCCTGTGGCACGTGGGATGTAACCACAGGCTGATACGCATCACGTCCAGTTTCATGTCTTGTCCTTAAAGGGTGAGCAGTGAGAGCTGTCCCGTCGGTGTGTTTCTGGTGAGCGGTAGGAACAGCTAGTCTGCTAAAGCTTGAACACATGATGTCCCCATGTGTTGCCTGATGTAGCTGAGAGGCGTCCCTGCCCATGACAGGGAGGTTGGATTAGATGATTTCTAAGGTCCCTTCCAGCCTGGGCCATTCTAGGATTCTATGGCATGGGTCATACAATGTCAGGATATCGCTTGCCTCATGGCTCTGTAAAATGACACAGGAGATTTCTAGGAAGGAAAAGCGTGGAAATAAGCAAGTAGTAAGTATGTGGCTGGCACTGCTAATGGGGAGAGCAAATCAACATTAAAAAGGGGCTTTTCTGCTTGTTTAGACAACACTACTTAACCCTGAACAAATATTTAGATACATTATATTCAGTGGTACTTTGTATTTTTTAATGAATGGAGCTATTTGCATATCTATTTTACTGAAGCTTGGGATACTCTTCCGTGGAAATGTCCCCTTCTGACACGGGTGAGATGCCTTTTTCCTAGACACCAGCGGTACAGAACAGCTTTTTGTCACAAGGTCCCTTTCCTGGAATTTTCCACTGCGAGTTGTAGTCTCCCCCATAAAGCTCAGTGCCAATAAACCGAATCCTTATTTCTTTTGATAAACAGAAGTCGTAGCACTACACATCTCTGCATTTTGCACTTGGCTGGTAATCAGCCTTGCACTTCCCGCACCCTCACCCCTCCCTTCTGCAACTGTCGGGTTATATTTAAATGCCAAAAAAACAGAATTAGTTTTGCACATCAACGCTGACTTATAAGGCTATTTGAAGTTAAAGCTCTTTGCCAGTTTCCATTTTCTTCACAGTGTTCCCTTCCGCTTTGGGTTTGAAGAAGGAGAAAAAAAAAGGGGGGGGAGAAAAAAAAAGTTATTTAACAAAACTTGATCTGTTTGAAACTGCAAAGTCCAAGCTGTCCTTCCTGTGCTTCTGCAGACAGCATGAGAAATGAAGGCTGAAGGGCTTGGCCGATTTCAGGAAAAAAATACCCCAAAAAGGTCAGGAAGAAATGGGAGCCTTTTCATTTTGTGCTCCCTGGGTGATATTCAATAACTCTTTTGGTCTTTATACTGTAGGACGTAGGCTCATTTGCTCAATTTGGGGTGACAGCAGCGTGTTTTGTCAGAACATAGCTGGAGTTTTAAATGAGGACGGCATTCTGAGGCAGTAGGAAACATCCTTTATCTTAGCAACAGGAGGGCATGGAAATGCAAGGTTTTTTGGCAGCAGTCGTATAAATCTAGTGTTTTGGAGGGGCTGACCCAGGCCGTGTGGAAGGAGCGCTCAGCTTTCTTTTGACGGTGCGATTTCCTGCTCCACGGTGGAGAACTTGTCTGGACGGGGTCCTGAAGAAAGCCTACATCAATTACTTGAAAGGAAATCAACTCTGTCTCCGAATGCTTGGCAGCAGGAATATTCATTGTTAAGGAGGTTATAAATATATGTATGTATACACGCACGCAACCTTAACAAACTCTCTTCCATTTTCAGGCATTAGTTGTAGCAGTGACACCCGTTACTGCTTGCGCTTAAATTTATCTCAGTGCTGCCTTTGTGTAAGGCTCCTTCCAAGCGACTTTCAACTTTCCTAAAAAAATAATTCTTGGGCTTCAACAGAAAATATAAGGTCTTAGCCTGGAAGGTTCCTTTTCAGAAACAGTAAGGTGGCTTGGTTTTATTTTTTTTTAAACTTTGGTATTGTCAGAAATAAGAACAAAATAAAAAAGAACAAATCTATTCTCAGCTGAGAATGTTGAGATTTATTTTTTTTTCACAGTTCACTGAGGTCAAGTATATTCTAATTTATTACCCCTTGATTTTTTCTGTCTTTCAAGTCGTTGCCATGAATGTAAGCATCTTTGGATAGTTTAGAAAATATAAAAATGATGAAGTGATATCTTGTTGGATAGCTGCTGCTGTGTAGTAACTCTTAAGCAGCTGTTACATCTTTTGTGTCAATAATCCTTAAATTAAAGAGTCATTAAGCACTCGGTTACATGATGGATCGTAATGGCTCAGTGTAAACCTATTGTGTAAATCTGTAGAGAGAGGCCTTTTGTTTGCGTAAAGCATAATTCTGAGCCAGAGGAGTGCCTAAATATGCATGTATGTGATGGTTTCTAATGCCTCCTCATGACTCGTTAGAATTTGTTTTTTAAAAAAATGATGCACTCCTGCTTTTTATTCTTTTCTGATTAAGCAAAAAGCCTATGTACATTTTTAAAGCTTTTCATGGTTCTTTTGACACTTTCAAGCTTTTGGATCAAAGTTTTACAACTTTTTTTTTCTGTTCTTTTTTTATTTTGTTTTTGGCGACAGTGCCTAGGACAGGGTGCCTTCCACCTGGCTGGAATATTTCATTGATTCTATTGCTATGCAGATTGGATATACTGCACCATCAAAAGAAATATTGGGAATGAAATCACCCTGGGAGGAGCGGGGCAGGCAGCACTCATACGGGACATTTTAGATTGGACGTTAGGAAGAACTTCTTCTCCACGAGGGTGGGGAGACACTGGCACAGGTTGCCCAGAGAGGCGGTGGAAACCCCATCCCTGGAAGTTTTTAAGGCCAGGTTGGATGGGGCTCCTCTGGGCAGCCTGATCTAGTGGGGGATGTCCCTGCCCATGGCAGGGGGCTTGGAACTAGACGATCTTTAAGGTCCCTTCCAACCCTGACAATTCTGTGATTCTATGATTTTGCTGGGAAGTCACATCTGAAACGGTGGCAGACCTTGAACCGCACGCTGGTGAAAGGTCCCACAGCTCCTGGGTGGCTCCTTGCCCCTCGCAGGGTGGTCACAGCTGTGGGAAGAGGGGGCAAATGACAAAGCGAGCATGTTGCAGCACGCGGCGTGGATCAGCGCTCGTACATCTGAGCTGCCCTCGCCGTGCGGGGCGGCGTGTGCTGCAGCTGGGCTGGGCGAGGTGGAGCAGGGCTGTGAGAACAGGCTGGCTGTGACTCTGCCTTGCCTGATTTCCACACATTCCCTCCCTTCTCCAACCTCTCGCACGTATTTCCAAACTGTCCCAGACCGTATATGCCTTGGAGAGAGATTAATTTCCAATGTTAACACCCACAGAGAAATTCATGTCCAAAATATGTTCTTCTGGTGCCAAAAGAAGAACAATAAATGACTGGGAAGAAGGGAAAATACGTTTCCAGACTAGCCAAAACCCACCTCTCGTCCTCCCGCAAGCAAAACCACATTGCTCTTTGGTTCCTGCAGATATTAGGAGGAGAAAATGTTATCAGGGAGCAGGTCATACTGCACTGTGAAGGCTGACATTGGAGGGCAGGGAACGATGCATTGCTCTTTCAAAGTGGTTTTTGTGAGTGGTCTGAAGATCCTGTGTAAAGGCATCAAGCAGAGAAGAGCAATGAATGGCCCGAGCAGGTTTAAATTCAGTCTTGGTGGTGGTCTTGAGAGTAGAAGAGGGGCCGTAGTAGCCCATTTCAACACGTGGTGGGGGAAGGCGCAGGACGTGGTTGTGGCAAGGCATGGAGCCTGGCACCAGGATGGTCTGTTGGAATGGTCTGGCTCTTGGGAAAAGCAGGGTCTTCCCAGCTTGCCCATTGCTGTGGTGTTCCCTGCTTCAGGGGTTTCCTTACTGGCCCCTCCTGGCAGAGGTGGCTCCTCGGGCAGTGGGGCTGCAGGAGAAGAACCACCCCACTTGAAGGAAAGACTGGAACCCGTCTGAAATTGGTCTCAGTCTTTGAATTGCTGTATAAAAAGGGATGGCTCCTGGCCTCCTCCGTGTTAAAATTAGAGATTCAGGGAGAGGAAATGGAGAAGAAACCTCTGCAGGTCCTGGCAGAGGCAGGAATGACAGCCAGTTGTCCTGACCCACAGTTCCCCAGGTTCTCGCTGCTTGCTCCTGTCCCGGGGCACAGCTGAAGACAGCTCCATCGCTCCTGGTTGGACAGAATTCTCAGCAGTAAATCCAAACCTTATTTTTGGCCAGAATTGTTTAATGACAGCCTATCTGTAATGTTTGCATTTTGCAAATCTATCCATGGTCATGGCAGAATTACTATAGGATACCCATGGGATGCTATTTCCAAGTCTGGTTTTTGTTGTTGTTTTTGTTTTTTTTTTTTTACTGGAAAAGAGAAACTGGTTTGTTTTTTTCTGTTTTACAGGGAGGCTTTTAACTAGTGGTTGGGATTACTTTTTTTTTTTTCCCCCAATATACAGAGGAACATTGCTCTAGACTAGCATCTGTTTTAACTTAAGTTTTGACCTAGTAAAAAAAGTTCATTCATTACATGGACAAATTGTTGATATCCAAATATTTTATTTGATTAATTGACTGAAGGCAAACTTTTTCTTCAAAATACTGCTGTTTTTCTTGAAAAGGAACACTACAAAGTGGAGGTGGATTTTGAGTTATCACAATGTGGTTTAGCCAAACAAAGTTTCCATAGTTTTTATTAATATATTTATCACATGCACAGTATGGTTTACAGTGACTCTCTGTAATTGTAGTTCACATAAATATGATCTTTATTTTGTGTCATACCTCTGAAGTAGCCACTTTTGTAGCCGTTTTGAAGCTCCCTCCATTAGACACTTAATTTCCACTTTGTTTTTCGATCAGAGCTGCTGTGACTCTTTGAAAAGCATGAAATCCCTAAATGATGGAATCCGAGCACTCTTGCTTTCAGCCCCCCCGATGCCGGGGAAACTGGCTTGAATACACGAAATTAGAAAAACATACACAGAATAGTTGTTTAAAATTCACAGCTGTCAACATCGAGTGTTTTGTGTGCGAGAAAGAATGTAGGAAACATTGAGTTAACCAAAGAGCTGCAGATGGATGGGTTCTCCCGGACCTCTCCCTGGGCTTTGTCTGCCGAGTCATTTGCATGGCAGGACAAAGGTCCTCTGTTGGAGACCCTGCCCAGCATCTCCCCAGGCTTTGCCTTGAAAGGGATCTTCCTGGCCAAATTTTCCCCCACCCCGTGCTGCTCTTTAGGAACCGACCCAAGTGTGGTGTTTGCGCAGAACGTCGCAGCGCCAAGCGGGGCTTTCGGTTGGAATGAAGCTGGTGGGGAGATACTGGACCTCTCAGGCTTATTTGGAGAAAAGCTGTATTGGAGCAGCGGTGGTTGTTCGTAAGAATAAAGTTGTTGGGGGGTATTCGGATTGCCAGCTTTTTATTTATGCTGTGTGACATGACGGAAATGGCATCGGTGAACATCAAGTATCGGAATACGTAATTTTATATGCTAATTATAGCCTGAGTTTTCCCACTAACACTGAGGAAATGCATTATTTATCGTTTATTCTGCTTCAGAAGTCATAAAGCACCTTTAAAAACAAACAGCTGAATAAACCTGATTACAAATGTCTCTGAAAATCTGATTTATTGTAATTAAACTATTAGTGGAGTATCAACTATATTTTGTCATAAATATCATCCTCTAATAATAATTAATTATGCTTAATTTTTCTTTCTGCCTATTTCAGCAAAATTCCATGGCTTGTACAGTAGAAGGGGTACTGCAAGGACTAAATCTAGGGCACGAGAACTACCTTCTGCAAATCTTAGGGTAGAAATTTGCAGAGAGACTTAGCTCTGCCTATCTCCTTGTTTTTGCAGAGACGCCAACTTCCATTACAACAGCCAAAGGTTTGTCAGCATTTCCAAAGGGCTGTTTCCAGAGATTTACACCTTGTTGTAGGCTGAAACTTGGCAAACGGGATTGCATGCCTGAAGGGATTTACTGTTTAACATGTCTGAATATTAACATGATTAAGCAAAAATTGGATGGCTTTATTAACCATAACTTGATTAAAGGTGATTAGTCATTTTTATGTTTGAGAACAACAGCCTTCTGCATTTGGTGCAGCAGAAAGGAGTTTTTGCTGCTCAGTGCTTTTTGCTTTTGTTTAGAGCATATTTAATTCGTAGCAGTGCCTCCTGCACGTAGGGAGCAAAAACCGATTAGAACCCAACACGTGTATTCTTAATGCCTGTTTCGCTCCACCAAAATGAAACTGATCCGAAGAGATTTTTTTTGTATTTTGAGTTGGTGAGACTTGCCTAAGATAGATAAATTTTCTTTAAAAAGGGTTTGTGTGAGCAAAGTGTTTTCCACAGCTTCTAGACGTTTATGCAAATACAGATGAACACCCACAGTGGTGACTTTGAAAAGTGCAACGTTGGAGCTGGGGCTGCTGCTTTGCGCTAACTGGTGGTCATTGTACTTGCTACTTGCAGCAGTTTACAGTATTAGCTAGGACGTGGACAAATAGTGGTGCTCTCCTTTAAGAGTTTTTTTTTATTATTATTATTTGGTGGCAAGAATTTGATCTATTTTAGTCATGTTCTGTTTTGCAAAAGTTCTTCGTGGACTGCATGGCTCCGAGCTCCAGTGGTGTTAAGAGATTGTTTTGCCATTCGTTTGAGGAATACCACACGTGTGCGCCTTTTGTTGTTTTCTGCTGGGAGTTAACAAAGGTCTTCAGAGCATCAATGAGTAAATACAAAACTTAAAAATATTAAGTAAAAGCATTGCAGTTAAAGCCTTGTGAAACTATTGATACAGCGGTTTAAACTAGCCTAATTTAAACCCCCAATTTCAAGAAATAAACAGTGAATCTAAGTAATTTAATAAAAGTAACTGCTGAGAAAGACACAGTATTGATAAATTTTTATCATTACATGTGCCATTGAATTTTAATTAGAGTTTAGCTATCTTACATAGTAATTAACTGAAATGAGAATTCTACACAAACTGTTCTAGAAAAGGAGTGTTCATATATGCTAATGACTACTATGCGTGATTAAACATTGAGAAAATAAACTCCAAATGTATGCTAATAAATGGCAAAATTTTCTGTGTAGAATTAATATCTAACTGAGCAATGGAGAGATGTTTCAAAGCACTTGTATATTGTATAAGTCAGCACATTATGTTTCAAAACTTAGAGCATGCTGTCACTGCAGTCGTCACTCCCTTCGTATGAGCAGCTCCCCTGAGGTAATGGAGCTGCCTACATGAGCACCTCCCTGCCATGAGTTTGGACAGCTGAGCTCTTATGAAATTGCCTGACCTCAGAAAATACAAATTTATTTTGTACTTCTCACTTGAATACTATGTATAGCATTTAATCAGATATTGTACGTAAATTCCCTCCCCGCCCCAAGATCTGTGATCTTATTCCTGAATCCCTGCTATCTTTCAGACAGACTCAAAGAAATATAAAGCTAAAACTAATTTATTCACACCCAAGTGGCATAGCCATGTTGGTCTAGAGCTACGATCGGATCTAATTTCTTAAGGTTTTTTTTTTGGTTGGTTGGTTTGTTCTGGTTGCTGGTTTATGGGGTTTTCTTGTTTGCTGCAGCCTTTCACTAGGGGTAGGCAAATCCAATGTGGAAGAGAATTGTCCCCACAAATGTCTCCATAATTCTTGCTCAGGGACAACCAAACTCTAGCCTGTGGAACAGGCAGAAACAAGTTGCAGTGCAGCTCTATTGTATATTTGCCTGCAGAAACAGTTTTCTGAAGCGAAGCAAGGGTGGAATGGCTGTTTTCTGATGTATGTTGGACAAGAAAAATTAATCTGTGCATGGTACTTGTTTTGGCTGTGCTTCAGAAGACATCTCTTGTGATGTCACCTGTAAATAGCCGAGAACTTTGACATCGGCTCTGTGTGAGGCTGTTTAAATAAGTGCCTCATTTATAGAACCCCGCTGCCTGCAAAATGGCTCCAATGGTGTTATCCCCATGCCTGAGGGGAAAGTTAAATAATGAAACCCCAAAGAGTCTCTAACTGGAGGAAAGGAGCATGGGAGGAAAGAGGAGAGAAGGGAAAGCTAATCTGTAACAGCACAACCTCATCCCGCCTTCCGATTAGTTAGAGGAACAGAGCGTAAAGCCGTAGAGATGTGAAACCATTAAATAAATACTGTTGCTGCTGGAAACTAGACGTACAGTTCTTTGCTGCTGGACATCTTCAACATTGTGAAAGCAATTGAAATTGTTTGATCTTACTTTGTTAATTGTAATGAGATTTTTATAGATTCTGGAGAGACTATGTATATGTTGAGGGCCTTGTGTGATATTTGCACCTCTAATGTGTCTACCCTTGTCATGTGTATGTAGACGCACCTCTGATTATGGTTGATTGATATGATTTGGAAAATTTGGTACTCTATTTCAGATTTCCACTTATAAATTTAGAGAGCATGAAATCCATCAGTGTATGTTTGCTATGAGATACTCTGTTGCGTAGTTGTGACGTGGGATGCAGAAGAGATGATGCAGAAAGGCTTTTAAATGTGCTTTCTTAAATCTATTCTTTCAGTGTGATGGAATCTTTTTATTTCAGTCAGTGGTTGCGCTTTGTATGTGAACATAAATTCCCACATCCCAAAGCAGTGCCGAGTCGGTGGGGTTGCAAGCTGCACCCTACCAGTGCCTTTATCACACTGGATGTTGGTAGCTCTTGTTCAGTACTGGTAATCAGGAAGACTTGATGGTATTCCCAGACTATTGCTGTTATTGAAAATAATAGAAGAATTATCCAAAAATACTCCAATGAGCAAGCACATACTGGATGAGTTCATGCATCGTATTTTCAGTTGAGCATTCTGATGTTAACCGCTAGACAGGGTGCCCTCTTCCTCACTCAGATAATTGCTGTGGTTATGGAGTTCAGAAATAGCCCTTTATGGCAATAGAGTTAGCTTTGTGTCAGGAATATTAACCTTGCAAACCAGCGGTGCTGATTCAGCAACATTTGCCATCATATAGTGGAAGGGGGCTTTTCAGGACTCTCTGGGGGGAAAAACAAGACCATCAGGAATTGCAACTACTGACTGCAATATGTCAGTGTATCCTACAGTGTTTTGGGGTAGATGAAAGAAAATTAGCACCAGGGAGTTTGCTGGAGGGGCGTGTAAACCTTAAGAGCTAGCTCCTGTGTGCTCCACGCAGACCTTTGGGAGCACAGGGCATTTACTGTCCAGTTGTTGATATTGTGAAAGTTCCCTTTCTCAAGCAAATTATTCCTATTATGGTTGCTCAGTACCTTGGAAGGAAGCTTCTTGGTAGCTTTTTCTAAGCTCTGTAGGATTTCTGACCTCACGAATGTAAATTATCGATAAGGTTAAGTAGAAGTCTTGGTTAGCTGGTCTGTTCCACATCCGGTCTAGCAGTGGCTGATGCCAGCCGAAGGGAACATGTTTGTGGTGTGGTGCCTCCCGCTTGCACCAGTCATTTTTTTTTTCCCCATGCCAGCTGCATGATGAGGTCGGTGACAATTTGCTGTTCACTTTCATCCCTTTCTTGGTCCTCTTACAGGTCTTTGCTCTTACACAGATTGGAATATTTTCCTCTTCTCTACCCTGTATTAAGGAGCAGGGCAGCATTTGCAAAAGCGTGAACTGCTTTTGAACAATTACCTGACTCACAGTTACAGAAAATGATGGATTCTTTGAGGCAGCCAAAATTGGTGGCTTTGACTAGAAGAAGCAGGTTTAGCAGGGGGGGCTGGTTTTGGAAGATAACTGTTTGGAAGACAACTTCAATTTGATAGTTTCTGAAGGGAGTCACTGTCTCTGCGTGTGATGTCATGTGACAGTACATGCTACTGGGTGTTATTTTATTTTTTTTCTTGCATGTCAAAGTATTCATTTGGAACTGTCCTGCTCAGTTACTCGCTCTGGTGCATCTTAAGGCTGCAGCCATCATTTCTTAGTTTACATATTTACACGTGTAGTTATATTTGAAATTGGCGACAACTCCAACTAGAGTTCATTGAGCAATATAGGTATAGTGCTCTGTATTCAGAGAATCATAGAATGGTCTAAACTGATTTTCTGGGAAATGGTCTCTAAGGTCGTTAGATTTGAAGGTGGGTTTTTTTAGAGATGTTTATAAATACATGTATAAAAATATGTGCATGTAGATTTTACTCCAAGACCTGTGCCTGGTGTTCTCATTTGCTGTTGTTGAAGCTCTGAATGCTGCTCATCTACATTCACCCCAATAGATTCCAACTGCTCAGCTCAGGTGCTGGTGCTCCTGCAGCCAGAGCAGCCCAGAGCTCAGGGCAGACTCAGCACCCGAGATCCAGGGAGACGCTGTCTTCAGCTCTAGAGTGTTCTCTGGATCTCTGGGGGTTTCAAGCTGGCTTGAGCATTATCTGCTGTCCCTTTGCATCAACTCTGCTGTACAGACATTTTTAAACAATCTTGGTTTTAATATGGAGGGAGGTATTGGTTGCATGTGACTAAGAGTAGTGTGTTTTTTGCCCCTGTACATTAACAGCGCTAAAACTTTCCTTAGCAGCACCTTTATGTGTCTTAACAAAGTCTTAGTCCTAGTTCACTTAATTTATTAAGTAGATTCTTTTTAAAAAGATTGATCTTCCTTGTTTTGTTGTACATAAGTTCAGGTTAGATCAGACTCATCCTTTGGGATAGGTTTTTGCTTATCTAGTACAGGGAACTCACTAGTCTTATTTAAAATTATGGACATTGAATAGACATATTCAAAATAACGCTTTACACACATGACTAAATGTTCTTTTTGTATATTTTTTTATAAATTAAATACAAGTCTATGAAAATTTTACTCATATTTCTATTATTCTTAGTACAATTTCCGACTGACTAACCTTGTCAGTGGTTTCTGACAGACTTAAAATAAACCCACCAAATTCCTAAATGTGTCAAACTGTTCATCTTCAACTGTTGTTGAAGATCAACTTTTTTTCTTATTATGGAACGCATTCTGTTGTCATCTCTGTTTTTGTTAAACTAGAACAATAGCTCTTCATTTTTGATAAATGCTTAAAAAACATTTATTTGCCTCAGTTTCCCCCAGTGTGAGGACAAAAGGTTTACCAGTGCAAGACCGTAGTAGCCTGTTATCTTAAGTCTCCTACTCTGTCAGCAGTAGAACACAAGTGTGTGCTTGCCAAATAACTTCAAAATGATGGTTTACAAGCATCAGGTCAAGTAACCAAAACGTTATAGTGTATGTTCGTAGCAAATGTAAATATATCAAGTATCTTTGTGTTGTTTGCAATTAAAGTAACCCAACACCATCTTCTCTGGATATTATTGTTCGGACATTTTGAGTAAAGCTCTAATAATATTTATTTTTATTTTATGTGATGAGCAACAGTCTTAAAACTAATTCCGGTGAATTAAGAGTTGTGTTTCTGGGGAACTAACTACCACTATTTGACTGCCGTTGTAAAACTTTATGAGGCAATACATCTGACCTCAAATTGGAAATTTGTGTTGGAACCAGTTTAGGAAATCATTATAGCTCTGTTGTTAATTTTATATTTGTCTAATAAAACACAGCAGGAACTGCATGACATGAGCTAATGCAACTGATGCTAGCTGCTAGACATGTTTTTAACTACTGTTCTCCACCTTGTACAGGCACAGGATAGGTGGAAACTAGATGGAACTTGTTAATAGGGATTGCTTTGGTTTTGGTAGCAAATTGCTGTTCCATAGTTTGTGGCTACTTCTAGAGGGG
Source organism: Trogon surrucura (assembly GCA_020746105.1). Taxonomy (NCBI): domain Eukaryota; kingdom Metazoa; phylum Chordata; class Aves; order Trogoniformes; family Trogonidae; genus Trogon; species Trogon surrucura. The sequence continues at coordinate 19,040,051 of CM036629.1, forward strand.
AGGTCAGTGTTGATATTACCAAATACACATTTTTATATACATATATATTTGTAAAGAAAAATATGCATTACCATGATATTAGAGATAGAGATAGGATGAGTATATTATATTGTTTTCCAAACTGTATTAAGTTTCTCATTGTGTTATCTGGCGACATGACTCTTCTGTCTTGGTTTTGGCAATGAACATGTTAAAAATGGGATGAAGGGAGATTGGCTAACGTGAATGCAGTTACAGAAACAGAAATGACAGTATCTGAAGTGAGAGGAAATCTTGAAGGCTGAACGTGATGAAATTAAGCATGCCAGGGGGGCCCCATGCCAAAATACAGAATGAAGTAGTACATAACATTGCAGATCTGGCAACATTTACTTAGTTATAACATGTGGAGGGAGGACTAGCATAAATACAGAATAAGAAATGTAAATACTGTTATTTAAAAATATAGGAGAGGAGTAGAAGGATTTTTTTGAGTCAGATCTCAGTAGTAAGCCCATTTAAAAATAAAATTGTAAAGAAAGTGTAGCTGAAGATGTTTAATTAAACGCAGACTAGGCTAGCAAGAACTTTTCCATGGTAGATGGTGCCAGCCTAACAACCTAACCTGTTTTTTTTTGTTTGGTTGGTTTTGTTTTGTGTGTGTTTTTGTTCAGTTGGTTTTTTTTGTAAGATAACCAATTTTTCTGTTTACTTCTGCTCACAAAAATTGTAGCAGATCTGACCTGTCTGCAGTTCAGTAAAGCATGGCATGTTGTCCCTTGAGAAGCATGGAGTTGTGCTGGTGAGGGTGAGAAATGATCCAGGCTCTGCAAGGTGAGCAAAGACTAGGTTGGTGAGGCGGGATGGAGAACACTGCTCCGCTCTGGCACCAGAGACCTCCAGCTGCACGATGACTGGGGTGGGAAGAGCAACACCGTGCAGGGCCTGTTAGCCTGGTGCTGCCCGTACAGAAAAACTCTTCCCCATCCTGGCGTGGGGCGCGTGTTCCTGGTTTGGGGTTCCTGATCTCAGAGAACTTGGCTCTGCCTTGAGAGGCTTCAATATGCTCGAAGCTGGGACAGGTCTCTCTGGAGGAAGCTGTATACAGAGTTTTGTGACTTCCATCCAACTCACCTGTGCATTTTCTCTCCAGTTGTCAGTATTGACTACATTTGCCCTTATCTTTAGCGCTGTGTCCAGTCCCATTCAGAGCGGTGAACCACGATTTTTCTCTTTTATGGATGTTAAATACAAAAAAGAGGTACTACACATTTAGTGACCCCTTGTTATATATGGCTTATCCTGAGCCATATCTTTATCTCTTCTTGTCCAGGCTATCATCACTCTCATTTTAATAGCCTTCTGGCAGCTTGTAGTGTGAGTGTTGGTTGACTGCCATATTGATCACAAGAAGGGAAATTTACATTCGCATATTCACGGTTTGCTGCCTGCTTTCTCTGCATTACGGCTTTGTGCATGCTCAGCACTTCTAAATACCAAGACCATCTTCATTCATTCTTTCGCTCATTCATTCAATCATTCATTCAATCATGTGTTCTTACAGGCGTAGAAGTGTAACTTAAGGTACCGAGCACTAACCATGCTGGATACAGTCTTGGTAGAACCTTGGTTCATTTGAAATAACTAATTTTTGTCCAAAGGACTGAATGCACAACCTTGGCAGTAGAAGAAACGTGGACTCTGTTCTCCCTTTAGTCCTTCTGGGGTCGGTAGGCAGTGTTAACAGGGTTTGTTTAATTTACGTTATTTATTAGAAGGCTTTATGTTCCTTGTTGCTGTTTAGAAAATGGAGACACGAACAATAAATTAAGAGTGTTGAAAAGAATGCGTCGTAAAATTTCAGCTATTTTTTGAGATTTTTTTGACTCGGTTGTTTTTCGTTGGTTCAGATTTAATTCTATTTTTCTAAAAGCGTGGTCTTTACACAAAGCAAAAGGAAGGGAGGAGGGAGAAGTGTACATTGACATACTAAGTGAAGAACCTCAAGAAAAATTACAGTAAATTAAAATTTATTTCCCAAGGGGTAGAACATATTTCAGTGGGATGAAGGAAGAAACTAATAGACTTTCTATGAACAGCCACTTTTATTTAAAGAATAAGCTTTCAGGCAAATATAATTCTTCAGCCTCCTGAGGATAGCCTGTTTTTTCTTGTTAGGAATAATACCAATTAAAAAGTGAACAATTAAAAGCACTGAAAGTTTGTCAGTGTACGTTTTCCACGGAGCTGTGCTTTCTATCATGCTGCTGCTTGCTCAACATGCTTTGTACTGCAGGTAGAGGATGCAGGGCATGTGTGCTTCCAGTCTGCAGACAGTAATTAGTTAATGTTGCCAAACACAAATGACTTGTGTCTGCTCACCTAAAATACTTGCTAACAAATGAAACCTTTGGGGGGGCTTTTTACAATTTTGAAAGGATGCAATTCAACGTTTTGGTTTCTTCTCATGTGTTGCTTTTTCGCCAGGTATCTCTTTTGGGAGGGGGTATAGATTGGTTGTTTTTTTTGTTTAACCCCATGTGATATCAGTGATCTTGCACAGTGCACTCAGACTAACAGCACAACTGAGAAGACTCTGCTGTGGTGGGTACGTGAAAGCAAGCGGGCAAGAGAACTTAAACAGCTTTGCTACCAAAGAAGATGTAGAATGAAATGATACCCTAAGGAAAGGCAGGGTTTGCAAGGAGAAGCAATCATGAACTGAGTAGAAATTGTGGGGTTTTTCAGCTATTGCAATTTCCCCCTCAACTTCTACTAACTCACACTTTTGCATAGTCCTAATTGTCCGTCCTCAGCTCTGTTCTGCATAAATAGGCTGGTGCCTTGTCCCCTTTAGCCTCTTTTCCTGCTCCACAGGCTGCCATTACTTTTGTCCCCTTGGGTTGAGTTGATAACAACAATGTAGATATTAGGTGAGCAATCTTTAATCTGCACTAAGCTCCATGTCTGTTGTGTTTCTTGGACCTTGTAAAGGGTTCCCTCCTTGAAAACGCATCCCCCTTTTAAACAGTATAATTTGTTCTCATAAAGACACCAACTCCCTGATAATTGTATGGATGTTAAGAAGCATTCTGCTTTCTAAAAGACTGAACTCATAAAATGTATAAAACCATATTTTATTAGGAAAAAAAACCCCTCAAACAACTAATGTCTTGCTTGCTTCCTTGAGGAGCAATAGAGACTTTGGTTCTTTATTTTCCAGTGGAACGAGCTGAGAACCTACGATATTCTAGAGGTGTCTCCTAGCTGGTAATGATGGGTAATAGCTCATGAGAGATCATGTTTTTTTATTCTGTGAAACCAGATCCCTTTTGAAATACTCATTAAAATAACGACCTTGTGGATTACTTCACAGTTCTGTTATTTATCTATCTCATTATATATTCCTTCAAATGTACCTAGGTATATTTTTCTAGCTTGAAGAAATGTGACTGTGTGTACACAAGGGAGTTTTATTTGGGGTATGGGTAATTATAGGAAATTTACATCAGTGTTTAATTCTTAAGTTCGTAGTTCCGTTTTTTATGGCAAAGCTACTTGGTCTGATTTATGACGGCAGAGTGGAGTTGTGGAAATGAAAAAAAAAAAATAGATTTTTGTTCACTTTAACCACGTGGTTGCATTAAACATTGAGGGTACCATCATTTTTCACAGATCTCCTTGAAAATCTGTTTCTTGCACGAAAGCAAAGATGATTTCACAACATTACACGTTTAGAAAGTTGCATGAAAATACTTGATAGCTAATCTTGACAGGTCTAACTTGGAGAAAAGCCAGTGCCCCAGAACCGTGCATAGCTAGTGCATTTGTAACGTGATCCAGAAATCCATACACATGACCAGATTTTCCAGTCCACCACGCTCATATTGCAAACCTGTCAGAGGTCTGGATGGGAGCATTCCCCATGGCGAGGAGACTCTCTGATGGCCAGAAGATGGTTATAGCTGCCTCGTATGCCCGTTGTCTTATCCCCTCACTGAGGAATGAGGGAAGGCATCAAAAGCGTGCTCGTGCAACGGGAAGGCTGCTGGGGTGGCTGTTGTGTGTACACAGACATCGTGTCGTGTGAGTTTGGGTAAGGTTGGATTTGCTGTGCTCATGAAGGTCGAGTGCTCTCATGGACTGTGACAAACCCTTGGGACTGAGCAGCGCTGGCAAGGCAGAAGTGTCCCTGTAGTGCTGGCAACCCTCCTGCCTAAATACCAGCCCTAAGGTACTGGGAAATGCCCCGCCGAAGCTGGAGCTTCTGTGGGACAGATGGTATTTGACAGGGCAAAGAGTTTGGAAAAAAATGCTCTCACAGAATTTAGCTCTGCTTTTTCATTTGCTTGTCTAGACAGCCAGGGCACTTTGCTTTGGATGCTGCACAGTTTTGATGGATTTTAATCCCCAAGCTATTTCTGATTCCTGGTCACATTTATGACATATGGAGTCTTAGCTTTTTTTTTTTCCTCCTTCAAGATGCATGCATCCATAGACTTGAATGGGTGTAGGAAAGATAAATGGCTAAGGGAAAAGGAAATTAGTCTGAATGTTCTTAGAGCGGGAGCAAGGAGACTATATAAAGGCAGACTGTGTGACTGAGATAAAAACTAAATGAAAATTAAGGCTCAAGAGGAGGCCTGGCTGATAGGGGGGAAAGGAAGTCCAAATATTTTCAGATAATACCCAAAAGATGAAATGTAAAAAATGCTCCATTAAATCCCATTTCCCCCCTACTTTGATATTTTAATTTCCCATTTCACTTTCTTTTCTAATTTCCTTCTACCATTCCAATGATACTTACTCTCTGGTGAAAACCTACTGTTGCAAATCATTTTCCCAAAGACCCGTCCTTTAGCCTAGTACTGTTCAGTACCTATCCATTTAGATTTCGATATGTATCGGAATACAGAGCTGACAGAACAGTTCACTTTAGAAGTTTGTGGCTGGAAGTTCGGGCGTGGGCAATCGGGAACAGTGAGACTTGAGACGTGTTCTTTGGAAACACGATGGCGAAACCGGGATGTACAAAATGCAGACACGCTTTACCTCCTCGTGTGGCACTTAAGTGTCTTTACAAACAGCTTCAGTTGTTTAATCATTTTATTTTTGCTGCAAGTTTCTTATATGTAATGATAACTTGTCCACTCAGATTTATGTTACTGCAGGCTTCAGTCCAGCAAAGCACTTAAGCACTCGATTAACTTTAAGCACATAAGTAGACCCATTGCTGGATTGGAGCCATAATAGAGGAGAAGAATGTTTCAGGAGAAATTGGGAGTTGGTTTTTTGTTTTGTTAAAAGTGTCAACAGCACAGTTTATTTAGCAGCCTTTTAGACAGTAATCTTATTAGCAAAATTGGCAGGATTAAGAGGCTATTAAACAAAATCTGTGTGTTTTCACATCAGTTAGAATCAGTACTGTATTCCCTTGGAATACAACAAGTCTGTTGCGCAATAACTGGATTTTAATGTAACCACGTCACTTAAGATTGCATTAAAACACATTTATTAAATTACTTGGCTACTTTAGGTGGATGGGTTGGAAGTTAAAAATGCAGAGGGGCTTTTCTGATTTTGAAAGACTGTTTTGTGAGGATTTCTTGCAGTTTTTTTGTCATCAATCAAACTACATTTGTGTACCAAGCAACGTGTAGTCAATTTTAATTTTATGAGTGTTCTGCTGGGTCCAGAATGAAGCCATCTGTCCCCAAAGGTGGCCAGGGTAAGCAGTCTGTCGTCACATTGGTGTGCTCCAGCCAGGGAGGGGGTGGACAATGGATGTCCTAAAACTTTGATTGGTTTGTTTTCTTATTGCAGGCGGGAAACGCACCACAGCAATCTACCCCTCTACTTCCTGCATCTTATCGCTTTCAGATACACGTTTTTACCATGAAAAAGCTAGTAATCAATAAGGCTTGCTTTGTTTTTATGTGGAAACCTCAGTGCTTTTAATGAAAAAACTTTGTTAAAATTAAGAAATAAAAAGCTGACAGCAAAATATAACAGACACCAGAGCTTTAAAAAAAAAAAAAAAGTCAAAATCAAAAAAGTCTCTTTTGTCCCCTTAAAAATAAACAAAAAGAAATGTCCCCAAGGAAGAAACAGTGTCTCCAATTACATCATTTACCTATTTGATAGAAAGGTTTCTTGTACTGATAGAATAAATAACCTGTTTGCTCAGAATTCACTCATGAAGAATAAAAAACGATGTCTCCAGTTTCTGAATGTTGATTTTTCTGGCAATGTTGTGGTTTTTTTTTCCCCCCAAGTTTGTTAAATTAAAAATACAAAGCTTTATAGATAGGTGCTGCTATGTTTGTGCTACAGATTCATTTACTTTGATAGCTGATGGGTTTGTAATAGTGGTAGAATGGCTTCAGTATTCAGCTCTGCTCCTTTGATATGAGCGTGTGACTCCTCACATTTATTGATGGTTTGGGGGGACGGCTTGATAGAAAAAGTTGACTTGTTGCAAAGTAGTTTCTCAGGTCTTCTGAAGTTTTTTATTGAGTGCTTTGATCTTTGTTCTGCAGATGTAGAAATAACTTTGCCTACAATCTGTAGGTGTTCTCTGCGCTTTTTCAACTAATTGTTTTGTGCATCTGACAAGATGCAAATGTACCCAGATCAGTCTACAAAGAAGCTTCTCTCCCGCGTGGTCTGTTTTGTAGAAAGTCGAGCAGTGTTATTTTTACCCACTTCTAAAAATTGATTCTAAGCATATCTCTTGACATGCCTGCTTGCCTTCCCCACTCCCAGATGTCACCAGCTCCCTGCCTGCCTTACAACATCCCTCCTGGCTGGCATATGGGGCTGAACAGGGAAGGAAGATGGAGAAGGAGCTCAAGATGGAAAAGCATTCCCAAGTGGGGAAGTCTCCTGTCTGTACAGGGGACATTGAGTGCCACGTACTGATTATCCACTTCTTATGGAGCGATTTACATGCTGGTGGGCACAGCCTTGTAATTACGTAGGCGTACTCAAATCAACATTTTTAACTAGACAGTCTGGGAATTAGTGGCAGAGTGAACTGCAGTGGCCTGGAAGCTGGGGAAGGATGGAGGTGGTCAACGTGAGGGGAGTTCTCTGATCCGATAACTCTTATCTGAGCTAGCTAATTTTAAGTGCCAACATCCCCACGCTAGACAATGCAACCAGTGAGTGTTGAAATAACCAAAACTAAGGACATAAATCCTTCTTCCTTACGTGTGGACTGAAGAGGTGAATAGCTTCTCAGCCTTCTCAAGTGTCGTCTTACCTCTTTATAAGCTGCTCCTCATGCCTGTGTTTACCTCTCTTATTTCTGAGGAGAAAGTTTCTGAATCCTCAGGAGAAATCAGAGCATCTCATCATTTTTATGTCCAAATTTAATCTAATTGCATTTCTCAGGGTTGGGGTTTTGTTAAGATGTTGGATCCTTTTCAGCAATCCTCTCACCTAACGCAACTAAATTTCCGCTTGAATTTGATGTGAAAAATGCTTGAATAAGGAGTACCATGAAGACTCAGTTCTCATCCTTCTGTGTCATTAATAGTTATTAATTTGATTTCCAAAAGTGCTGAGCACCTAAAGCTCTTAGGACAGATTAGCACAGGAACTGCTGATACTAAATTCCTCCTCTGGGGAGTACACAATACCTCAAAGTCATTCAGAGGGGGCTGAGCTTAAGGAAAGCCGCTTGCACGCTACATTCCCCTTCCAAAATACTCAGTGGCGTGAGGAAGAGAGATGGATATAGGGGCTGTCAGCAGACCAGGTGTGATTTCTTGCGTATTGGGAAATCTGCAGAGGGGCTGTCACTCAGGCAGGGTGGCTCAAATATTGCTGGTAGCCCTGCATGCTGTTTGGAGCTCGGTGACTCCTCATCCGGTGTTCACGCTAGATCATAACAGAGCACGACACTTAGGGGTTAGGTGGCAACTGTTCCTTTAAAAATAGGAAATATAAAACCCACGCTGAAGAGAAATATCCCAGAATATAAGAAGTTTTTGGATACGTTCTTTATTTGCTATTGATACGTTCTTCATTAAATATTAATTTTAGAACTATAGGGCTTGGATGTTTAATAGTGGCCATTGCTGCTTACAGCCTGTACCTTGCAAAAGACTCATAACCCTTTTCGGGAGACTTGAAGATATGCGAAACTGGTGATACTGGTGGAATCCTGAACTCTTACTGGATTTATTTAAATCACAAAATTCACCTTGAATTCAGCAAAAGTTTAGTGTTACAGACTAGCTAAAATAGAAGAAAAACCAGCCTATTTTGTTTTATTCAACTTTCAAATTCTTTGCTCAGTTTGCGTGCCTTTTTGTTGCTTGCTTTCTTTATGTTTTGCTAGTAATAAATTGGACTCGTAAATAACTACACCCCAAATAAAATTCAAGTCTAAATACATTTTTCATCAGAAAGTATCTTTTTAGAAGCTTGATATAATGTGAAATGCTCACGTAAATAAACACGAGCATATGTACTCGTATGTCTATGCATATATATGCATAAAAGTATATAATGAATCTAGATACTAGTTTTGTTTCTTAGAGAAGAATGTCACAATATATTCAAGACATAGTAATGTATTACTTTTCTTATTGCTTTAAAAAGCGCTGAATTCTTGTCGAATATGGTTTAGTGGGTCAAACATCCCCTTTCCTCTCATTTATCAGCCTTTTGATCTTGTGTCAGTTCTAAATGTTGGCATGCTTCGGCCGTAACAGTGTGCTGCGAGATCACAAAAAGGCAGAGTTATATCTTTAAAAACTTATGGGCATCCTGGTGCTACATCCCAGCATAGCTTAGCAGATGTGGTATTGAGTTCCCCCAACTCTTCACTACCCCTTTGTCTATTATTTTTTTTTATAGTTTTGTTCTGCATTCCTTCCACTCAACCTCAAGTAGATGGAAGCCTGTTAGTTTATTACTTACATATGTCTGCACCCTTTTACCTCAGCAGGGAAAGACAAAATATTGAAGAGGACTGTAGGTTTGGGATGGTCAACTAATCCGTCCCCACCTTGAACTAATCGCCAGGCTGATGTGTTATTGTGCTGAGCTCTGTTCTTCAGTGCATTGCCAGTGGGGTTTCAATTTGTAGAAGCATAAACAGATACTAAAGTAGAAAGAATGGTGCAGTGATTTGTTAGCAGAGTTCAGATCAAATTATCACAGTGGTCCCCTGCTGACAGTCCTAACAATTACCTCCTTTTTCTTGGTCTTTCAAATGTTTTCTGTTTCACTTACGTCTTGGTAAATAGCGTGTTTCTCACTGCGTTTTATTTCTTTACCTGCAAAAGGGAAAGGAACTGAACCTTCAGCTTTCATTCAGATGTCTGAATTTCTATATGTTTTGTCCTTAGATGCATTAATAAGTTTTTGTTTTCATTTAAAAAAAAAAAAAAGTATATCAGCAAGGTACCTGAAAGTGTTTTCAGCTTTCTAGTGCATGCCTTCTTTTATAAAATTTTCTACCTCTTTTATAGCTTTGATCATGACAGTACAGATCTTACTTGAAATTTAAAAAACTTTTGAGAAAAGGAGCTAGGAAATAAATAAAATGTTGTATACATTAAGCCAATATTAAGAGTTTAAAGTATTTGAGTCCTATTTTGAAATCCAACTGGGTGTGTGTCAGTAGATATTATTCCTTTTTGTGGAATATAGTCAGTTGATATTCCATAATAGTTGTCTAGAATTAACTTCAACATTTGTTTCCACTCTGTTTTCTTCCCTTCCCTATTTTCAACTCTCGACTTTCACTCTTGCATGGTTACATTTGTCTGCTTCTAACAATTCTAGTGGGACTGATTTATCATCATTTGCTAACGTATCTGTCTCAAAATCTGAGCTTTGATCAGCTTGTATTTTATAACTTACATCTGTTCTATGTTTAACCTTTTGTAATGCTGTTTCTCAAAAATATTGTCTAGTATAACAAAAGAATCATGTTAGTCTAAGCATTCTGTTAAACCTAAAGCAAAAAAAATCCCGCATACCTATTTTGCTGTATTTTTGTTACTGTTTCATAGCCTCTTTTTCATTAAATCTATAAATCTGTCGCGCTGTTTTTCCTGTGATTGCTGCTGAACTATAAACTCCATCTTCCTGTTCCTTCTCTACCCCTTTTCTTTCCACAATCACATCATCTTTTGCTTCACAGCATCCCCACCAGCAGCACCTCTGCTCTGGCCCATTTGCTGCTGGAGGATCCAGTAAATGCAGTGATTAGAAATACTCCTACAGCGGGCTGCAGGGGACAGCGGAAAGCTTCCTGGTTTTGAATAAAACCGGACTAAAAATTCTGTCTGGGACTAACTCACTGACATTAATCCTCCCACAAAGACGAGTCCGTGCATGGAGATAGATGGATAGTGGGTCCGGCGAGGCACCGAGTCAGATTCTGTGTATTCTGTTGCTACCTCATCTGTCTTTGAAAAAGGAGGTTTCATTTAGAAGGACCTACCTCCAGACTGACTCCGTCTTGGGTCAGATTGAGTTACGCTGTGACAAGAATGAGAGATGTGTGAACAAGACTAAGGCCTTTAGAAAGTTGTCAGATGTTTCCCCGGTTATAAGTAAATGAACCTTGCTTAGCCTGGATCAGGCTTTTAATGTTGATGAAACAATAAAATAGTTCTCCTCGAGCTTCTTTCTCCTCCTATTTTTCTTTCCTTTGGTGTTAAATTGGAAAGTTAGCCCTGCTCTGTTTTGTTTTTGAGGGAAATGTAGCCATCGTGGAAGGGCCACCAGCAAGGTAACGCTGCTCATGGTCCTCGGAGAGAAATGCTCTTTGTGCCAGAGAGCCCTATCGCTTGTTCTCCACACTGAGTTCTTCAGCATCAAAGAAGCTTTTGAACTCCTTTTAGCTAAGTCCATAGATAGCAAATGCATGATCCTGTCTGTATCGGTGGCTGGATGAACCTGGCCTCAGGACCCACAAAAAAATCGAAGTAATTCCAACCAAAGTGTCTTTCCAATGCAGCAGATGCTTTTAATACAAATGGAAGTTTTATTGGCATAGGGGCTGAATTTAGTCTTGGCATAAATGGATTCAGGGGGAGCTACACTTGCTTGTAACAGAGCAAATTTTGGCTTCAAGACTGGAGATATAAAGCACTGAGGATATATGAATTTTGAACCAGCAAGGACATTGCAAAAGGCAGAAGGGTAACTGGTATGGCATCACTTCCTTTGAAAAAGTTATGAGCTGTGGAAAAAGATTAGTTAGTTTTGCTGCAAATAGCTTAGAACCCTTGGGCATGCATGGTGAGTGTACTGATCGGATCAGTGACAGCAAACACACCTGTGTAGTCCTTAATTAGAAACAGCAAACCAAAGCATGGCCTTTCAGGTAGAAAGTAGCATGATCAGTGTATGTGGAGTGTGTTTGGCTGAAAGGAAAAAAGTGGGATTAAAGTAACAAGTGGGAGCAGTTAATGGATGAAAGGTGCTGGTAGGTCTAGAATAGACAAGTAACGTTCACTGCTCGTTGTCGCTGCAGCCAATTCTCAAGAAAGCTCTGCAGTACTGTCCTTGTGTATAAGCAGGGAGTTGAAGTGGCAAAACAGAAGCTAAATTTACTTTTTCTACGTTCCTTCCAGCATTGTAAATACAAGACTAAAGAGATGGCAGTTGACTATTCTGTTCACAGATTTCCCTGGTAAAAATCTACACAATAGATAATCATCCCATTTCATTTTTTGCCCTGAGAAGGTTCAAGACTCTGTTCTGCATGATTTAATCTCAGACAGCATCCACTGTTGCCAAAATGTTAAAATTTGTACAAGTAAGTTCTTTTATGGAGTTTTTATTTGCTTCTTTATCATTCTTTCTAAGACGTATATATTGAGATAATTTACACCATGTAGAGCAAAACCATGCCGCTCTCCATTCTCAACTTGCCATTTAATGATGTCAAACTTTTTACCCTGGTTCTAGTAAATTTACTGGGCTAGTTAATTTTCTATTTTTGATGTGTACCAGCCACATGCAGACCAGAACTGCGTGTCCTCTACAACTGCAGCTGACTTGTGGTTTTCACGTTGATTTTTATTTTGGTAGTATACCTGCATATACAACTCCCTCAATCAAGGAAATAGAGAAGTACTGTCTGAAAGTTCTAGAACTTTTTTTTTTCTTAAAGGAGTTCAGAAAATATTTATCTTTGAAAAATGCAGAAGCCTATTAAAGATTAAAAAACCTAAACAAGTGTAAGGCACTTCTTAAAGTCTTTGACAAAGGTCGCAGGTGTAGGGAGGTCAGGGTGATATCTTGTTCTTCTAAATATTTCAACAGATAGACAGACTTTTGATTGCATTATCTATTAAAAAAATTGCTTTGAACCTTCCGCCAATGCAGACCACTTGTGCTTTCTCAAACCAACAAAGGTTCGGTCAGCAGATAAGAATTTCTGACCGTGGAAGGGCAGCTGCTTTCCTTTCATCTTTCTTCTGGTGTGTATATGAAATGTTTGCTTAGCCTGGCCCTGCTATCATGAGGACTTTTTTTTTTTTTTTTCTTAATCCTCCTTCTAATTTGAATCCTACACCCCGTCTGCAAATAAGACATGAAGAAAATTTAGATTTCAGCAGTGCAGAGTAATCCTGCTGGATGCTGAGTACTTCAGCCCCGGTTCAGCACAATGCCTAGCCTTATCTGACTATACATATGCTTATCTGTAAGCCTAAACTTAAGCATATGATTAAATGCTCTGATTGATTAGGACTAATGATCCTCACTGAAGTACTAAGCCCTGTGAGAGAAGTTTGTTTTACAGGCAATTTTACAGTAGTTATTCTTCTATTGTTACTTTGCACCAGAGGAGGTAATTAAGGAAGTGTTTGTTTTAAGAGCACCAGAGCAATTTCTGTAATTTTTTTTTTAATCTGATTCTTGAAAATTCACTTGTGACCAGCCTTGTGTTTATTAGTCTTTTCTTACATATTTTTCTTCAAAAGCAAACATGATCTCTAGCAATTGTGCCAATGATATCCAGGTATGTCTTTTCCTCCTCGAGAAGCCTAATCTATGTGCAATGTTAATGAGAAAAATATTAAGACAAAATGCATAAAATTGCTTTCTAGAAAGGTTCAATCTATATGTAAATGTAGAGTTGAATACAAGAGAACTGGCTAACAGTATCCTGAAGGAAAGATGGTATTAGTGTAGACCAGGTCATTATAGATGTATGCTTTCAGATGCTGCCTACTTTAACATTATATGGTTTCCTAATGAGAAAAATTTGTGTTTTGTTATACGTCCTTCTTGCTGTCTTTCAGCCTGTCTCTCTTTTCATTTTCATTTCAGCCAGCTAAGCCTGTTGGTGCGAGTAGTTTCACGAGAATGGGAAGAAAGTTGGAGTTGGAGGTTGCTGATTTTTGTGTGACACCTGGAAAGGATGAGTGCAAGGCAGTAACAGGTCAGCTAATGATTTATGAGATTTTGACTCCCATAGGTGTTTAATAAGGATCTCTCGTCTGCATGCCCTGTTGCCTGAAAGAGTGTGGAAATCAAAACTCAAAGAATATATTCGAGTAGGGGAAAAGCTGTCTTTCCTGCAAGCATTGCCTTCACAAACCAGTTTCCCCAGGCAGACTCTGGGCAGGAAACGATGAAGTTCTTTTGTCTGTCTTGGAATAAGACAGTGCATAGGTAGGTACTTTAAGCACTGATTTCTCAATACCCGGTTCAGTATTATCAGACTAGGAGACAGTCATGAAGGATAACAACTCCTCCCGTTTTATCCATGAGGAGAGGGAAGTCTTCTGGATGGATTTGTTATGAGCAAAGTGTCTCGCTGTCCTGCCTGTGTCATCCTAAGCACCACAGTAAAGCTTTTGTGGGAAAGGAATGGAGGGAGTTTGAAGACATGTGAAGGACAAGGCGGCAATCAAAACTTACATTTTCTGAGGGCTGAGGGGATCCATTTTCCCTAGCAGGATTCCATTAAGTTTTCTTAGCATTAAACTGCAAGTATTTTAAGCTACTGCACTCTGGAAAGAGGAGCCATGTGCTTTCATGATACTCAAACTTTGATCCTAAGTTGCTGTAAAGCTCCAGTTCAGCAAAGTGCTTGTGTGTGCTTGATTTTAAATACATGAATACTTACAGTGACAGAATGGTCAAGAGCAGCATGAAGTCTACTTTGCTTCACAGCTAAGCCAGTATGTAACTTATGAGTTTGGTGTATTATCAGTCTAGTGCACCTATTTCTATACAGCCCTGCCCTGGAAATGCATTCCCGAGAGTTGGAGGGATTTAAGTGCATACTTAATTTAGGGAGAGCAGGGAAACAGTGCATACGCTTGATTTATATGCAGTTTATCTTCTGGTGGCCTAAATAACTTCTCACATCCTGATTCAAATTCTTAGGCTGTTTAAATGTTTTTCCCCCCAAAGACTTAGAGTTTGTCTGGAAGCACTGTGTTGTTTCTTTCATAAAGCCATTATACTGTGCCTTTCAGATTATTCTAACATCTGTGCATTTAATGAATAATGGCTGAGGTCTTCTTCTCTCATCTTTTATTGATTGGGGATGTTTTGTGTGCCTTGTATAGGGCTACATGTTTTTGCTCTAATGCCTTGCATATTAGAGTCTATGTGTGGTGGTTTTCCAGATTTGTGTAAATAATGAAATCTTAGCCACTTTTTTCGATGTTGAAAATTGATGTTATCTGAAGTCAAAAATCACTAGCTTGAAGCTCAGAGGGAATGGAGGTCATGCTGTGCAGAGAACCATGTTCTGTTTGCTGGTGAGCCTGCAACCTGAGGATTACAACCTCTGTGATAGATGGGCCTGAACTTTTTCACAGGGGTAAATTTTGAACAATAGTCCTGATCTGGTACCAGTGGAATCTGGTACCAAAGAATTTGGTAATTTACTTCAGGCTATGCAGAATCCCAAACGATTGCGAAGTGCATCCCCGCTTGTAAGGGGATTCTGCTGTTGTAGTGTCAACAGCAACTGTAAGCCCTTGCAGCCTGGTTTCCTGCATTACACAGGTCACAGAATTTGATGAGGGTCACCGGAGGACCCCATAATAGCTCTATGTAGACAGAAGCAAAATACCAAAGGGAAAAATTATCATCAAGGGTATTAGTCAACAGTGTGTTGAGATCATGCTACTGTTTCAATCATTTAACGCGTGGTTGTACCAGCAGGTCTGTAGCTCCTGTGGTGGCAAACCTCTGGGAAAAGGATTGGATGGGTGTTGTGCTTCTCAAGGGTTTGTAGCTGTTTGTCAATCCTGCCCACATGGTGGAACGTGGGCCGTATTAATCACGGTGGCAAAATAGGAAATGTTGCATTTAGACTTGTTGCATTTACTCACCAAGTCATGCATGCACTCCCCAAGCATTAAGTGTTGGAGATAAGTCTAATTTCTGTGATCAGAAGACAGCATCTTGTTACTTTTGTGACATTTCAGTTGCTGAGATGCATTTTACTTATGCTGATCAAAGAGCCATTGAGCATTGGAAGTTCATATTGGCTGGGAGTCTGTCTGACGTACTTTGCACGATGTCATGTCTAACCCTTTGCGATAATTAAACATTCATTTGCACCAACTGGGGTGCCTGACAGTCTTACATCATAAAGCATTTTATTCAGTGCAAATTAGGATTCAGTATGCTCCTCTGTGGGGGATTTTCCCACTAATGACATATGTAAATAGCACTCATTCATTCTAATATTAAGGGGAAAGGTACAGAAGCATGCAGATCTCCTAATGAATCTGTTATACCTCAGATGAAAGGAAAACAATGTGGTTTTCAGATGTAAATTTTGTTATCTGCACATACTGTGTTCCCCTCTACTCCCTCAAAGTTGAGATGCACAGAATCAGATTTATAGAGCTTTATTTATATGTTCACAAAGACGGTTTGTCAGAGAGGTACCCATGCGTGCACTTTCCGTAACAATATGGAATCCCTTCCCTCCATGAAGAAAAGGAAGAAATATAGCCATATTATTCAAATGCGAACCCTAATAAATTGGACCCTTCTTTGTGTGTGTGTAAAACTTCTTTCCCTGCTCCTTCTGTAGCCACGTAACACACAGGTTTAGCTCTCTAACAAAGCCTGATAGCTTCTGTCACTTTGTTACACTTGTAATTTTATGACAGCATGCCCATGTGTAGTGTAAAAGGTACTCTTCCTTAAGTTGATAGCTCTTGTCACCTACTCTGCCATGTTTGGAATTCATTTAAATAATGCTAACTTGCTTGGTTTTGAGAGCCACACCAAAAATACTCGAGTCTTGTCAACTTGGGTGTTTCCTTCTTGGAGAAAAGCAATAAAATCTCTGTAGGGAAAAAAAAAAATCCTTTATATTTTAACTAAGAGTTAAATGTTTACATTAAAAAAAAAAAATAAGCAAACAAGAAAAACCCCACCCCATCTGTTTAATGCTGTTTAACCTCCATAGGCAGAGTAGTTTCAAACGGTATTCTTATTTTTTGTCATGAGGAATGAGCAGTATTCCTTCGATTTTGTTTTGAACTAAACTTGATGCGGACATCGGCTGTAAATGGGTCAGGCAGTCATTAAAGTGAACAGTTGGCCACATTCGTGCTAAGTCTAGTCTTTTTGGGTTTTGCCAGAGGAAAAAGAATTCTAATTTCTATCAGTCTAAATTGCGCTGGGCAGCATTATCAGCTGGAAAGACCCCTCTGATTTGACAGGCCCCACTGTATGATGATTAATTACTACTCAGCTTCATTGGACTTTTCTAATTTCCTTTTGCCACTAGCTGTAGGCAACAAGCGATAAGTACTGCTCTTATTATTTTGTGCAAAGGAAAATGTCTATTACTGCTCTGTCCTACAAGTAATCAGAATAAAAAGACAGCTGATTGGAAAACCTGTGAGGATCATTCTGTCTTTATTTATCCTACCCTTGCTTTATTCCTCTGCTGCTTCTACACAGAAGTTGTTTTACACAGTTGCCTGTCAAAATAAGAAGATAAAATCATAAGCTCTATCAAAGTAGTTGACATTTTGAAATTTGTATAATGATTTCATGGGAATTAATCCTCAATCTCCAAATAAATCCTCCTCAAAATGCTAATATAACTGGGACTCTTATACCACAGTATGTAAAACAATTCTTAATCTTTCTTTTCTATTTTGCAATAAATATATTATATTTGAAGGCTGCCTTGTTGAGAAAAATTACGGCATTATCGCCAAATGCAAGAAGAGTAAGTACTTTATGTAACACATTATAATAATGAGACACTAAAAGCTCTTAAGTATACCAAGAAGAAGGTATGTTAGTAAGAACTTGTCAAGGACTTCAGTGTGAGATAGAAATCAACGCTTGAAACTTTTGTATCTTTATTTTTAATGAATCTTCCAAATCACAAGGCAGTTTCCAGTGAACTACTTCTAGAAAATTCATCTGAGTTCCTTCTATGTTCTCGACATGTAAGAGATGACGTAGAATTTACTTTCAGAGTGGAGATACTAAATGCATACCAGGTAACAGCAAAGCATGTCTGCACAGTGCACGGGGATGCTGTGCCGGGATAAAGGCTGTATACTTGTAGCAAAGTTCTGTGCTGTCTGGACAAATTGCCCAAAGATGGAGCTTCTTACCTGCAGGCTTTGTGTGTGCTGCTGCGGCTTCAGTTTAAAAGCTGGCTCGGTCCCATCTGGTGAAGGTGGATGCCCTTATCTGCAGCAGATCTACTTTCAGGATGTTTCCACACCCCAGGATTTAGGAATAATAGAATTTACTAACCTAAAAGTCCGCATCACCCTGGAAAAAGGGCTGTTCTAAACTGTTTCAGATGCCTCTGAATGTGACCTTACTTTTTCTACCTGGAGACTTTTGTGAAAGAGTAGAATATTGATACACAAGAGAAGGCGTTTGAAAAGTCTTCTAGGGAATTCTATTTGTTTCTGTTTATTTTTCTGACCGATTCAAAACTGTTTCTTCTGATCAGGTCCTTTCTGCCTTTTTTTCCATGCAGTTAGAACTTCAGCTATTTACATGATTTTGATCAGACTTGTACAGCTACCACAAGAGTGACAGCGTCAGGGGGTGTACGTGAAGCTGCCGTTCTTTTGCTCTTTTCTGCTTCTGTTTTTAAACTGAAATGGAAGATGTTAGGAAAATTCCCCTCTTTGGAAAAAAAAAAAAAAATAGAAACTAGTTGGCCTGTGGCCTGAAATAGTGGGAGAGGCTTCTATCTTAAAATATCTCCCATGGGGAGCACAGAGCACTTATCAGCCCATCCGTTCTGAGGATGTAAATTCCTGGCCCACTGCGGTCTGTGTAAATATGGATGGCCTTTGTGTGGAAGATGCGTGCTGCTAGCGAGACGGAGAGGGAAGGGATCCTTGCATGCAACTTTCCCATCTGCTACTGAACCCCAGAGCCTGATTAGTATCTGCATTCCTTCCCCCAAATAAACAGAGGGCCAAATGGCTTGCAGATCTCCTGAAACTCCTCTTCTCTTGCTCAAAGCCTTCTCTGTCCTCTTCCTTGGGCCTCTGCAGGGTGAGATTCAGTGACTGGTGAAGAGACCACAGGTGCCACCTAGGACTTCTGTTCCACAGTCCCAGCAGGAAGGGACAGAACTGAGCCCCGCTGGGCAGAAGAAGAGCTGGGAAATGTTTTCAAGGCGGCTGACCCAGCGTAAAGCCTCCTGACCACCGAGCAGGAGCTGGTTTGGCTAGCACATCCTCAGCATATCTGGAATTCAAATCACATGGTCCAGAACAGTGGGCAGAGTTACTTTTTTGCCAGCTGTAATTACTTTTATTTTTGTTTTGCAGCCAACAAAACTAAATGTATTGGCAATATATGGGCATTGTAGCGCCAGCACTGTCTCGCTTGACACAAACACGTTGTTATTCACGATAAAGCACTTGTGATATTGTTATCAGACTGGTAGCAATACTTTAATAGTTGTGCAGTTAATCTAAAATGAAATGGATTATGTTCTTTTCTCCCACTTTATCCCCTTCCGAATCTGGCATTTGTTGTTCTCTTGGTTTAGCGTAGTGCATCCTCACTGGGAGGAAACAAGGAGCTGAACGCTTCTCTTGAGAAGAGTATTGTAGTTCAGGCCTCTCAGTTACAGTGAAAATACCTTGTGAGTATCTCGGTGGAAAGCATCTCTTAATTATATAGTCTTATTGGTAGCAAATCAGAGGTTAATGGGTATCCCAACAGGTATTGTGAAGTGCTCATTAGTTGCTAATATTTCTAGTGGAAATGCTATATACTGTACCGGCTTGCTGTATAAAGTATGGCATACTCGTCTGGCAACTCTAATTATGGTATCCTGTTCTGTCATTATAATCTGAATAGGATAGCACATTTAGAGTTTGTTCATTCATTTAAAACAGTAATAACTACTTTGTAGAGATCTGGATGGCTGAGGTATGTATATGCATGAATGAGCTTACCTCAGGGTCATCAACAACTATTAAGTAGCTTCTTTTAGCAAATAAGACGTAATATTCATATTCTGTTGACAGGCACAATTTTTCTTCCGTGTTGCTGGGTGAGTCGCCGCACAGTTTTGTCTCACCGTCTGTATCTTTGTACACTTAAACAACGTATGCGTAAGCTCCCAAGAAGCGTCAAAGAGCAACACTGAGCACAGCGGTAACAAGGCGGGCAAAATTTCTGCATCCCTTTGACAAAAGGGTCTGCCCCAAGTACTAACAGTTACCGCAGGGGGTGGGAGTGAAGTGGGCAACTGTCCCTCCCACCCAACGTGAGTCTGCAGCCGCACAAAAGGAGATGCCCTGCTCTAATCAGCCAGGGAACCCCAGGGAGCGTTCGGCAACCCCCAAGCACCAGGACTGGTGATTCACCTACTGCAGCGTTGGTCTTGGCACCACCGGCAACTGCTGCTGCAGCTTCCTCTTTAGGTTCAACGAGTTGTAGCATTCAGGGTCAGACACTGAATAAGTCTACGTCAGAAATAAGAAAAAGAAAGTAGAACCTATTTCTGGTGATACCTTCTAGGCTGCTTTACTGTTCTAACAATTAATGTTTGAATAGATTAAAAAATGTACTCCTTTGCTACATAGAAAAGTAGAAGATCCTACTTTTCTACACAGCTATTTGCCAAAAAACGTGTTTTCCTGATGATCAGTATTTACCATTGCTGTGAAACAGTGTATGTTGTAGTGTTTGTGTTATTGATGCAAAGAGATAAAAAGCATCCTCAAATTAACTCCTCTGCAGTGAAAGAAAATAAAAACACAGTCTCTGGGTAGTTGATGGAGAAAGAGGAATTCCCAATACTGTTATTTATTTGAAGTGAACGATTTTTGAAATACAGAGTGATTCAGTAAAGGCTATGCAATATTTCTTGTCATATGCAGGTCAGATAATTATAATATATAGTTTATTCATTTAATTTGGACTAATTTAGAAAGTGAAATATATAATGGTGCAACTGCTTTGTTCTCTTTCTAATAAAAGGTAGGAGCTTTTGAGTGTTATTAGACTGAGATAAGCTAGGCTTCTGTATAGCACAATTTTGTATGTCTGAACTAGCAAAAGCCTTTGAAGTCCTATGAATCTTTCTGCTTGTTAATTCTTCCATTTGTTTGATTTTTGGTACAAAGAAAATGAAAGAATATGATGAGATTATGGCATTTTAAGTCAATATTTATTAAAAAATCAATCTCGATGAAAATCTGCTCATCCCTCTAATTAGATGAGGCAACTTGAGGTTGATTTTTAATTGCAAAAGTAATTACACGGAGCAGATAGCCAGTGACATTTGATTATCTAGGTGATTGATTAAAAAGCCTAGCTCACAGAGCAGATTGTCAGCCAGGGGAATCGAGACAAAAGAGCAAATTAAAAAAGTTGTCCTGTTAGTAATCACAAAATTCAAGGATGAAATTACAAAGCTAAACACCTCCAATCCACGTCATCTTCATCACTCAAATGTCTGCGGCATGCCTGAGCTCAAAAAGGGGCGATAAAGAAATGGATTACTTTTAAAAGGAGGAGGTATTCAGGAAATATAAAAAGAAAGAGCAAAAGCACTGCTGAGAATAGGGACTTCAACCACACAAGCAAAGAAATAAAAATTTCTCTTAATTGTGACAGAGTTCATTTTCCATGTGCTCCTATGAAAGCTCATTAAGACCAAGCAGCGTTAGTCAAATCAGATGAAATATATTGGGTAACAAAATATATTTTTAATGACAAATCTTAATTATTATTTAAGAAGAATCTAGTCTTGATTAACCCTTCCTCCTCCAATATATGTATTTTACAGTCGATATTAATTTAATTTTCTAATACTTTGGATTTATTTAATGTTGCTTTAACTGATTGTATTCTGTAACTGGAATGAGTACCATTGGTCTTTCAGCAGAGTGTTGCAAAATGTTTGTGAAATTCATACATCAAGTAGTGCAAATAAAACAGGAAACAGAAGGAGAATTAAGTTTGCTTGTAATATCCCATTATATTTTCAACTTTATGATGCTTATCTCTTTGGTTTGTGCTATTTTTGGCCCAGTGAGCTCATGAGCTACAAATTCTAAATTCTGACAGAGATCCTTAGAAGAGAAGGTTTTGATGTATGTAGCATGATGTAAGTAGCATACTTCCATTGACTCTAGAGGCGTTGGATCCAGACTCTGGAGGCTTTGGATCAAGTCCAGTGTGAGCTTTTTTTTTTTTCCCCTCTTCCCCCCTTCCATGACAAAGTACTCTTGTGTTTTATCTGAATTATCAGATTGTTTTGGCCAAATAGACTTTGGCAGAACCACTCCAAATGGCTCAAAATGGCGTTTAAGCCTGAAACTCATTCATGAAAAATAACTGCGTCTCCTGAAACATCATGTGACTTCTTGATATCACTTTTCTGTCTTTTCAACAAGTCTCTATCATTTTCTATACCAGAGATGCCTGAGAAGCGGTGCAATAATGAGGAGTGAGGTTGAACAGCAACTAATATGTAATTGAAACCAGAAATATACGCATATAATGTTATCATCTATTATATTAGAATAAAACAACCCAGGAAAGAGGAGAATGGCAATGAAATTGTTGTAAGCGTCCCATCCAGGGTCAATTAATGTACAGCCTGTCAGCCTTTAGAGGCCTTCAGGGCTCAAGGGCAGCTGCTATCAGCTGGTAGCCAGTGGTGGATTTGCCATTGTGGGTGTCAGCATCAGGCCCTTCACCTGCTGTCTAGCAGTTATTCAGTGAAATCTTTGTGATCCAGTTGCTAGTTCCATGGAAACAACCCGTTTTTCTTTTTCCATAGCGTTGTCATTGAGAAAAAGAAATGATTACTAGGCTGTTGGATTTGTTAAATGCCAGCTCTGTATTCTTCTTTTATGAGGCTCTATTACCTGTCACCCATCAAAATGTAATCTGACAAAGAGTAAAATAAATTCAATTGATTAAAGGTGCTTCTTGCATATTACAACACGTTATAGTTTTCCACGTTCCTGAAAGGCCTTTTGCGTAAAAGCACAGCAACACTGAAACAGAGATGGATATGGGCCTTGTGTGTTTCTAGCTCCCTGACTTTAAAATAAAAAAAAAATAAATTTTTTTTTAAAAATTACAAATTGCAGGAAAGGCAAATTATTAAACAATGAGGGGGTCGAGTCAGTTTTGGAAATGTGCAATTGGCAACCTCAAGAGAGCAGTCTGAATAGAGTAATGGCATAGAAAACCAGTAACCATTTTCAGTACAACAAAAAGCTCAAGGGTGTGTTGGTTAGTTTGTAAACATGACAGCAATAGTCTTTGTTTCTCTTTCAGCATTTTGAGGAGGTGGGGGTGAAAACAGCAGAAATAATTTTCTATGAGAGCAACTGCTTCTTCGTTTGACAAACAAAATGTCAAAATATTTAGAGATTTTGGTCATTTCAGAGCTTTCTGCAGACAATCTCATCTCCGTGCTATTTTTGAGACTCAAGTCACAGGATAAACTCAATCTTCCATGTTACAGTTCTGTTAAGTCTACTACTGCTATTTATGGTGTTTATGGTTTACGTATCGTTCTAGAGACAACGCCTTTGTTCATGAGCCGAATAGTCTTTACGTGGTTGCATTTACAATTATTTTCTCCTATGGAAGCTACTTCACAAAGATGGAGTCTTGCGTTGTATAGACATGGTACTCTCATCCCAATTTTCCAAAATAGCTCCTTTGGGTGATTTAATGTCTATGATTTTCCTGATCAGTTTTTAGTCCTCCTCTGTCTGAGTACCTCTGGTTTTGCCTTTGCCTGCGTTAAACAAGAAATTCAGATGTTGGTAATTAACTGGAGTTCCCCTGCTGCCAGCCCAAATTCAGTTCCAAAAAACCCTGTATATTGCTACTTCTGCATTTGTTAACAATGTCCAGACAACAGGTCTGCAATTAGATTCCCATCTGTTAGGTTGAGCATTTAGCATAGCCAATAGATGCAAATGAACTTGGGTCCCTCAATGGAGTGGATCCCTAACTAGCAGTGTTATATCTGAAAAGAAATTTAGCAGTAAATGACAGGGAAGGAGATGAAGCTTTTAATAATACAGCAGCTCTAAAATGTTTAAATGAAAACAATAAAATACTGTTGTTACCTAGGATGGTTGCTCTAACCAATCTAAAATATATTCAAATATTTCTCTGAAATATTCCTCAATGTTTTGAATGCTGCATAAGGTTGAGGGGAAAAATGCTAACTTTAAGAGCAAAGTATAGTGCTTACCGGGTAAAGTATTGCACAATTATGTAAGTGTTAGAATTCTACACCAATTATTGTTTGAGACTCTTCAAGGAATGCTTCAGAACACGAGATGTTTTTACAGGATAAAATGGAAAAGGTAGAGAGATGCATTTTTAGAAATTCTGGTGTTTAATCTCAAACTGCAATTTTTGTATCAATTCTAACAGCGTTATAATAAGGGATAATCCTACCAAGTCCATAGGCTGTGTGTTGGAGGATTAGCTAAAGCTTGCATATTTAAATGTTTCATTTTCTAGAGGAATGTCTATAAAATAGACAGTAAAACCCACTTAAACTAATACCTGTTGAAGAGCTAAAACAGTAAGGAAAAAACCTCTGTGTAAACTCAGATTTTCTTTAAGTATTCGTTATATTACTCTTTTGCCTTTTCAGAATTTGCAGATCAAAATACAAATATTACATATAGTAGATGAATACAGAGATAAAAAGGCTTTTTTTTCTTATGCATTAAAGTTGTAATAATTCTGGCATAAAAAGAGTTTACATGCTTATATTAATTTCTTTAATATTTATAGCCTAAACCAAACAAAATCCTAAAGTGATAGTGAAAAATGTGTTCCTGTGTAACACTTGCAATTATTTTGGTGCCTTAGTAAAAGGAGTATTCCTACATTATAAAAATAAGGGAGTGGATTTTGATAAGTTATTTTTGAGTTATTATGTACAGAGTTTAAATTTACACTGATTAGTTTTTATTATGGCTTCTTTTTTTTCTCTTTGGTAGTGGTAATGAGCATTTCAAACTGTATTGAGACTTTTTTCAGCAAGAGTTTTGTCATAGTCGTCAGTGGGATCTGGGCTGCACTCTGTGTTTCTTACCAGAGCAAATACTAGAGTAACTGAGAGAATCCCAAAGATACCAAAAACAGTTGGCAGTATTACGATTTAAGCTTAAGAAAAAAAAAAAAAAAGAAAAAGAAGCTTCTAAGATAACCATCAATGTCATCAACGTAATATAATATTTCTGAGTTTGGGATTTCGTTGTCCAAACTGCCAGATGTGAAGGGGATGGTTCGTGCTCTCAACACCTTTACATCCAAGGTAGATGAAGGGATGAGATCTCTTCAAGAGCACAGAGCACCAACCTGGCAGACTGGACTTGGGAATACTCAAATTCCATATTCTCAGCGCCGAGCATGCCCTGGCCACCACTTGCACCGGCAGAGCGTGTTCCTGCTTCTTACAGCAGCTTGGGTTTCCTAGTACACAGAAAAGTTACAATCAGAACGTCTTGTTGGGTCACAGTTAGAGCTTTACACTAGCAGGCGAGTCTGCTGACTCCTCTTGGTGGCTAAATGTTCTGAAAACAGCACCAGTGCGGTGAGGGGAGCCAGCCGTGTCGTCGCTGGCGGATTCAGGAGCGGTGTCGGCAGGGCTGTGCCGCTCTCCCAGCTTGAGCACAGCTCAAGCTTGCGCTGGAGGCAAGATGGAAACATGCCTGTTGGAAGGATGTGCCCTGCTCTGCAGATCCAAGTATGACTTTTGCATTGAGTAAAAGTAAATGGACTTAGAGGTTGTTTTTTTGGGGCACTTCGAGAAAAATTTGCATACATTTGCTTCAAGCTTGCGAGCAGCGTGGGGTTGCTCAGGATGAGATGTACGCTGCTTGTCACCATGACAAAAGTGCAGATCTTTGCCTCCGTGGGACTTGACTTTTCAGGGCCTGACAGAAGATATGTGGGATCAGAATTCCCTGCTGGGCAAGCTGTTGGTCTAAGTGTGCTACAGACAGGGTGGGAGCTTGTGATTGCCTGGTGAGTATCCTGCTAATCTTCCAGATTAGTCTATGCTTTCTCCCCTGGGGGATAGAAGGCCATCAGCAGAAAGCAAGAGCAATCCATTGCTCTTTCACTGACAATAAACAGGTAGTGACAGCAGCTGGAAACCTTGTCACAGTGCTATAGGCATCCGGGAGTGCATGTGGGTATGGTGTTTCAGTTACGTTTTTCTTTTTCTTCTTAAATAGAACATTATTTATACATACAGGTAACGGAGGTTCTATGCGTGGGAAGGAGGGGCTAAAGGAGTGCACAGGTGCCTGAAGAGGTTGTTCCAGCAGGAAAATTTCAGTCTGCTGCTTCTGTACTTGGCTCATTCTATGTTATTATGCCATTAGTCTCTACCCCCAGCAGTAAACTGGGGGCATCCTCTGGTTTTTGTGCTTTGAAGGGAGCATTGCTTTAGCTAGGCACATGCAAGGTGGCATAGTTGTGATGGCTCAAGGGACAGCTGTGTGTGCTCAGACAGCTGGCAGCGAAGGGGTACAAGCGCTGGGAACCTCTGCTGCCAGATGGCGCAAAGGACCAGTGGTGGGAGCGAAGCCTTTGTCCAGCTCTGGTGATGGCTGTGGGCCAGGACAGGCAGCAAGTCCCCGCACCAGCCCGCCCGCTGCCCTGTCACGGGAGCCTTTCCACACCTGGTAATTTACTTACGCTTTTAGATGATGTCTTACAATTTCTACCTCCTAAATCAGAAACTGTCAGCTCCACACCGTGCTAAATGCCGTACTTTCTCCGGTTGTCTTTTTGTGCGTCACTTTGCTTGGTTTCAAGGTTGGTCTCACGCAAAATAGCCTCTTCTACTGAATAGTGGTAGAGTTCATGGCTGGGACTCAGGTTTTAGGTGTGCGGCTCTTGCTGTGGCACAGATACTTCTGGGAGTTTGAACGAGTGCAGTTTTGCTCTCTGCCTCCTTAGATTGCACATTTTGTAAAGGCTCTCAGACTTAACTGGCTGTCTGCCTTCCAGGACAGTAAACTCCTGGGGGCTGCCCCAGTACAAGTGACAATTAGCTACTTAATCTGCCCATTTTCCAGCAGCAGTGTTTTCTTACACACGTGACCATTAGTTTCATATTCCTGATTTCTTACTTTTCAATTTTTCTACTTCCACAGTTTTTTCTGTGATAGCTGTGTGGTGTTTAATGATTTTTTCTTTCCGTTTATACCCAGGCTTTCTCCACTTAATAATAAACACTTCAGGTTTTCCAGTGCAATGTCTGCCAGCTAGCTTCTTTCTTATTTCTCTTGCATTGTTATTACCTGGAGGTAGGTCTAATAACAGGAGCACAGCATCAATGTCCTGCATTCAAGTAAGGAAATTAACCTAATAATTGTCTCTTAAATGCATTCTTTCATTACACAACTCGTGGGGGCGAAGGGCAGAGGTCATTTAACTCGCACAGTGATCACATTGTCATCAGCATAGAAAACCATTATCTCAGTAGGTTATAGCTAATCTTACTGATAGCATTTTAACTGGCCTAATTTTTCTAATAAAGAAAAATACCAATGAGGGAACAAAAGTTGGACAAAAGAACCTGTTTAATGAACAGCACTGATCAGCATGGCTAGATTTTCTTGGAAGAAGTGTAGACAGCTTTTGCTCCAGTCCCACTGGAAATACACCTGCTGGCTCGTTGTAATCTCTTACTAACATTTATTCTTTTGCTTGTGTTGTGGCAGGGAGGACATTTGGCTTTTAGTGTTAATTTGTTATTGCATATCTTCCTGCTTGCTTTCTGCCATAAAGGTTACATCCGCAGTGATGTCAAAGAGATGACTGCAGCACATTTAGACGTGGCTGAGTAGTTCTGGATGGGTAGCTCAAGGACTGGTAGCAATCCAGCTATTTCAGTGTGAGGTGAGGGTCAGAAAACGCACTCACCTGAGTGAGCACTAAGCTGCACTGAGTTCTGCTGCTCAGCCACGGGCTGCTCTCAAGCAGACAGGTGTACAGCTGGCTCTGGTTTAGCTAAACATGCTTCAGTTACCCCTTTGACTGCCATGTAAACGTATTCTTTGTGAGCTGAGCGGTTCTGCTGCAGCTCTGCTTCTGGCATGCAGCCTGTTTCTCCACAGATTTACCTTAATGGAGTTGACTTTTCTGAATTTAAACTCTTTTGCTGCTTTCTAGGGCAGAGGCTTTATCTGTCCTTATGTTCCTCTTCGCAGCTTTGCCTCTACTACCTGTCCTCTAGAAAGCATAGCCTGAGCCCCACTATTAATAGGTTGCTTCTTTGTTTTCTTCTCTGAGCATAAAATGCTGACATTTTTGAGACCATTTAGTGTTGTGGAGGTGGGAGCAGAGAACATAGGCTGCATTAGTTATACCTCCAAACAACTTGATAGCAAAACTTCCATTCGGAATAACTCGTGCCTTGACACACCAAAAGTTTTCAGTCTCAACTACAGCTTGTAAGCAGTTCAGGCTGTATTGGATCAATGCTGGTTTAATTTGGTAGGAGGCTGCCTTCCAGCACCCATTCTTTGTTTTCAGAGGGCTGTTGGATTTGGTCAGTATTGGGAAGTCAGTATTTTTCTCTGCAATGGGATGTTGTTTCAGGGCAAACTGTGCATTTATTCTGACAGTCCGCTCTGTGATCTCCATGCGCGGGTGGCTGCGCACCCTACAGAGAGGAGAAGGCTGATGGTAGCGTTTGATGCTCTCTAGTCTCCGTGGCCCCACTTCAGACTGCCCAGGGAACCCAACAGACACGTGCTGGTGCATTTTGGTCTTCTGTGCTGAAGGCCCTACCACAAACCTTGCCCTGCAGGTGCTATGGCCTTCCTGCACCCTGATGTGTGCTAAAGCTGTAGAACATTATTATAATAATCATTAGAATTACCCTTTACATGTAGTCCAAAATCATCTGATTGTTATAAAAGAGAGTTAGGATGGCAGAGAGCTAAATAAGATAGAGGTAAACATGGATGGCATCTAGCGGGAGGAGTTCATTTGTGATAATGGTGGCATGGGAGCCGTAGGAAGAATTCTGGTTTGTGGCCTGAATGAAAAAGGGTAGAGAAAAAAAAAAAGTAAATGTTTTTACCTTTCTGGTTTATTATATGCCCTTTGATAGCCCCTATCTTCTTGACAAAGAGAAAAAGAGTTTCTACCCTCATTAATTTTGCTTATTATTGCTGAACTGTGGTTGAAGCACACTGGAAATTCATTCACAATCTCTTTTGCTTTCTCTTTCACACAGGGAATCAATATTGGAGCAAGACTGTCACCTCCAGAAGTAACCCACAATACCAGCTTCCTTCAAATACTTTTTACATTAAGCATTGCCCCCTGGCACGTACCATTTCCCCAGCCCCGCTCCACCCTGGCTCCACTGGTCTGTGGTCAGAGTGTTAGGCAAGAGTTTTTATTAACTGTAATAACAATATTGCAGAGATGGCCAATTTAAACTGAAGTCCTAGCGTAGCCCTGCATTTCACAGCTGATTCATATTGACGAGCGCTGCTTACCCTGTGAACTGTAAGCTGCTGGAATGAGACGAGCGGCTGCGGTTTTCTTTCAAGTTGCAGGATCCAAAGGCAACCATAATTGTTTTTGAAATGTTTCTTTTTATTATTATTAAATAAGTTCATTGTATATGTTGAAACCTGGACCGTTCCTGCTCTGAATTGCTTCCCTTTTCATTGCCAGGCCTCAAGTGCAGGAACAGTGTGTGTGTTTTGGGTTGCTTCTAAGCCATAACAAAAATATCCTTTCAGCAGGGAGAGGGTGCTATCTCTGCCATTTCCTCAGAAATGTGTAGTCCATAATTAGCCAGGATTTCCAACTCGGAGTGCTAAATGGGAGAGACAGGACGAACAAGAAACCCAACAAAATAACTAGATTTTATTAAAGCTAACATAAAAGTGCAGAAATATGTTAGTCGTATACCATGACAGATTCTAGCCCAGCCTAATTCAGTCCTTCATGTGTGTATTGGCACAGGGAATCAAAGACTGTTTGAAAAGATGTGCTTACAAAGTAAGGCACTTTACCGACTGTCAGGAACTACTTTGAAACACATCCTTACCTCTAGATACTATTTACCTTGAGGATGTACGCTGTATGCACTCTCTTCAGCTGAAAGGCCCCAGGCTTGAGTAGCAGCAGTTACTGCATCTTCCAAAAACCCCCTTCTAAATTACCACATATGTGCCTTGCAGCACCAGGCGGTTTGCTCAGCAGGCAAACACAATGCAGCAGCATTATTAAATTTCCATGAAGTTTACCAAATTTGCAGGATCAGTAGGGTGGACCCAACGGGGAATCTCTCCTGCTGCCTACAGCACCTTTCAAGCAGCTGATGGTGCCGCTGATACTTTGCATTCTGCTGGTACTCTACTGCTGTAGCCATCTACTTAATCTCCACAGCAAAGATTAGTTTATTCGATTAAGTCTGTTCCCTATAGACCATCCCTGTAGCTCCTTGGAAGACATCAAGACTGTGTGTCTCCAACCTTTTACCAGCTAAAAAGATTCAATAAAGTAATCTTTTTCCCCCTCCTTTTATATGATTGGAAAATAAATTGAAAATGAATTTCAGTTATTGCTTGTGTTTTAAATATGAGATAAAGGTCAGCCCCCTCTAGCTATCTCCATAGATGGAGATTAACGTGAGCGTGTTCCATTATAAAGTCATATAGCAGTTTTGTAAATCTGTCAAGTCATCTACAAATATATAATTAGTCTGTTAGGTTTGGAAATCAATAAACAATGACTTTTCAGTCCTGTGCCTAGAAAGCTTTGCTAGAGAGTGCTTTAGGCATGGGAGTCCAAACAGCAGAGTATTTGCACTGTATACATTAACCTGGTCTCTGGATCTGTTTAGGTGTCAAAGGTTAATTGAAAATTAGGTGTACGTGTGCGCTTTTTTTATTACCTTTTGTTTTAAAACTTTCCTCAAAAAAAGAGAAGCCAATTATAAACTCTGAATTTTTTTTTTTCTGTGACAGCCGTGTGTCTAACAGTGAATATTCAAAGTGCTAACTTCCCATTTTTCTTTTCGTAGTTGGCTACAGTGAGATGGTGACTGCGAATGTTTGTAAGGCAACATTCATAGACATTTTTATACAAGGCATGTGTTCACCGTTTGTCATCACTGTCACAGAACATGATTTCCCGGGTCAGAAAATTGACTTCAAAGCTTGACCCTGAAGATTTGACTTGCCTGTTTGCTTATTCTGGTTCAAGATGTGATGTCAAAAGCTGTCCTATTAGTGGCACCTTTTCACATTTAGTTTGCTCAGGTTGATAATAATGATACTGGAAGGGACCGCATTTTGATGTTGAAAGAGATAGGGGAGGGAGCACTGCTGAAATTGATGGTGTTGACAGTGGGAGCTGGGATTGGGAAGAGATATATTAAAATGTGGATGTTACTTTAAGTGGCAACATTCCTTTGTTAAAATGCTATACATCGTCATGAAATTAATTTTACTGGTGTATCCCATTCCTCAATTAAGAGAGGTTTTTTTTCTATATATACAGTATAGGCACTGTTTATGTATGAGTTGCAAATATATGGTTTGAGTGCAATTTTTCAAGTGGATTAATTAGAATACACCAATTGAATGGATTACACCATGTTTCTTTTAATTATTAATTTTAGTACAGAACTTTGATATGCAGAAAATTATTGTTTCTAAAGTCTATTTCCTGTAGAATTAGGCTAGTATCATTTGATCTCCAACTCTCAAAGTCAGGACTGCTGCTTACGGTAGTGTGGCATCCTTACAAGTTGTTGGATATACATAAGGGTCTGTCAGAATCCAGGGATCCCACAAAATAAAAAAAAGTTAGGTTATCAAAACACTTAACAAGATACTTGTGGCAGGATAAATGTCAAATCAATAACTTAATGCTCACAATTGAGTATCCTGGGCTTTAACTAATGATTACCTGTTTATTGATCTACCTTGTGACACCAAGGTACTAAAATATTTCGGTATTCTTTATTTTGAAAAAAAGGAAAGGAAATTTCATGCAGCATAACACACACATTGGTGATAGTTCTCATAACGTGCTGATAGAATAACATTGTTGAATCCACTAGTGTTGTTTGTTGCTGGTAAGTTTAAAATAGATGGGCTTCTCATTTTAATATGACCTCATAAAAATTACTTTATATGAGGTCATACTCTCAAAATTTCCAAGGTATTTAGCTGGCATAGACCACAGTGGAATGCAAAGTAGTCAGTGTGGAAGGTCACTCACAGAGGAGAATCATGACCACAAGCCTTGCTTAGGGTGTACACGGCATCAGCCCTCAAACTCCCTTATTGTGTATTAACAGGAGGTTTCACTTGTCAATTTAGAACGCTTGGCGAATGAAGTTATTGTTAGTACTATGTCTGCTTGTTTTTATAATTTTACAGTGACTAATGCTTATTTACTTTTTTTTTTTTCCATTTCTTCTCACCATTTTAGTTGGTGCAAAATTCCCATTCCATTAAGACTCAGGATTTATCGAGTTGTCCATTTCTTCCCTTCTCTGGTCCTTTCTCGCTGTCAGGCAGTGCCTGAAGTTGCCTTGCTGTGTACGATGCTTTCTTGGTACTTCATTGGTGCAGTCTTACTAGAGATAATGTTGCTGTTGGTAGAGTCTGCAAGCTTCTAAACAAGTATAATTGTAAATTCAACCTTGTGAATTAACTTATATTGATTTTTAGGCTTTTTAGCTTTTCTTGATGGTCATAGTGTGGTGTGTTTGGGGTTTTTGGTGGGTTTAGTTCTTGTTACTTGTTCTAAATAATTTCTTCCTGTGTAATTTATACCAAAAAAAAAGCTTTATCTTTGTAAGCACCACAGGAATGCTCTCCCAGGGCCTCTGGTGTCTGGTCAGTGGATCTAGCAGTAAAATGGGTGGGATTCCTGGAAAGGGAAACTGATGAGAGAGACTGGCCGACAAGCCACGTCATAGTTTGCTTCTGGGACAAATCTGGAGGGGTGCTCCCTTAGCAATGGTCACTTCCAACCTCTGGCAAATAGTATGATCTGCAAATGGTTATTGTTCACGCTTTTTGTGCTCTACAGAATTTTAGTCCTAGAATGCAACCGAAGAACTCAATTTTAATATGATTTTTGGTGTAGAGTAGCTATTTCAGAGTACCTCCACATGCCCAGCAATAGGAAGAGCAGGCTAACTTTTGACAAAACAGCCAGCTTGAGAACATGCATGTAACTCTGGGCAATGGTTACGTGCCTGTGTTCGTTTATGTCTGATCTGCAGAGCCTACACTTTCTGATAGCATGCAGTTTACATTGTGCAAAGAAAATATAAAGCAGACCTACAGTAGCCCTGTAGAAATAGTCAAATTCTGCCAGTTTTGCTTGGAAGTACATTGCAATCCCACAAAAAAAGAAGAATAATAATACTTCAGTAAATGACTATGGATTGCTCAAATGGATCTTGCAAACACCATCAAACTGTTAGTGGGGTTTGATGGAATTAAATTTGACTAATGGTATCTCTTTATTGAAGTAGCTGCTTAGCCTGTGTGAAAATTATATAATATCATCTACATCAAGATAATTACTCAGGAATATTATGTAAGGATGTTGTGTTCTACTAACTTAGCTTGTGTGTGTGTACAAATTTATAGATACAAAATTCATTGACAGGCCCAGAGTGTTTAAATGCTGCATTTGTTGTATAAATCTTAGGTGAGACTAAATCACAGTCAATTCTCTTGAACACATTCCTTAAAAAATTACCATTTGAGTAGAAATGTTATTCAAACTGCAAACAGTAAATACCCGATCTTCATATTGTCTGTTCCACCCGTTCCTTTTCAAATGGACAAAAGATTCTGACA
Organism: Trogon surrucura; assembly: GCA_020746105.1. Classification (NCBI taxonomy): domain Eukaryota; kingdom Metazoa; phylum Chordata; class Aves; order Trogoniformes; family Trogonidae; genus Trogon; species Trogon surrucura. The sequence goes on from CM036629.1 coordinate 19,073,365, forward strand.
CCTTTCCAATGGAGACATGTTCAGGGCCAGGGGCGAGAGGGGAGGAAAATATGAACTAAATCAGTAAAAATCCTTACTACGCTTCAGTTGTAATTAGAGAATTTTGTCTTCAAGGAGAATCACCTCGACTTTAAAAACTGAACAAGTCCTGAATGATATGCTAATTATGTTGCATCTTTTTGCCTAAATGGTTAAGTTTTAAACCACTCTTCTTGCTTAAATAGTTCACATGAAGTTCTTCCTTCCTTTTTTTCTTTTTTTTAACTCTCCCTAAACAGAGTTGGTTGGTCAAGTTGATCTCTTGTTTGAAATTCAATCAAGGGCATTAAAGTGTAAACCAGTTGGAAAAACAAAGAGCTTAGGGAAATCATTTGCTTAAACAACAACAAACAAGCACTGGTAATCTGCTTACAGAAATTAATGAAGGGAAAACCCCCTCAGCTTGGGTGGATAATGATCCTTAGCTATCATGTAACAAGCCTAGAAGGTTTAGGGAGAAGGTGAAAATTAAGAAAGCTGGATTAAACTGAACTTCCAGAGGAACAAAAAGAAATTCAGGATAAAGATCAGTTCTCCCAATTTGAGATTGAAAAGTAGTTCTGAACTGGAAGGAGCTTAATCCTTTATGCAAATCTGGTTTAAAGTTAAGTTTTCATCTCAGAATGTTTTTTTATTTCTACTGTACAGCTATAAATGCTTAAAAATAATTCAAGCAGGTATCTTGTTAATAGCTGCCTTTTGCAATGAAAGCTTCTTCATCAGGTAGAGCTATAAAGCTGGTAAATATATTAAAAAAATTGTTACCTTTATCTTCTCATGATTGTATTTAATGCTTATTCTTTACTAATTAATCTCTTCAAATTATTTAACCACAAAATTGAGATCTCTTCACATTAGAGCCTACCCCAGAGGATATTCATAAGGGACTTCCTGATAACTCAACAAAATTTAATTAGTTTTCTCAGTACCTACATGTTTATCTTTTCATAATGATAGAAGCTACCTTCAGTTCCAGTAAGAAACTAAACTTCCTTTTCAGTCAGTCCTCATTAAAACAAATAAGCCACTATTATGTCGTATATACCTTTACTTGCAAAATTTTAATAGCTATTTCAGTAGACATTGTTAATTATCCTATCTCTGTTTAATGTGGAAAAAGATCATTGAACAGTGCAGTTAATTTGCCCTTCTATCTTCCTCTACCACACACACAAGAAAAAAAAAGAAGTGTTCAAGTTGTCTTCTGTTTTCTCCCTTATCTTAAGGCTCATCATTGCTCAAGGGTTGTTTTAAGTCAGTGGAAGTGCTGAAAAGCAAAGTGATGGAAATACGTGTTTTGTAACTCTGCTAGGACAGGTGGAACAATCCTCTGTCAAAATATCACATGAAAGCTTTACTAATTAAATGAAAAAGTGGTATTTGGGGATCTGAGCTCTGTCTCTAGGTAGACCGTGGGGGAAGCCAGTTGGCAGTCGTCACCCACCCTCAACTCAAGCCTAATGCAGTGGAAGTTGTAGGTGGATGTTCATCTAGGCTCCCAGCCCGCAAACACTTGCAGGCATACTCGGATTTATGGGACTATTTGCAGTGTGTCAAATTAACCACATACCTAGGCATGCCTTTGCAGGGTAGGAGCGTTGCTTTTTCTAGTCATACATAGCTCATCTGTTTTCAGATGAATGGTGACATCAGGAGGTACAGAATTTCAGGACATTAACCGGATGTGCAGAGGAAAATTGCCTTTAAAATCAGAGCAGTAATAATTACTTTAAAGGTTTGTACTCTGCTATCACCTTGCCATTAAGCCTGATGTCCTCCTTTCCTGGCTTGTTCTCAAACACATTTAAAGTGTTAAGTAATATGAAGTCAATGAAGCTGGTGATACTTTAAAGTTCTTAGAGACTGAATGTTTTACATTTCAGTGTAGATTAGATCAGACTGAGCAGAAGTCACTTCATGTGAAATATCCTCGAGTGTGTAATCTATTGATTTAATTTTGTAGCCTCAATCTAGAATCTAAGTGAGAAGACTAAGAAGTCTTTCACATTTACTTCACTGAATCTCTCCTTGTGTCTTGTCAATAATTCCCTGTATAACCAGACAGGAAATCATACGCATTTTGAAAGCTTGAGTAGCTGTCTAAAATATTCCAGTTAAAATCTGTTTATTCCTGTTGTTTTTAAAACAGCTTTCGAGAATATTAGAAGGAATTTTTAAAATCGTGCTTAAAATAATCATCATACCAGTGTTTACAGAGTTTTTGTAATAAAAGCCCAGACTTGCATGAGATTTGCCTTCAGATCTCTTACATAAGAAAAAAACATGCCTTCAACATAGCAATTTTAAGTAGCTGTTTCTGTATTATCCAGATTAATATAGAAACAGAATTATGTTAAACCATGCTTCTTTAAAGTGGCATATTTACAGTCCTTTTCTGGTCCCCATATCTATAACCTTGGGCACTTTGGAGTCTATAAGGCATTTACTCTCAGAGTATGCCAGCCCACTAGGGCAATGCAGTCATCCTGTTTGACAGGCAGGGAACTGGGGCACAGAGATTCTCAAATCCTGATCTGCAAAGATATTTAAATGCTTAATATACTTCTACAAAAAAAATAAAAAAGAATTTGTACTTATTTTCACTGAGAGTTAGGAGCATAAGGGAAGTATGGCTTATAAATGCATTTCAGTATCTCAACCTAAATGATCAAGAGATTCTCATAGAATAGAGATTTGAACTGGGTTTCCCAAATCTTAGGTGTGAACCTTCAGCTACTGGGTCACTCTCTTCTGTAACCGTGCTCCTGCAGATTGGTTCCCAAATCTTACTGTGGAGTAGAGGAAACTGAGATATGAAATATGTCCATGGTTAGTGATCCAAGTGTCCCTTGTACCCATAATGTGGCATACATGGTATTTTCTAATTTGTTTCAGTCTACCAAAACTTAGACATGAACCAAGAGGCCTGTGACCATCCTAATAAATAAGAGTCTGTCCATCCAAATAATGTCTAGCCAAGTCCAGCTTTAGTCCGCTTTCTCTTGGAGCTCTAATAATTTTGAATGCAATGTGGAATTGATGCAGTGTAGTGTAAGTCAAATGGCTCTTAAAATAAGACAGCTAATAGTTCAAAGATTTTGAACTCAGAAGGTGAGGTAAGTATAGTAGTGTCTGTTAATCCTACACGTTTTTCTAGCACATCTACCTATGATTTTTAGGTGCTGAGTAAAGTTAACACGTGTCTTATTGTGATCCTTTCCAGCACTTGTGCCAGTATTTACAACCCAAGAAAAACTGTGCAAAAAAGAAAAAATCTGGGGATGCTTTTAGGAAAGAGACCTAGTCTAAGATGCTTGTAAGTTAAAGAAAGGAAGGGACTACGAATGGCCAAGCAGGTGAGCAGCCCACATCATGGAAGCGTTGCTAGCTAGATCTTTCAACTTGTTTTTTGCCAGCTTGAAGTTCTGTGTTAAAAATATGTGTATAAATAGGATCTAGGAACAGCTGCAACAAAACATCATTATTGGTGTACTAAAAACCTAAAATACCTTTCATTATTGTACTCTCCATTCTGATCTTCAGCTTCACTCTTCAGAGGATCCTTATCTCAACAGACAAACAGCCCTTTTTAGCTTTCAGACAAGTTCTGGACTCAAGTAGGCTTATTGATGTGACTCATTTCTGATTACTGTTTACTCAGCTTTTGTGCCAGTAACTAAACGTACTTGTTCAGCCCCTTTCTAATTTCTGTTTGCCAATAAGATGGGAATTGTAGTTGTAGCTCTCACCTGCCTGGTCTCACGAAAGGCTCAGAGATTTTGACTGGTCCTCAGAAGCTATATTTTATAGAGGGTGTAATTAAGAAAGTAAAAAATGCTCATTTCAAATGTTACATTACTAAAAGCAGATGCATGTAACGTGGTCTTAGATACCCACATGAAACAACTGTTGTTGAACTCTATTTTGCAGGCTTGACTGGTGTCACATATAATGCTATGGTTGCTGTCTGCGAATAACCCAAGCCAAGAAGAGGTTGACAAATTGATTCTGGAAGAGTTCAAACGTGTGCAATTCTTGGATGCCTCAGGCATGTTAGGTGGAGCACAAGGGCCAAATCTCAGATAACTGAAACACAGATAGCCGTTTCCACGGGAAGATGTCTTGGACTTTTTTTCTACATAATTTAGTTTCGGATCTTGGCACGTTATTGCTAAATGGTCTCATCTTATACTGTCAGAATTGGACATCATAACTAGACAACAAGACCTATCAAAGTTGGCCAAAACTTATTATAAATAGGTTTATTTGGGACTGTATTTGTTGACTAAGGTTCAGAGTTGCCTACCTGCTAAAGGAGAGAGCTGTGGAGCATCTGTGTGGTTTGGAGTGTTCTGCAGCAGCCAAGGCTTGCCGATAAGTGTGGAATGTTGACCATTATGGTACAGTGAATGCTTTCGTACTCGTTTTATGGAATCTACAAAGCACAAGGAGGGCTTGGCTTTGAGGAACAATCCCAGTACTCCAGAGGTAGACCCCAGTGTCCGAAAGTAGAAGCAATTACAAGTAATAATCTAGCTTATGGAATAGTATTTTGTGGTGGTGGCTCAAGCTTGCTTAGGAGGAGCTATAATCACCAAGGACAATTTACTAGGTTCTGCTTCAGACTGTCAGACTCTTGCCAAAAGGCCTTAGGCTTTCTGTAAGAAACTTCTGTCTAGTTTAGCAGGAACTCTTGGGTGATTCTTGAAGGCACCTATAGTGTTCCAACTGCCAGTGTTTTTGCTGGTTCCTGTTTAATGCCGTGTTTTGCATGCTTCTTCACATGGGACCTTTCCTAAGTTCAGCACTGCTGCAGAACTGGCTGCTCTAGCTGAGAAGAAGATCAAGCCAAAAGGAATATTCTAAATCTGATGCTGCTTTGTGGTCAGATAGAGCTGTGTTACGGACCACAGAGGAATGAAATTTAAATAATAGGTCTTTCACTTCTGTTTTGTCACTGTTGTCCGAGTAGCTTATTGCAGAACTGAGAAATCATCATAATAGTATCTTAAAACTCTTCTGTGGGAGTTTAAATTGTACCTGGACATTGGTACAATTTAGATATCTTTCTGTAAATCAGAACTAGTGGCATGATTTTTGAGTAAAAAGCAAATAAACAGTAAAAAGAGAGTAATATGTATATGCTCTTGCTGTAATTGTGTCATTATTCCAGTTTTACAGATGGAGGAATTAAGCCGTGTTGAGATAACACAAAGCTTTAGTGACAAAATTGTTCTTTTCTGCTCCTGTAAGCTTATAAGAAAGCTGCCCTACTCTTCTGTTTTGTTCATATTACATATATGATCACTCAAATATTTCCCTAGCTTGATTCTGATGTTGTTTTGAGCTTCTTTGATACCTTCATTATCCACTTAAAGGTAGTTAAAAATCACTCTAGTTCTGTGTATACTGCAAATCTGTACTTAGGGAGGAGGTTTTGGAATATCTTGCATCCGATTTTTATTTGAAATATAGTTGCCTGCTAATTCACATTCACGTTTAATAACCTATACAATGCATAACTATGATTGCAGACTGTAACCTCAGTTTTTCACATTTGTGGGCTTTTTTTTTGTCTATTAATTTAATGAAAAGTAAAGATTGAGCGGTTTGTAAAACTTCATAAACAATAGTGCTTGAGGCTGCTTCCTGAGTTGTGAAAGAAACGCTGTTTTTCTCCTATGACACGAAGCTTTAAGGACTTTATGTCCTGATCAAGAAGGAATGCTTTAATAAGCATCCATGTTAGAGGGTTTGTGCTGTGTAAGCTTGGTACAGACCATATGGGCAAAAAGGCACATTGTGTGGCGACAACTGCCCTGCTTGTCATCCCCAATCATACTTGCTCTAATCCTTGTTTTAATTTACTCTGCTTGTACAGCACCAATCCTGCCAGTGCGGTCCTTGGGGTCTCTTCATTCCTGCCATTTATGACAAGGAATATGCAAAGGCACAATTATTCATCCACTAAGGTGACAGAGAAGGGCTCTGCTTGGGAATATGTTCTCAGACTCGCAGCATCATAATGTCAGTTGTTAAAGCACTCTGCAGTTGCAAACAATTCTTGAGAGACTTTTTTTTCTTCAGTACAAATATTTTTGAACGTGGAAATACTAAGAGTAAATGAATCCTTATTGATTAAGAAGTGCAATGCTGGCAAGTTTTTATACATAACCTTCTCCACACTTTGCCTTTTGTTCAAATGAGATTTTATTTTTGTCTTTCCCCCTCCCCTTAATTATTGTACTCTTATCATTTGTTTAACTTCAAACAAAGGATAGTGTGTTGAGCCAACCTTATTAAGTCTTACAGATTGTATATTGGTTATATTCTGCTGTACACCACATTCCTAAACAGACAAAAAAAAAAGCTAACACAAAACCCTCAAGTGTAGCATTCAGCCTCTCAAGTCCATGATGTATTTCATTTGCTACGGTCAGAGCAATTTTAACAATGCCTTTCATTTTCTTATAGCCTAAAATGATTTTCTTTCTGTGAGGCCATTCTCCAAAACTTCTCTTCCCCTTTCAGGGTATCATTTGCAATTTAAAGCTAACCTGGTGAGTGTACTCACAATAGGCTTGCCCATAAAATGGTTCAAGGCCTGCCTGCATGCCTAATGAGGTTGATGTTGAGCTATTTAGCTCTTTGTCCTTCCATAATATCTACTTAATGCAGTTCAATGGGAGTGGATTGTTAGAAGCATTAAAGATTCTATTAAGTCTTTACTAAAGCCACTCTATTCTAGTCCAGCTGTATAGTGGCAAGAGCATTAAATTTGAGAATGTAGTGGGAACAAGGGGCCTGAAAAAGCACCTATAAAAAAGGGACAAATTTCCTAACGAAGTAAGACCACACTCAATTTAAGACCTGTTACTTTTGTATCTAGATCTAAAGAGTTTCTCAATGTGCATCTCGCAGTGTTCTGAATTAACTCTAGTTTCCCTTAATGGATGAACAAGGTACACTTTAAATCTTCATTTATTTCCAAAGCACATGAGGAGATTTTTGCTTTGCCCCACTACTGAAAACAAATGTTATAATTTTAATCTCAGAGAAACTACCAAATTCTTGCAAAGGCCTCCTTTGAGATAACATTTAAATGCAATGTTTTTTCCCGTTTGCTTAAATACCATAATGAGATTGGTCTGCATGATGAATTCAGGAATCTCTGCACTTAGGGGGAAGATAAACAGCACTTCTGACAAAAAAAAATATTCAGTGCATTGTTTTGCTGAAGGGATTGTTTTTTATCAGGCCTGTATGGTGCTAGCCACCAGCATTGAGAAGAGGGAAGAAAAAAAAAAAAAGACGAGGTAGAATGGCCAGGATTTCACACAGTTGGCATTGACTTGGCTTGAAGAGGCAAGCACTAAGCTGTCTTTTCAACCATAGTAAAAACCCTCCATCTGGCCACCCTAAAACTCTGTTAGCTTGTTCAACTCGCTGTCGGCTGATTGGGCTTTGTGAAGCAGAAGTAACAACATCAATAGTATAAACCCTTGCCACTTGAGAGTATTACATTTCATTTCATGCTTGACTTAATCAAAACTGGGGAAATGAAATTTACACCTTTTTGATGTTCTTTTCCCTGCTGTTTAAGGAGAAGAATCTTAACCCATTTGATCTTCACATGCACCCAATAAATGACCAAATATGCCAAGCTGCCAAAAGCAGACGGCTGCCAGTTGCCAGTTTATGTCAGGTCACTGTGAGAGCTTAATGCAGAAGGTCTTGAGTTTCATACCAAATACCTCAATTTGCAGTACGGCATTTTGGTTGCAGTGTCAACAATTTAGCTCGCCTCCCTATTAATATTAAACTATTATAAAGAAAGCAAAAATGTCATTTTTACTGGAGGGAAATACGTTAGCAGGCAGCTGTTGCGTGACAGAGTCAGGAGAGAGTGACAGAGATGAAATGAAGCCGGGTTTGAATTGCTTCTTCAAACCCTTGACATTTGTTCCTTTCTTTTCTGTCTCTGATCTACATGATATACATAGTTGTTGTTGTTGTTTTTCCTGCTAATAACAAGACAGTGCAGTGCCGGATTAGAGATTGAGTGAGTGAAAAATGGGACTGGTGATAACATTTTCCCTGTGCCTGGGGGGGAGGCTCATTAAGCGGGAGATCAGATCGCTACCAAATACATACATAAATAAAATCAACAGCTAACAAAAGTTCTCTCTTGCAACTCGCTGATGGAGAAAGCTTTTGATTCGGCAGACGTGGGCCTGTGAAGAGGCTTCGCTGCCGAGTTTCAGCGTGTTGCTTGGGCTTCATGGCTGGCGCGGAGCCCCGGGGCGAGCTGCTGAGCTCTCCTCACCACCTGCCCTGGGGAGGACCCGCACGGAAAACAACCCCAGGGCCACCACCCAACAGGTTCCTGCCTTCCCTGTCGCCCTCCTGCTCTCTTAAAAGACCTTTCGCCTTTTGTCACGGGCCCTCGTTTATGACTTGATGAAAACAGTTGTAATAGATCATCAAATGCCGATACATTCCGAGGGACAATATCCCATTTGTTAAATATAAATTAACATTAACACAGATCCCCCCGGCGCAAAAAGGCAAAGGGTTTTGACACCTTTTCAGCGGGACAGGCCGGGCCCCAGCGAAGAAAGCCAAGGGCCTGTAAAGGAACTTGTCCCGAATGGTGATCCTCCCAGCTCTTGTGTGACAAGGTACATAGTTTCTATTCAGGAACAGGCAGATTATCGGTTACTATAGTTTCCCTAATGCTCAAATGGAGCTAAGGCCTAAGCTGAACAGAATAGGTTAAAAGGTGCCGATGTTTGGGCCTGCGAAACCACATGTTGAGAGTCAGAGACCAAACAAAACAAAGAGCACATCTCTCTGGGCTTTGATGTCTTCTGGGAGGGACGCGGGGAGTGAGAGGAGCGCTGAGCCGGGCCGGCCGGCGGGAGGAGGCGGCGGTGCGGGAGCGGGGCCCCGCGGGCTGCGGGCTGCTGGCCTGGTGCGGAACGTCCCCCCAGCCGCACACACCTTTATTCCCGCATTTTTCCTCCCCGTAAGTCACGCGCCGTGGTCTCAAACACAAGCAGGCTTGGGACCCTCAAAGTACTAAGTTCAGCTAGGGTTTCTGCCTGCGTTTCCTTTTAGCCCATCCTTTAGTATTCCGTTTGTGTTGTGTTCCTTAAAAACTCTTTACAGCGCTTCAGCTAACAGCTTTTTATTTTGCTGCTTGGCTCAGCGTCTGCTTTGAATCCGCTGTGGAGCCGGAGCAGCCGCAGCTCTGCGCTTCTTGCATGAATCACTGATTCTGCTCTTTTTTCCATTTGTGAGTATACAGTGTTTTCAAACAATTCATATTCACCATAAAAATGTTCCATGTAGGATATCCCCTGATAGCGCAAGCAATGCTTTTGCATTTTTCATAAGCAGGATTAAAATACCCGCTACTTGCGCTCGCGATGTAGGTTTCCTCCGTTCTGTTGAAACTCGGTTCAGTATTTTAATTTTTTATTAAAACTCTTGTAAGCAAGATAAATGTGCATCGGCACTGAAGGGAGACTGCCAGCTTTGATAGGTTAGATTGCCGCAATTTGCTGCTGCTCTTTAAGTATTCCAGCACTCAAGAGCCAAGTATTATGCAAAGCAAAATTAATCAGCACCTGCATCTTTTAAAATAATAGAATCCATGAATTCTAAAGTTTTATCAGCGTTATTGTAATTCTGATTGTCGTCGCTTCTTTATACCATTATAGAAAAATATCTAATTGTAACAACTGTATTCCTATAGTGAACATATTACTTGAATTCAAACCCTAACAATGGCAATAGGATAACTGTCCTTGAATTTGAGCCTTTTGTGATACATCAATAGGCTTACAATGTGCTGAATTAGCAGGCATATTAATGGGCAGATGCAGCACCAGCCCATTCTTTTTACCCAAATCTTCTTATGCAAATACCCCATGAATCCAGTTCAAAGAGCTAGCTTTAAAATGAGCTTCTACACACATTCAGATGGGTCCTTTCACAACTGGCAATGGGACTTAGATAGAAAGTGACATGAGAAAAGTTTAGACACTTGTTTTTATAACTGAACATGATCTTGTTATCATAATCTGATACTGATAACTGGCATGGTCTGGTTGTAGAATTTTAAGCCTTTAACAGAGGGAGATAATCTAGGCCTTTGTGCTACAATGTACTGAATCCTGCACTTGGTGAAAGCTATCAATGAGAATCGCAGTTCATGCTTTTTCAAACAAAACTTTTTCATGGTAAAAGCTTTTATCCTATGATAATTACTTAACTGATTGTGGCGGTGCCTTTAACGTTACTCAGCTCATAACAAGGGCACATAAAAATGGTTGTGTTACTTTAGAGTAAATAAATTATCAAATAAACAGGTTTTGTTTGCTTGTTGAACTAAATGGTAATGAGGTCATTATTAAAAATGCTAATGTGCGGCAGCATGGCTAGTAAAAGTTAATGTATTTTGTGATCTTTCCTTTGTTTGCTGTGTTTCTTGTGATTATTTCTCAGCTACAGCATCTGGGTGAGAGTGTTTTTAAATGATTTAATTGCAAATTTAAGAAAACCTGCCAGAGAAAATGTGGGGGAATAGTTTTGCTAAATCTTTGATGTTGATGCCCCTTCCTTTAAAGTTATTTAAATTTGCCTGCCATTTTAATGAAAACCTGTGGTTTTCTAGGTGGTGCTTTGGATTTTTTTAAACTATTTGTTTTAAGAAATCCAAAAGATAACGAGAAGGAATTTCCTGTTGACATTTCCCATACATGCTGACCAAGGCTCATTAAAGCAGTGCTTCCTACAGAATATTCTATAAGAAGGATAAAGACAACTGAGAATCGATTCTCAGCTGGAGCAAATGGGCATAACTAATTGACTTCTGTGAATCTGGTCAAGACTGTTTCAGCCTTGGCCGGTGTGTGGAGTTGATAGATGCAGATAATTTAAACTACACGAGATTATTATAAAAAATGAGGGGGAAAATAATCTGCTCTTTTATCATTGCATTTAGAGAATCATGGTGTATGTTACACTAATGCTGTACAGCATTATTGATTAGTTTATTCTTTATAATTTTTTCAGAAATGAATATTTATGGTGTGTTCTGAAGCATTAGTGAGGTGATTCTTACACCAAGAACCTTAGTGCCATAGATGAACCTAACAAAGGAAGCACATCTCCTAAACAGTTATTTTCAGAGCAATACAACACTTTCATATAGATGCATAACGGCAAAAATATTATGAACTACACTTGATAGCCTTCATGGAGGAATAATTTATTAAGATTTAATGGTAGCAAACATGAGAGTTCCACTTTGTGTTTCAGCGTTAATTAGCAGCATTATTTAAGGGATATGAATACATTTGGTGAACACTTTGGGTTTTAGTATTGTTTTCTGTTTGCTATACACCCGCAGTAACAAACTTATGTGCTGAAAGAATATGTCAGATTAATGTGCAGGTACATAGAAAGCCCAATTCTGAATTCAAAGGTATGTAAGTAGACCCTTCCAGAAATGTAATCCACCACCATTCATCCTGTTGAGCCATTACTGCCTTACTCATCTGCAATAAATTTCATCTTTAAAATGAATGTATTGCTTATCAGAAAATGTAGTTAAATGTAAAGGAACGTATTAAGACAGTGACCGGCAGTTGGGAATCTGCTCCAAAGACTGTGAAAACAAGGAGCTCCTTCTGCGAAACATCAGCCACCTCAGTCCCATTCTGCAGGAGAGGATTTTCAGGGACTTTGTCAAATGTGAAATCAGTGTAGGAGAACCACTGAAAGGGTGCAGTGTGAAAGTAATGCAGGAGAGAAACTTGAATGGGACAGAATAGCAAAATGCCTGTAGGGCAAACTGCGTGGTAGAGCGGTGGAAAGAGAGATAGGGAATCATCTAGAACATTGGTATCAGACTGTCAAACTGTATGATAGGTGGAAGAGGAAAAGAAAATTTAGTGTAAATTAGTGGCAGGTAACGTCATCCAGGGAGTAGAACAAATGAAAAAAAAAACCTCCAGCCTCTGCTCGTTGTTGTGGAAATGATTTTTTTGTGCCTCATTTTACCAATCTGTAAAATGGGGACAGTAATAGCAACTCTTTGAAAGTGGATTTGGAGACTCAGAATGGAAATTTTCAAGGACATATAACCTGCTAATGTCTGTTATTTTAGTGCAGTTCAGCAGAGAGTTCATGTTTCATAACATCAATAGTACCAAAGGCAAGGAAAAGCAGACTGTACAAATGAAATTAATCTGAGTGAGTTTCAGTCCTGTTAATTTATTTGCTGTGTTTTAACAGAAAGATGGAAAAAACAGATCTGAGTATGGAGAAGAAGAAAATGAAGTCTGTTGGTTTTAGAATGTATTTTGTGATAAGTAGATTGGCTGTGCATATGGTTTTTTATAGGAAAGCAATATTAAATATACTGGCATGAGTCCTTTTTCTGAAGGAACAGATATTCTCTGACAAGATAGTTTCATGATGGTGGAGACTACCTGCAATTTTAAGTCAAATTTACAGAACGTTGAAGAGGTGAAGTGAGCCATTTCTGTAAATCAAAACTAGATAAAATATTTGCAGCCAAATCGTATCTTGATATTTTGCAAATTAAATGGAATGTTTTGGAAGTCTGAAATTAAAACTATTCATTTCCAAGTAGCATTTTTCCATAAATGTAAAATTAATCCATCTCAAAGGAAAGGCTTTTGGTATCACTCCTTGCACTGGTCTCATTGAGTTTTATGCATGTTAGTACTTTGAGAAACTGGGATACGCATGTATATTGGTGCTTTGAGGACCTGGATCCTACCAGTGTTTGAGATAAGCCTTAGTTTGTCCTACAGATAAAGCTGAAATTCATCCCCAAGAGATTCAAATTCTTGATTTTGTCATTTTGACATCTGGTGCCGAAATAATGGTTTCATGCCTGCCTTCCTACTTCTTTCTGCACACAGGAGGATTTTTTATTTTTTTAAGTGCTCATTTTTCAAATCCCCTTCCAGGGAACAGTTTGGCATGCTTTGGGCCCTCTGAGCAAACCGGTGTTTTCTAACTACAGGTGTTCACCCAGCAGTAACATTGCACTGTGCTGCATTCCAACCAGAACAAAAAAAAATGAATTATACTCACAAAATATGCCAATGTTCCCAGTCTCGCACCTTCATCAGGGCTGAAATGCTAGTATACTCTGCTAAATCCAAGTCAACAATAAAAGAATCATGAGAAGTGCAAGTGGAATTGTTTCTCTGCCAAGTGGAGTGCAACGAGGCTTTACTGTTTGGTGAACAGCTGTAAATACTCTAGATTCCCCCATTGCATTCATGGTGCGTAGATAGTAACGCCGGTGCTTTCTCTCTAACATCACCAGAGTTGCTATCATTACACTCAGTTTGCTGCAGTTTTATAGCGTCTCTCTGCTTTTCTTACCTTCCAGGTATTAGATGTGCAATGCCCTATAGCAATTACAGCTACAGCCTGAGCAAATCTCAGCCTTTACCTGTAATTTCAGAGCAGAATTTTACAGCAAAACCAACATTCCTCCCGTTACAATGCCATCCGGGGGGATTTCTGCATGCAGGGTACACCTCAGAACCAGGTGACCTCTTCTATACTGTACAAGAAGCTGGCGATGAGTTCGACAGTGCATCCCAAATCATCCTATTTGGCCCACGTGGTTCAGCTTGTGTTTTTCACTTATACCTGACAGGTGGGGGAGAAAAGATTTATCTACTTAGTAATAAATAGTTTCTGTTTTCTGAGCTGTGTACCCTAGTAGCACTACGGATTTGCATGGAGCTGTTAAGCATGGGATCAGATTAAAAGCTATCGTGTAACAGTACGGTTCTTTTGCATCAATATTGGCATAACTTTTGAGTCTGCGTGCAAGCCCCATACTTTGTGGGCCTGTGGGATAAAGTAGAAGCAGAGAAGTATCTCCTTGGATACATTAGCCATTTTCTCTCAGAAATACTTGGCACGCTAAAAGAGGAGCTCGATCACTGATTTAAACATCAGGCAGGTGTGGTTTCATGATATCACCATGGCCGCAGGGCTTTTTTTGTCAAACCTTAGTGCTCTGGTTTGATTTGAAATAAAAGTATAGGTATTTGCAAGAGGTCAGACCCCTTGGAGATGAAATCACTGGGACAGTAGGCATCTCTTAGACCAACATAATGATCCACTCTCAGGTCTGGAGCATAAATGTCCTGAGCTCAGTGAGAATATGAAGAAGGCAACACAGCTAGCTCAGAAGATTTAGAGAAAGAATTATTTTGCTGTTTATGATAGCCCTACAAATACACAGCCTATATAGTAGAGTGACAGAGAGGAGAGGGGAGATCGGCTCTTTAATCCAGGATCTCTGAAAGAGGATGGAAAAAACCCATCTGAACATGTTACAATAATTCAAATCCCTGTAAATACTCTGTTGAATACTGAAAACCATGTAAATTTATTATTGCTCCCAAGGCAGCCAATAAATATCATTATTGTATTGACTGAATCCAAACATAAAATATTTTCTCCCTGGTTTGTAAAACAGTTGACAGATATAATAGACATCACTAGCCAACTCTTAATCTTGGTTTTAAGATTTAGATTTGTTCTAGATGTTAGAATTAACCCTGGTTAGAATACATGATAGATTTCTATTCTACAAGAGAAATATCCCCTCTTCGGAAGAAATCCCTTTCTTAAATCATCTAGTCTGTGACATCCCCTTAATCCCTTTATTTTTCTTGAATTTAGCGTAAAGACTTCCCTTTTTTACACCTCCATCTGTTTGTTCTACTTTTCTGCCTTGGTTCTCGTCTATGATGCATTGAGCTCTGTTTTCAGTCATAAGGACATTAGCTAAAGCTGTAGTTTCCCAGAGTTGGTGCCAGAGAAGTAGACTGAATGTCTTGAGAATGGTGAAAGACATAAATATACAGAGACACGTATTGATCTGTATGCATGCAGGAGTGGAGACGCACGGATGGGTAGATGGACATGCACAGAAATAAATAATGCAGCCAGTGAATGTCCATACGCATCTATCAGAAAAGTAGAATTCTAAAATGCTCTCGCTAATAGTCTGGTTAATGAATACAAATGCAGTGCAAACTCGGGCAAGCTTAATACTTACAATGGTTTGTTCCCAGGCATCTACAGAGTGGTAAGGAGGAGAATTAACATAGGATTATCATATTTTACACGTAGACATACTTGCCAATCCTTTTAAGAATACTTTAAGGACAGATCTAGAGTCTAAGTATTTGGAAGTAAGGATCGCTAAATATAGGTTGTGCAAACCACTTAGCTGTAATTCTTTTGAATTACTTGCTGAATGACACAACTGCATGTTCAGTTGACTTCTGTATAATCAAATAAGCTATTTTATTTTTTAAATGTGGGAAGATAGCAGTGCATAAGCTACCCTAAATATTTAAGAAACTTTCAGTTGATTAACTAAGTCATGCTTGGCACTATGAGAAACTATCCACAACTTTAATGCTATCAAAAATCTGCTCTGAAAGCGCACGGTAAAAAGTATTCGTGTTTTTCTGAGTTTCAAGATTCAGCACATTTGTAAGGCACATTCCACAGACGTTGCATGTTTTATGCAGGTACAATCAAGTATCTATAAGATCACCTGGCTCTGTTATGCAGTTGTCTGACAATGTGGGCTGTGGTTTCATGATCATTAATATCTGATCTGTGTGCTATCAAAGCACTCAGGGTGTAAATTTGATCTGAATAAATCAAAGGCTTTACATTTCTCGATACTTAGGTTAGCTCATGAGAGGCAGTTTGTGCTGGCTGTGGTAGGACAAACAATGTCTAATCTGGCATAAAGGCTGCTGACACATTTTTTTGGAGTGGGCTACGAAAATGAAATGGCAGAGTGAGGTTTTTCCACAAAGGTCTCTTTGCATCTGGTGGCCACAGTGATTTTTATTTGATATTAGTGATCTAAAATCATGGGTTTAGCATATTTTAAAATCCTCAGATGCATCTCCTGTTAAAAATATATAATGAACCCCATATCTAAATGTTCTTAGTATTGTTTCTGTTGAGCTTTCTTCTTCATTTATTAATATTACCTAAATTACTGATTTGCGTAATTTATGGGAATGCTTTTCAGAGGTGTTTTAGAGTAGCTTTTAGCAGTGGAAAAAGTTCAGATCACATAGGTTGAGCAGAAAAGCCTTGGTTTTTTTCAAAGTTTTTAACCTGTATCACGGATGAAGGATTGTTTAAGGATGCTATATCTTGAAGGATTTTGTTGTGTCTCATTTTCCACCTTTCTACCTCTTCTATGTGAAGGTGAGCAAGAAAGGTAGTTGGGAAAGGGCTGAGCCAAACTGCTCAGTGGCAGACAGCCTAGCAAGGGGCAACAACCACAAGACGTGCCTTGGGAAGATTCATAGTATATGTTGGGAGAAACATTTTCCCCAGGATGGCATGGGAAGAGAGGAAGATGTTCCCCAGAGACCCTTGGAGGTTTTCAAGAGCTGGCTAGACAAAGTCATGGCTCATCTTGTTCATGACAGTTCTGGGGGAGATTGGAGCAGACTTGGACTTCCCTTTCACTAATATTTCTAGGATTGTGTTAGTCTGTACCTGTGTTGTAGAGGTACCAACAAGTAGTTTTTTTAGGTGGAATTTTCACTGCAGGTGAGTTTTCTTTGTGGATGATTTTTTTTCAGTGGGATTTCACTGATTTTCTACTGAGGCCGTAACTCAGCTGTGAAATAAACTGAAGCTGTGTATTGTGTAACAATTGCACTCTCCACAATATAGTGATCACACTAAATGTTAAAAATCTTGTTTTCTTGTTGAAATCCACCATTATAACATATTGTGCATACGTACTTGAAAGTCTACTTTTATAGAGGTATCCTGTCAGCTTTATTGGAAAAACCAACCAACCCCTCAAACTACAGCAGAGCAATTTTTACTCTGTCTGCAGCAGGACCAGCCTGAAATTCCGTATTCTTTACTGTGTTCATCTTCAGAGTTTAACTTTAGAAGTCGTTACTGATAATTTTAAAACATTTTGAAAGGTAATGAATACCATATAGGGTCAGACCAGATGTCCTTCTGTTGTGTCCTGCTATCTGACTCTAGCTAGCAGTGAATTCTTATCAACCTAAGAGCAGTGCGTCATCCTTTCCCTGGTATATCTTTCCAATAATCAGTGGTTCACTCTTCACTGAACTAGGTGGGATCTGAGAACGCATCCCACAGCAGCATTCAGCACTTTGCATGTTTAAACTCATTGAGACGTAGTATTAATTATGGGGGCGCATCTAATGGTGCTGTCATTACCCTCTGATGGATTTTTCCAGATAACCCAGCAACCAGATGTTCATTTGGTCACTTTCCAAAAGAAATATGCTTCTCTGTGCATCTTTCATTTGGCATTTAGTGACGTTTTTCACAGAAATGCACTTGCAATTAAGAATCTTTTGGTTGGTTTTCAGGTGTTTTGTTTGGGTTTTTTTTGGGGGGGGGGGGGAGCGTAACACAATGAGCTCAACTGTTTTTACAATTGTGCTGTTTGAAGTTACATCAGGCGATGACGCAGTCTCGGTCACTCTTCAGCTGCTTCTCAGTTCTCACCCAAATGTTTGTTAAATCAGTTTTGGTTGCTTTTGATTTATGGAGGCATGATTAAATAAGGAGACTGGAGCAGCAAAAAGCATCTGCTGCTGTTGGGGGAGCACAGCACAAGCCCTGGAAGCTGGCGGATGTCGGCTCTGCGGCAGATCAGGCTAGTTGGAGCAAAGGTCATCCTCTAATGGAAAGAAAAACAAAAATAAAACACTCCCATTCCAACGTGAAGAGATACTGAACTACCGGGGGAGGGAGAGCTCCTGTAATACACCACTCTGCCACCTGTGCTGTAGAGATCTTTATGGTCCTTTACTCCTCTTCCCTCCCACAGACAAATTACGAGGTCTGAATGGCCTGTGACAGACCTGAGCAATAACAAAACCGGCTACTGCTCAGGCTTCTGCCCACGGTGTGATCCAGAGCCCTCTCCACTCAGCAGTGGTTCCCACCAGTCTCGGTCTCCTCCTGTGACACCAGCTCATGCCCTGACCCAGAATGGCCAGCCTTCATCAGCAGGGCGGTCTCTAAACGATCCTCTGTTCGATTCGGGTGATTCGGGAGAGCTCAAGAGGAGCTTTGGTGTGCACAGATGCAGTACTGGGGAGACCTGCCCACCTCCAGCCACGTTCTTCCTGTTTGATGGAATCAGTATGTCACAGCTGACCTTCAACTCAGCATTTTCTTGACTGCTCTTGTCCATCTGTGGCACTGGTGCTGGCATTGCTGTTCCCTACCCTGTTCCTCAAGGTGGGCAGACAGCTGAAAGCTGTGTATTCTTCCTCGGCACGAGAAGCTTCCCAGAGAGCTGTCTGTGACTGGTTCTATCATAGGTCCAAATTCTAAAACCTGGACACTTCAATTGTTAAGCCTTGAAGTAGTCCTTCACCACTTACTGATATACAGCATGATGTCGGTGGCATTAAATTCCTGTCTTATCAAGGTGCATGTAATTTCATTATCTTATGCCTTCATGATTCGCTGGAAGAGCGACTGATTCCGAGAGAAACTAAAATTGACTTTCTCCTGTGCCCTCTGGGACTGGGAAATGAGGGCAGACAGAAGTCTGGTGCTTTGAAACGAGGAGGTGCTACCGAGGCACTCTGACTGACCTCTTGCACAGCTCAGGAAAGGGTTGTGCCATGTTGTCAAGAGCAGTTGGCACCAGAAGAAGGAATCTTTTCTGGAAAACTCCAGTTAAAATGACAACAACAATTGATTTGCAGTGCTGAGGATCTGAATATCATACTTTTATTGTCAAGTAGGCATAATTTTTAGGATCTGTTTGTTGTTTGTGGTTTTTTTTTCCTTTGTGGTTCATTTCCCTTTCATTTTCATGACTGTATTTAAATGCAGGACTTAAAGTTCTCAGTTTTGTGTGGCTATGGGGTTGTGGGGGACTTTTTGTCATTTTTTGTAGACAAATCTTTTCTACTTACTGAGGGAAGACTTAGTTTTGGCTAGGTAAACCTTTGCTGCATGGCTTCAGGATTTCAACTGAATTTTTTCATTTCCATTTTGGGGTAATTCTGTGGTCACCCAAATGTCACTTGCAGAGGAAGTCTGATATATGTCTTCCTGTTGTATGGCCCCAGTATTTTGTCACACTTCTGTTGCTCTCATTTAAGACTGTAGTGCCTGTGTTCAAGTTATGGAAACAAAGAAATGCTTGAGCATGCTTAAGTGTATGCACACATTTATGTGTAGTGAAACGAGACACACGACATTTTCACTTTACATCTGCATTGCAGGGTATAGGAAAAAGGGGTTGCCCACTTATTGCTCCCTGTGAGGCCTGAGATAACTGTTGTTTGGTTAAAATGGACAGAATAGCGAATCATACTCTTCATTGTTCTTATTGATGCTATTTTGCAACTTTAGCCACAGTTGTTGCTGTTCACATGCGTTTCCATCATGGTTCTTGTCTTTGCTTTCTGTAACTCTACCTCTTCCCAAATCCCAGTGATTAGTATGCAAAATTTCTCTGTCTTTGAAGCTAAAGACATACTCCTGAGTATTGTCATCAGTTATAGCTTTGGTGTGCTGTTCAGCATCTTAAGAATAAAATCCCTAGCTAAATTCTTACGCTGTTATTAAGGACCTGAAGGAAAGGAGTTAACTAAGGGAAGTGTGGGGATTGTGAATCACTGATTTTCTTTTTCTGTTTGTTTGGTTTTAGTTTTTTCAGTACTTCAGTAAAGCTAGTGGCAGCTTTGAAGCGGGAGCGAGCTGTACAATCCATGGGCGTGTGTCTGTCCACGTAAATTTCTCTTCTTTAAATTAAAAGCCCAATAAATGAAAACCGTCCGGATGCACTGGTTGTAAATGAGAGGCTGACTCAATGTCTGCTATGGCCATTAATGAGCCCTTCTTACACTCCCTAATCATCTTGATTGCCTTATTGAATGAAACCTGTGACACAAACTTTGCGCAGAATCTCAGTGGTGCTGAAGCACCCACTTTAGTTCTTTGTAGTGTAAGTGGTGATTTACTTCTGGCACCTTTTCAAATGGCAGCTCTTTAAATTTGTGGTATTCGGTTGAATCATCTACCTATACACTTAGTTTCTCAGAGCATCAGTTATCTTCAAGTTATTAATACACCAGAGAGTGTTGTTATCAGAAAAGCCATGCCCAGCCCTTGGTTGGCATACCATTTGGCCTGTCCAACATGAAGTCAACATACTTCCCTCAAGAGGGAATTGACTGAAGTGGAAACCAGCTGCACAGGTTCTTACTTCCACAGTGTTTTGAAAAAAGAAAATATTCATTATCTCTATTCAATAGAAGTTTTTAATAAAAGTGAATAAGGTTATTTAATAAAAGTTTTTAATCATTCCAAAGTGATTTGGGTAGCCCATTTAAAGTATGTCATGTATCTCATGAAGAAGTATTATCCTGCAGCCCTTCCTGAACTGCGTGAGTGCTATGAGCTTCCTGTTGATGTTTGCGCTCTCAGGAAAAAGCTGAAGTTTACAATGGAAGTGGAAAGGGAAATGATCGAATAAGCTTTGAAAACTAAACTACTCTTTCTCCTTCAAACAGATCCTTCTGGGCATGGCTAGAAAGACTCGGAGTACAATGGCTAGGAAGTCTACTTAACTTAAACTTCTGGTGTTCTCATACTTGTTGCTGGCTATGTACATGCCAGTGTACATGGAATGTACACTGTATTATGTACGTGGAATTCAATCATACTTGTTAAAAATGAAAACGTTTACTACATTGTTAACAACTTGTGGTTCCTAGTATTCTGGTTTGGCTTGGTTTGATTTGGTTTTAGGGACATCATTGTGCAAATTTAATCCATGTCAATGAAGCAGTTTTTTTCTGAATGTTGTGCTTTTAATAGGTTAGACAGTTACTGTTTTTAAACTGTAGACTTTGCCGACATGCCTACATGTGTGCTTATCCTTATTCTTTCATTTGAGATCCTACTGAAGGAGGAGGTAAATGCTGTTGCGGATGCAAAATAGTAATTGTTTGGCTTGGCCTTCCATCATAGTTCTTCTGCTTCTATGTCACCATTTCCACATGGTGCACATCTGATCAGCCCATGGGCTGCTAACATGGAAAGTTCTCATAGCTTATCTAATGTTCTTGAGAGGACAATCTATAAGAACCGTTTTTGTTATCAGCAGTGTTGCCATTTCAAGAGATCAACATATTTTGTAATGAATGAACTCTAATACATGGGTGAGAGGGTGTGTTGTGCATGGAAGCCCCAATCAGGAATTGAGCTTTGTACATACCTGCTGTTGCAACAAGAGGTTGAGGTGTAAGCGAAGCGTGGGGAGAGGAAAATAAGGGACCTCGGGGGACCACGGTGAGCCTCACAGAGGGAGTAGGTAAATGGTGTAAGATAGACAGAATATTAAGGGGGGAAAAACAACACCAAAACCAAAAACAACAGGAGAAAAAGAGAACTAGGGAAGGGAGAGGACAAGGAACAGGGAAGTCGGATACAAAACGAAAACAGCCTGTGCACCACAGAGAAAAATAGTGTTGGAGAGAAAACTCTACTGGCTAGAGATGTCCGTGATACACCTCAAGCATACCTGATGCGTTTGTGTTCTTTTTAAGTGTTCTGTGTAGATTTCTGTTTCTTTATATGCTTTAAAATGTTAAATGCATTTCATGCAGTTGGATGAAAATTAGTTTTTATTTTAATACAAACTTATTTTTGCTTGACTAGTTTGCCTTATACACAGCAAAAAAATAGAATGTGTATTACTTCAGCAGGAACTCAGGATGACTTGTTTCATGTGAACGAGGGTGTTAGGTATTGTGAACTGTAAAAACATTTCATTGTTAGACAAGAAGAGTTAAACGTATCACTTTTAGCAATCTTCCAAATTAAACAGCCAAGTTTTCCTCTCCTCTCTGTCAGTATGACATCATTTTGTTTATACTGAAAAAAAAAGCTATTTTAGAGCTACATCTTGTGTTGGAACAGGTTATTTGGTGTGGCAAGAATTCATAAAATGTTCTTAGAAGTTTTCATTTTTGTCTCAGTAAGGGGAAGTCAAAACAAACATTTTCAGGCATATAAACCGTATACTTTAAACATTGCTCCCACTGTTACATTTTTGGTTTATTTTGTTTGTTTGTTTGTTTGTTTTCCTGAAAGCACAAAAACATTAATCAAATACATTAGTACACAGGGGATAAATGTATGAGGAAGAAGCTGTGCATCCGTACACAAGGGTTGCCTAAATTCTGTGTTTATTCCAGTGATGAATTTCAGCCTTCTGTCACTCAGCACTTCAGTATTTTCTGTTTAAGGCTACTTTTGCAGTTCTTTAAAAAAAAAAAAAAGCAACCTGCAACAGTCAACAATCCCAGTCACCTGAAGACTGGATTACATAGATTGCATTCTCATTTTGTTTCTTCCTGAGAGGATGTTTCTGGTCAGTTTGTCTCGTTCTGCTGAAACCCAAGTGCCCCTGAATGCTGCCCGTCGTTGTTGGGATGGGGAGAGCCATCCATCCAGACCCAGCTGCCGCAGCACCACTTTTCTGAGGTAAACTGCCCTAATGACATTAAAGCATAAAGCGCTGACACTGGAAAGTGCTTCTGTAGCTGGAGCTGTAGGTGGCATCTTACTGTCTTTAGGAAGCAGGCAGACCTGGCTCCACACGTGTGAGTTATAAAGGGCTCTGTCTGTGAGGCTGATGCCGTGATGTCTGGTCATGGTAACCAGCCAGGCAGTGAAGTCACTTCTAAAAGTATCGCGTTGCAGCGCAGAGCTTCCCGGTGTGATGTCGGGCGGCTCTCGCGAACCCCGACCGCTCCGCAGCAGCTACGATTATTCTTAGAGACACTTCCCATTCCTTAGGAAAAGCTACTGTGAGAGGCTTAGTTGGCTTTTATCTTTAGAAGCGAGCATTTAAGTGTTGGACTAATTTGTAGCTCATTCGCAGCTCAGCTGCAGCCCTGCCAGCTGCTCTGGGATCAGTGACAAGCCTTTCTTCCGCCTCCAAAGCACACTTGCAGGCAGATCCAGGGCCTAGGAGCGCATCGCCCCAGAGGCAGCTCAGCTTTTTCACAAGCATGTAGCTGCCTGGGGGAGTTTTCCAGAACAAGTAGCATATTAGGTGTACCCTAGCAAAGAGAGACCTTACACATGTATCGAAACCTTGCTGGCCTTGGATTGGCATTGCTGGGGAGCACTGCGTTGTGTCTGGAGTTGGAGGGGGGCTGGTGACCGTGACGTTTTGCGTTGCCCCTGCGAGGCCAATGCAGCTTAGAGGCAGAGGTGTGAGCTGCCTAACCGGTCGGCAGAAGGAGATGAGATGGGGAACTTCTATCCCCTGAAGGGATGCCGATTCAGAGCAGTAGAAGCAATATATATTGAACCAATGCATCTTTCTTTTTTTCTTCGTTGGATGGCCACCCATGAACCTGGGGCAGCATTTGTGCAGGACTTAGCAGAACGTCTGAATTTAGAGATATTCTTTTTTGTGTGTTGGACCACAAGGAAACAAGTTGTTTTCTGGGTGGAGATCAGAAAAGTAGTTAATGAGACTGAGGTAGGAATTAGTAGTACCTACACTGGGAGGCGTGTGGCTGTGTAAGTTAGGAGTCATTTGGAAGTACGGAGTGCTATTCCTGCATTTATAGAGAAGCCTGTTACATTCTTCATTCTTGTCCCACCCATCTCTTCTGCTTTGGGGGAATGAGGTTGGGAATGTGTTTGCCTTCCCAGTTTTGGGAAGTTGGTCTGCCCATTCTTGCAGTCTAATGCATAGTAAATACATTTGCTCAGAAGCCCAGCAACTTCCCCTTGTAAAGCTCTCACTGCCAGCCACGGTCAGGCTGGTGGGAAGCGGCACCTGTATTTTGGAGAAGTGTGTGGTGGCAGCTGGGCAAGCCCTGGGGCAGCAATTCCAGGCACAGGCCCCCCCAGGCTGTGACACCTTGGCTGCCAGAGGGCAGGAATGGGCAACAGGTCCACCCCTGACCTGGCAGTGGGAAGAGCCACCACCCTGTCAGTTTTACCTCATTTCAAATATAAATGAATCTTACTTTCGTAGCTGTGTGTTCATATGGGGCTCCCCATCTGAGGGGACAGAAATGAACTAACACCTCTGTCCCTTGGCACAATCTGTTTAGACTGGTCAGTAAACAAGGATATATTTAAGGGAAGAATATTTCTCTTAAATTTGCCAGGCTTTTTGTTGTTGTTGTTCCTCCATGTTTACAGCACTGTTGATTTTACTCCATCTTATGGGTAAAAAAAATGTTTCTTTTCAATCCCATTCTTCTCTTAAGATCCAAGAAAGTGTGAAGGAGTAAAAGCAACCAATCCCTCACTGTTAGCGTGAGCTGCTGAAGTGATTATATTAGTTCACGATATCTGTCCAGATGCTGTTAAGCACTGGGGTCTCGCCACCGGCTGGGAGATTCCCATGGCAAGCGTCAGTAATAGATAGTGTGAGAAAAAGAAACATGATCAGGGTTCTTCTTAAAGAGAGTAAAATATACACCCAGCAGGGATGAAAATATCCTAGAAACAAACAGCAGGGAGCCGAAACGAGGAAGAAACAGTGCAGGAAATGGAGCTACATTTCTGATTTCATCAGATTAGCAGAACGCAAACGGGAGAAACCGGAGGATTTCTCTGAACGCGGGAGAGCGCCGCGTTAGATTCACCCTTGACCAGTAAACCCAGTTTTCACACTGGGTCTGTGTGAAAGAGCACAAGAGGCATAGAAGTTACGAGATGACAGCTCATCATTAAATAGTTGGTTTCTGTCTTATTTAATTTTTCTTTTCTAAACTTTCAGGTTTTTTCCATCTTCAGGTCAGTTTTTTAAACTACGAAACTGTTCTTTAGAACTGCAAAAAATCTTGTTTGCTAAACTGACCCAGATTCATTAACAGTTTTGGTCTTTCCTAAGCAACGTTTTTGAACAATTTTTCTTTACTGAAACAGTTCTGCGTTGTCTTGTAGTGACACTTCTTAGCTTGTATTAATTATTGCAATTCAAGTGCAACAAATACAGAACTAACTAAATGAGCCTTTAAAAGCATATTACTCTTAATTAAATGGAAACTTCGAAGACACTGGTTGAACTGGGTGAGATTCACCGAGGGCAATAAATACATTATATCTACTAAGTGTTTTAAGCAAATTTTAATTCTGACTCTAATGAAATTAATTTGGTTTTCAAAATGAGGAAAGGAGGTGGAAGTAATGGGAGTGTAAGGTCAATGAGTGATCCTGTAAGAGCCTTGAATTGGCAGGTGGAGTGGAGCAAAACGTGAGATGGAGAGGAAAGGGAGATTTCTCATTAGGGTGTCATGTTAACCTGAAGTGTGAGGCCTTATAGGAGCTGATTTTTCATTTCTCTAAAAATCAGGGCTTGTAAGCAAAACCAGGAGAAGGAATCAAAATAACAGGACTCTCAGCTCTACTGTGTCAGGGGTCTTAGGATCTTGGCAAAGTTAAGCTTCCCAAATAAAAAATGAAAATCGTTCTTTAGTAGGTTTAATTAAAGAAGAGATTAAGAAATATTTGAATATGAAGTCATTTAATGAAAGCCAATATTTGAATATAAGGTTTAGCTTCCGTGAAAATAAATCATGGCTAAGGATGAGAAACTTTACATGTAAACCCAGTGATTTGCAGGCCCCTGGATGGAGGGGAGCTCAGATGCGCTGCGTCTGTTGCGGCCCTTGGGGGACCGGCGTGCTGGACATGTGTGCTGCTGTGTCTGCTGGGCTGGGCAAGGCAGGCTATATTATAGCAAGCAAGACTTTAATTTTCCGTGGAAATATAAGGAATTGGTGGCATACAGGGAATGTGATCAGTGTTACTGAATTGAGGGAGCCTTTGGTTTAAAAATGAGTTCTTAAAATTGGTTGCTTTTAATTTCCTTCTATTCATTTCAAAGTACTCTTCCTAGCCTTCAACGTTCATAAGAGATGACTGGAAGAAATATGTAGAATATATAAAATGTTTTTAGAATGCATTTTAGTTGAATTTTGGATAAACTTAATAAGAATTTTCACAATAAATGTTTCGAAACAATTTTACCACAAGTTATATTTAAGAAAAATATTAAATACTAAAAAAAGAGAAATTAGAATACATGATTTTTCATATTTAATAGAACTAATGCACGTATTTTTCACGTAGGAGGCTTTTTGTGGGTTGAAGACAGGTTCTGCTGGTGGGGCTGGGCTCAGGAGTCAGGACTCAGCAAATTCCCTTTGGCTTTCTTCAGCCTGCTGCTCTTACAAAACCTGGGGAGCTCTTGCTCTTCACACTTCCGTGAATGTTTTGGCAAATGTGTTGGTTGTTTCAGAGTAAAGATGAGGAAGGCAGAGCCCAGATAAATAAAGGGAAGTCTGTGTCCATGTGCCACTGCAGGGTAGAAGACACCTACACTACTTTTTCTTCTTCCAGGAAAAAGTAGGAGAAATTCACCAAGGAGGGACTTAGCCAGAAGAGTTTTGCTATCAGCACTCTCCAGCTTTTAGTGCCTGAGCATTTCTGCAGTTATCATAGGATTTGAGCCACGTTTCTTGTGTTCACACTAGCCTCCGACTGCCTTATTTGTCTCATCTTGTTTTACCCCTTGATACTAAACATTCCTTGAGGCAAAAAGTGCAATAGAAATCCAAATCACCTGTGGTACAGGTCTTGAGTTTCTGACCTAGCACAGCACATTAAAGACTTTCCTTCCTTAAGTCTGCCGTATTTGAGGGAGTAGGTACCTGTTGAGTTTTAGCCATCAAACAGCTCCTTTTATCCTGAAAACACTTGCATTTAAATATGGTGAGGGAGGACTAGCATAAACAGAAGAAAACATTTTGTGTGGTAATATGAAGTATTTCAAAAGAAACCTGCAGTGCATAATTCTTCACCAAGCAGAAGCTGGGGTAGAGCTTTCTTCTTCTCATAAATGTGAAATTAGTTCACATCCTTTCTTTCTTTTATGATGTTGGCAATTATTCAATGCACCATAAGCCCCGTGTCCTAAATTTCTCGATTCGTGTCTAAAGATTGCTTGTATTAGCTGTACCCTAATTAATCCTTTTGTGCCACAAGTTGAATTTGCCCAGCATGCTTTTCATTGCCAGGAATGGATGCACCAAATCTGCTGATGCCAAAGAGGTAACGTGTATTTAACATGCATCAGCACTCGCTCTCCCTTTTATAATTGCTGATCCTCTCGCACTTAATAATACGCTACTAAGTTAAGGTTATACGCAGCTCAAAGCAGTGCTATCAGGGTGTGTGGTTATTATATAATAACCACATTTTAGGGCGTGTTTCAATTTTACAGGGCAGTCATTTACTTCAAATTACTTTGTCATTTCTTAAAGTCATTGTGTAATTCCTTTATTAAAAGAAAAAAAAATAATTTGATTTTTAAAGATGCATTAAATAACACTAATTATAATGCTTAGCTCTTAGCACATTTTTCATCCTCAGTGCTTTACAGCCATTTTGCTAATTAATTTTTACAGCGTCCTTGTGGTGAGCAACAAGCTGTATCTCTGCCTGAAAGTTAGGAAAGCTGGGTCAGGGAAGTCGAGTGGTTTGCCCAAGATGACTGTGATTTGCCCAGGAGATGGTTTTTTGGTTGTTTCTGACTGCTGGGTCATGCACTCGCAAATCTTACTTTCCCCTAAACCATGTAAATAGCCTCAAGAATTATTTCATCTTTAAAACAGAAAAGAAGTGAGCCTTAAATGGCACGAGTCAGCTTTGTGATCAGCAGAATCCTGTCTGTGTGAAGGAAGATTTGCTTCTAAACAGCTCTGCTTGAAAAATAAAATTCCCATCCACCACTGGTCTTTGGAGGCAGCAAAAACTCACATAAACGTCCAACAGTTCTTTTCTTGAAGTTTCGTCAACTAATTAGTGGTTGTGAGACAGTAGTCCATGTTTCCGTTACCTCCTTTAAGGCCTTTTCAAGCTTCAATCTAGCTACTAGCTCCCGGCCCGTGATTAAATTTCTGAGCTCCCTTTAGTCCCGAGAGCGTTGAGTGCAGTAAAAAGAAATGTCTTCAGCTGCTGACTTCTAACAGGTTATGTGTAAAGGAGAAGAGGTTTCCTTTGCCATTTGTACACGCGCCATCCTAAATGGAGGAGAGGAAGGAGGGGCAGCAAACAGAAAGTGAACTGATTGAAACGGGAGCCACTAGATGCTGGGGACTTCTGAAATAGCGAATGCAGAGAGTAGGAAGCCTTTTGGAAACCGCTTGAACCAGACCACAACTTGAAGAAAAGCTCCCTGAAAGAGTTTTATCAGTGTTACCGATTTTCTTGGACTGTTGATAATACCAGGATATATTAATGCGTGTGTGTGTATATATATAGTATCACATTCCAATGGTGTAATTTAATGTGTCTATGAAATCATGTGACTTTATAAGACCCAATTTCCGTTTATTAAAAAAAAACAGCCTGAAATTGTGTCTTAAACAGGCAAGAGCTTAACAGTGCTGGAAGGCAAGTTACAACTACTTGCAAGCTTTAAAAGCTTGTGTTTGACAGTGCTGTGGATATCTTTACTTTCAGAATGTGGACTAGATAATATTATACCCATATTTATCACGGATGGATCATTTCAACTGCCAGTCTTTCTTGTTTGTTGATTGTAACTTTGGGTCCAGCACTGAGGGCATTCAAACTGAATCCTCCTGTTTTCCCAAATTTTAAAGTTAATTACTCTTAAGCTTTCAGTGCAGTTATCTTTGACTTAGGTGTTATGTTAACACTGCAAATACGAAATAATCATTTAAAAGGAAAAGGTGAGACTCTTAATTTTCCCAAAGGTCCTAATCCTCCCATGGGATCATGTCACAGCACTTAACTGACACGCTCTACTTGGCTTCAGAGGAGCTTCGTGCAGGAACGAGGTCTGAGAGGAGCTTCCTTTGGGAGCACAGCCTTGAAACCATGGGGGTTTGATACGGATGATTTCTGTGTGATTTGGGTTGCTGGTTTTTTTTTTGTCAGGGCTTCATGACTAAGCGTAGCTTGCAACAATATAAACTTCCAAGAACTTCATGGTAAGACGAAATGAAAATGATGAGATGTTGGTGGCACTGGCTTTCTGAAAGGCTGTACTTTGTGTTTATTTGTCATAAACAAGAAGAAATGTTTACATAATATCAGGATCTCAAAGGCTGATGCTGTTTCCTTGAGAGTTCACACAGAGCATCACCAGAGGCTACCGTGATGAAATGTGCACAGATGACCTTTCTTTAGAACTACTGCTTATTGTAGCTCAGTTTCTGTCCTACCCTACAAAATTGCAGTCTCTGGTAAAGTTAAAAGGATGATTCATACACCTGGAGAAGGAATTGAATATTCAAGGCACTTGCCAGGCTGGCAGGCTTAAATTATATAACAGGAAGCTTTCTATTCATATGTAATGTAACTGAATCACCACTTCTTTATTGATAATTCATTATATGTTGCTACTATCACTCTGCAGCTCTGAAATGCTTTTTGCTATAATGATTTTATACCGTACTACTATAATGGCCTTCTGACTGTGTCAATCAGCACTACTTGCGTGTACAATAATATTATTCTGCAATCTGTCTTGGGAGAATGCTTAAAAGCTTTCTCTCATTTTCTCCATTTAACTCATGTATTATCTGAGTTTTTACATTAAATGGCCATACTTAATATCCCATGACATGTCACCTATTTTCTAGGGAGGATACTGATAGAGTACTTACCAATTCCAGAATCTATACTAATCAAATTACAGCTGCCCACCTCAGCCAAGAGCAGTTAGTTCAGTGCATCAGCATTTAATCTGTAGGAAGAACTTAAGAGAAGGAACAAAAACAATGTGAACTGCAGTTGGCTAAATGTGGGCATGGTTGATGTAATTTGGTTTGTGAAGAGGGATTAGGAGGTACTGAAGTCAAGCTGAGGTACAGGGGTCAATTTATGTACAGATTTATTGCCAGATCTCCAGGTTGAGATCATTTATGTAGCACAATTATAAAGAGAAGGCTTAATC
The DNA here is from genome assembly GCA_020746105.1 of Trogon surrucura. Lineage (NCBI taxonomy): Eukaryota > Metazoa > Chordata > Aves > Trogoniformes > Trogonidae > Trogon > Trogon surrucura. Next base: position 19,103,507 of record CM036629.1, read on the forward strand.
CAACAAATATTTATGCTATTTCTGATATGCACTTTGTGGAAGGTACTTCTGCTGAATGGGACTTCTTGGCTGCAAAAATAAATGGGTGTGCAAAAGTAACAAACTCAGTCAGACTTTACAGAGAGGTCAGACCCAGTGCAGATAAGTCATAGTTTTGCATTGAAAGACTGCTTGGGAGTCCCAAGTAGTTACTCTAAACTCCTTCCACAGTCAGGTTAATGTACTGGAATTTTTAAGACTTGAAATGACAGCAGCTGAAAACAAAATCCTATGTTGGAACCAGTGCCAAGGCATTTAATCTGTTTGACATTGACGTTTTCCCTAAAAATATTGGACACACTTAAATCTTACTTGGTCTTACTTGGTCTATTTTTAAGCCAGCTCTCCTTGGGAGTTGGGCATTCCTGCCTGGGCACTTGCAGCTGTAAATGGAGGAGACTTACAATTGTAGAGCTCATATAAAAGGGCAGAAGAAGAGCCTAAATAATTAGGTGGGGATATAGGTGCTTTTGTGACTTGTGAATGGGAATATATGTAATAATGTATAGGTAAATGCCTTTTCTGGCTTTTGCTGACAAAACATCATCCACTTGGGCCTCTCCTAACTCCTACCTACACCAGCACATTGGCAAAAATAATAAAGACTTTCCTGTACCAGTGTACATTGGGCAGGAAAAGATCCGTAGGCAAACTGTGTAGTTCCTTCTTTAAAAGTCGAGAAATTGTGATAGAAACCTCTGGTAGTTTGTTCTCTTTTGTCATCATTTTCTCCACTGTCTTAACCTGACCGGCCTTGTTTTTGCAGCCCTTCACAGGCTTTCAGAGGCTCTCAGCATATAGGGCTGGCATAGTCATGGGTCCATACCCTGTACTAATCCAGGTTTCTGGTTTTAGCCAAACACAAAATTCAACCTAAATGATTTTGATTTCCTCCAGCAATAGCAGTGACCACCATGAGCAGAGAGAGCATCCTCTACCTTGCAGTCCTGCGGTGTTTTGCAGAGACAGCGTTACCCTGGAACTTGAGTAAATGATTTACTCAGCCTCAGAAGGCTGTAGCAGCAGTGAGACCAAAGTATAAAGTTTGTAGACACGGGCAGCTCGGCGTGATGGGTGCCCCGGCTCTATCTGCAGTGGTCAGACCTCCTGCAGCCCGCCGCCCCGCGCCTGGAGGACCTGCCACCACCCTCCTCTCAACGCTTTGCTCTAGTCCTCGCAGTACGTTGTCGCCCAGAAAATACAGCAAGTGTCTTTGTCTCCTACAGTACACTGTAATTAGGCATTTGACCGTTTTGTTGTAACACACAGTATCTGTCTGATTGCCTTGGTATTAATATAATTAACAACCTAAAGAGGAAATAATGCTTACTAAGGACAAGTTAAATACAAAAATGTAAAATACAGGGATAAGGGACTCCAGGCAGAAAGTTCTTAGGAAAAAAAAAAAAATTGGTTTTCTTTGAATGTGTTTATTTCGTTATTCAATAGAAATAAACAGTTACTATGACAACTGTGGTATCACAGGCAACACTGGAAGCAAGGAGGATACAGTATACTTAACAGTTAGTGGAATGACTTTCACTGTTTTTAAAGAGACATTTTTCCTGCTAACATGGTGATACACCTTAACTTGGCCTCCAAGGACAGTTAGAGTCTGCTCCTGTACGTTCTCTTGGCCGTTGTGTTAGCTATTGCTTCCTGATGGCTCCTCCCTGCCTCTTCCTGGTGTCCTCCTCCTGGAAGGCTCTCACCACTCCTCGGGGCGTTGAGCAGCTTGTGACATCCATCCTAGGGAAGCCACCTCATCCCCAGGGACAATGACCCAGGCCTGGCAGTCAGAACTCACCAGACAGTGGAGCGGAATAGTGATCTATGCTCTTGTGACACCCAAGATGCTCAAAGTGCATTACTAGTGTTAATTAATCCTTGCAACAGCCTAAGGAGATACGTAAACATTATTACCCCAGGATTTTATTTATTTTTTGTCATAGTTTAAATAGATGAGACAGCTGAAGTTTAAGTGCTTGCAAGGTCAGGGAGAAGTGGAGGTAAAGAGTCCCTGGTTTCCAGCCCTGTATCCTGGTCTCTATTCAGCTCTCCCAATTTTTGTCATTAATTCATAAAAAAGCAATACTCCTGTTACTACTACAACTACCACGAATTTTTTTGTTAGGATGCCCATGAAAAAACACAAAGCTGTAGGGCACCAGGGGTTGTTTCCTTTCTGTTTTATTTTTTATTTTCAAAGGACTTAGAAACACAGCAGCTCTCATGCATATACATATTATAATCCTATGTATGCTACATTCTCAAGGCTTGAGGTTTTCTTCCCTCATTTTGTTTTCTTTCAGGAAGAAGGGGGCATTTTTGTTGCTCTGCAGGCAGCCTATATGTGGGTAAAATTATCCTCATACTGCAGGGTAGTTCAGAGTGTCATGTTTAATCTGCGTATTCATGTGGTGTGTAATTTTCATATAAACATGCACACACACATAAGCACATCTACTTTAAATTTTTTGCTATGCATTTATTTGTATATATTTATGTGTATATATACACATATATGTGTATAATACTTCCATCACTGGCTATAGCGCATAGTCCGATTGACTGTGCTCTTTTTCTTCCCTTTAAAGAGCATCGGCACCAGTGAGTTTTGTTTATTTATGTCGTCTCTGAAAGAGACAACCTTCACCAATATAATTTTTACGCTGGCACCACGTTCACAGAAGGTGGTGTTTCAAAGCTGACATATGCCCCCTCCCTAAAGAAGAAGTGTAGTGCTGCAATTTGTCTTTTTAAGTAAGCTATGTGGGTTTAGGTAGCATTAAAAAAAAAAAAAAAGACAGAAAAAAAAAGTGTTGTCCTTGTCACCTGCCATTTTTCTAGCCGACTTGACACCCCCAGGCTTCCCAACAGCTCTTTCCAGCAGGAGCTGTCTCAGAGCTCTTAGCATCACCAAATAATTGAGGTTGTCACATCTCTTGTTCATTGTTTTTTCCAGGCCTGGAAAAAATGCAAATATTTCATTGTAGTCATTAATTTTCCCATCCTTTTCTTCAAGCATCTCATTGGTTTGATCTGATGAAAAGGGCTGAAGGCATTATTGCAAACACAGTGGCATCCAGGTTCTGCCTATAGTGGGGAAGAATCTCATCAGATAAAGTCTCAGGGAGGTCATCAATCACAGTTGCTGACAACCATTTTGCCTTCGTTTGTTACAGATGTGAACATGCTTAATTATTTGTAGTGTAATTAGTTCATGAAATGTCAGGAAATGTCAAACTGTGTTCACAGCACAGATTTTTGCAGCAAAGAGCAATGAGAGCAAGTGTCAGTGGGAGACGTGGAGGACTGATGGGGGGAACTGTGTCTGCAGGCAAATGAGGGAAATGGCTTGGGGGACAAATGAGGGTCAAAATATTAAGATTAAAGTTTGGAGAGGGAGACCTGCAAGGGAGCCGAGTAAAGTGGGGTGTCAATGATGTCACCATGCTGCAGCATTTCAAGCACATGTTTGGAGTGGGAGGAGGGAAGGTGAATTAATATTTACACCTGAATTTTGTAAGCCTTGGTTTTTGAGGGCAGATCTTAAGCAAGAGGAATTTTTCAACAAAATTCTGCCCGCAGGTCCCTGACACTGGGAAGGCAACTTGATAGAAGAGACAAAAATTCTAGTGAAAGGAGATTTCTGATGTTTTCCACATTTAGTTATAAAATTGGCAGTATACACAAAGATTATGGAGCAATTATCATAAAAAGCAAACACATGTATTTTCTAAAATTACTGAAATGCTGCCTTACCGTAAATCATGTATTAGCTTGGCTTTCTGTACCTGCAAGTCCACCTACACAAGGACAGTGTCTCCGTGCTTGAACCCCAGGTACAGAGATGTGCTGAGTTTTGTCTCCCAGCAGAGCCTTTGGACTACTTTCCCTGCAAAAGGGAAAGGGAGTTTAATAAATGGGCCAGGTGTGTAATCCAACATCAATT